>VZZY01003134.1:59345-72343 GCA_013400335.1 Eurystomus gularis
TAATACTTAAAACAATCTTCAGAGTTAGTAGAATGGATCACAGCCAAAATTTAATAAGTTTCTGCTGAGGAGAGGTAGTTTCCATTTTTTAAAATGAGAATTTTTATTGTTTGATCTTAGTAGCTTAAGGAGTCAAACCTACAAATACCTGTGCTTTATGGGCTTTGATTAACTCCTGCTGGTGACTTAACCTCATGAACTATCAATTAAAACTGGACACAGAAACCCACTTCAGGTTTGTTTTACTAAGAATCAGAGTATGAAGAGTGCAAAACAAAGGAATACTTTATTTTTTCAAGATTTCTTGAAACCTTTCCTTGAGAGATTAATTTTTCAGACTCCAGTTCTATTTTGTTTCACTCAAATGTTGCTGAAGAAACATGTAAATATTTCAAAAGCTGCTCCAGCTAACATAATGAGTTGTGAGTTTAATCCTTTTGATTTATTTTTCTTTAAAGTTGTCTACCCAATCCTATTTGCAAATAACATTGCCTTTTCAAATGCCAAGAAAAACATAATGCCTGACAGCTGCCACAGGCACTGATACCTGAGTTAGTGAGTGCAAGGTCAGCACATAACACTTCCAAATTAGTACTATTCACAGGTATGCTAGAATTTCACACTCACTGAACTCACTTTCTGGACAGGCAGGCAGCAGAGATATTCCTTGTCTCCAGAAACAAAGCAAAACCATGGTGCTTGCATTAAGTCAGAAATGAATCAACAAGTTGTTCTGACAATTTCATATCAGCACTTCATGACACCAGGAATATAATGCTGGTTCAAACCTCTTGTCCTTGTTCCCCAAATAAGCAATGCACTGGGAGGGATATTGCAAAGGCAGCTCAGCTAAATAGAAGCAGGTCAGACTTCCCTCACTGATAGTCTCAAATTGGCAGAAGAGCAAGCAACATACCAGAAAAACTCCATAGAAAAAGAAATCTGTGCCATACAGAATACAAGGACACAATGATAAGCAACGTTACAAAGGAGAGGTAGTGTTGGAAACAGTGATTAAATCATTTGTTTTTGGGGAAAACAGCTAAATAGTTTAAACAGCAGAAAAAGACATGAATTATTATGTACAGCAATAAAATAATTCCAATTTAATTGGCTTTATTAGTGACTTTCCTATATGGGGAAAATATGTAATGAAATTTTCAAGAAACTCATCTGTTGGATTTCACAACGTTCCTTATTTATATTGGTTTTACAAACTGTTAACTGCTTATGCTACTTTCATCACAATCCCTTATATGCATGAAAAAATACAATTTACTTCTGAATATATCTAGCTTTTTATCTTCTGTTCTTGATTCCCCTTTCCTCCTAGCATATCAGTTTTCTAACTGGAGTTTCACCATGTCTCATTTGTATGTTTGATTCTAACGATGCCTAAGCTGTTTGAATTTTCACGCATTTTGTTTCAAGACAGAAGAATAGGTGTTTCTGACTTTAGAGCGGTATGCTGCAAAGTAGTAAAAAAAAAAAAAAGAAATCATTTTAATACAGACAAAGAATATGGACCATGCTAGGGTGTCTTGGAAATATATTTCAGGATGAAAAAGTCCTCATTTCTGTACTGTCAAGTGTCTCATAGAAAAATGCTATTTGTTTACTTATATTCTTTCTATTTGAAAATCATTCTTCAACATTTGCCCGAAGTAGTTTAGTGAACTAGAGACAAGCAATTAAAATCTGTGGTAAGAACAGCACAGTGGGCCAAAGGATATACGTAATCTTTCAACGTGACTCATATAGCTTTAATGTTATTACCGTCAAGATAAGAAGAGTTATATTTATGGATCAACTACTACAGTGTATGTTATTTTGTTATATATCAGATCTGCTATTAGAAATACTGTTACAGAGCTGGAAAGATTAAATGACAATAAAATATTTCATTAAGCTCTGCCACCTTCCATTCCAAAGTAGCTACCTGTCAGAGGCTGCCAAACAGATCTCTGTATTTTGTTCATATAAAGAGCCTAGTTTTGCCTACTGAGTTTTTGGAAAAAAAGTCACCTACTTTTCCATGGCAAAATAATGAAAATACATGGAAAAAAACCCCTATTATTTTTGTGTGCATTTGATTGGGATGAATATAAGAACAGGGTACACTTTATTACATAAAGCTCCAAACAATCCCAGCTTCTCTTGTATTTGTAAACTGTGTTTCAGGTAAATATAATATATTTCCATATATATATGTTTACATTTAGAAAGCCACCAAATCATCCTCCTGTGATCAACTGGCCTAATTTTTCAAGTGTGAATGACACTATGCATGTCATGAATATATGGGGAGGACAGTGACAGAACCTGTGACTTGGAAAAAACTTTTGATGACTTAAAACAAACAAGAAACCTCTACAGAAAGAAGTTATGTGTCAGCACAAGTGTCACATATACAAAGGTAAAATCTCTATGGTGAGTGAACAAGAACATTGGAGAATACTTTATATTTACATCCTTGAACACTTGAACCGGCTGAGCAAACTTACAGCCACTGAGAAATTGTGAAGGACAGAAAATGTACTACTAGACTGGAAATGAATACAAGATGACAAAAATAAATAATGAAGGAAAAGATGATCTCAGAAATTATAGAAAAAACACCTTCTAACTTCTAGAAAACAGAGATATATTAGACTGCAAGGACCTTGATTTTACCAAGGTTTGCCACACTCTTTTACAACCTGGCAGGCCACACTGGGAAGCACGCTATTTGTGTAGCGTATTTGTATTATTGTAAGATAAATGCAAACTAGGACTTTTGCAAGGGTAAGTCATATTACTGGAATTATTCTGTCTTTTCATTAATGGCTTGGAAGATGAAACAAAAGGTATCCTATTAAACATGGAAGAGGTTGGAATAACTTTAGAAGACAGGAAAATAATAAAAATACTCCTATTAATTGAAATAAGATAAAAATATAATGTAATTTAATATAGAAAATTACTATGTTCTACTCTTAAGATAGAAATTATAATAATGTTCAAAATACAAGCTATGGAACAACTGGCTAGATATCTATTCCAAGGAGGGAATCTAGTGATTATTACGAACAATTGAATGGTGTTTAAAAACATTACCATACCAGGATATATAAACAGGACTGCAACCTAAACAATGTGTAAAATAATTCCACACAGTTCTGGCAGCACTTAAAATAGAGCACCTCATCAAACTTTGTGACAAGGTTTCAAACAAGACAGGAATTAATTGGAAAAAGTCTAAAAAGAGTAAAAGCCATTATCAGAGGCCTAGAAAACAGAGTCACCAAGAAAGATGCTCAAGGAGGGGGGATTTCAGTCTTGAGAAAAAGAGGATTCATGTAACAGCTGTCATAAGTAAAAGGCATCTGAAAGACACCTGAAAAGAATATCATGATGAATGTCACAATAAATAATTGGCTTAAATTGCTGTAGAAAAGTTTCAGATAAGATACTAGGAAGGCTTTCTAATAAAAAGGGTAGAGAAGTATTAAAATAAATTGTCGAGGAAACTTATTGAATCTTAATAATTGTCTTTACAATCAGGATTAGATAAATCTGTCAGGAGTAACACTTGTGAAGTTTATCTTGCTTTGAGAAAATGGATGGGCCAGATGGCATCAAGCTTATTGAATAAGGAAGTACAGGATAGACCCACTCTGGGAATGAACCAGTGTCAAGAAATTATTCTTTACATAAATCTTGTTCATTTGCCGGACAGATTGAAAGTTGTGTAATGAATGAACTAGGGAGACTGCACGAATGAAAAGGAGTATAATGTTTATGCTGGTCCATGGATCTTTGACAACTAACTTCAGCATAATTCTGTTTGGAGTGTATTTGTGCTTTCCTGAACTCCTGAAAATCTGGGATCCAATCTGGGAACATGCTAAATATTTTTAGATAAACTAAACCAAAAGTGAATTGAAAGTATAAATGCTTTGCAATGTGAAACATGAAAAAAACAATCCTTTAATTGGACATACAAATCTAACAAATTTTTTGCTTCTATCTGCAGAACCATCTTCTATTTGCTAGACAACACTCTCATGTCCCATACAGTGACTGTGTGAGAGTGTAAATTAGTTACTATTTGCAGACTTCTCAAAATCTACAGGGAATAAAGACATATTAAAGCAGACAAGAAATTTAGTTTGTGTGGTTACTCTGTAATAAAATACATAAGATTGTACGAAAGAGCTCATTGAAAACAAATTACTGATTAGATAGAAGAGAGGTATGCCCAGTCTGCGTGTTGGGTGAAGAGCACTGTGGAAGAAATGGCAACAGAATTAAGACTGCATTATGTGTGTACCCAAAAAGAAAGGCAAACAGTGCTTGTGCAACATTAACTCTGGCATTTCCCAGTATTTTATCAAATTGCTTTTCCTTACAGACTTAATTCTGTTCCTATTTGAGAATGCTGCTACTTCAGTGGTAAGATAACATACTTTTCCACAGTACTGTTGTCTTGCCAGGAATATCTAGTGGCTTTAAACAAACTAACTAAAGCTAAGTAATGAGGATACATGCTATTTCTCTGGCAAGCAGGCAACAATAATTCATACACTAGTGTCTCAGGTGCAGTCTACAGATACTCCCTTCAATTCCTCCTTTCCTTCAACTTACACACACTGGACAGCCAGCCAGGAACAGCTCTGATACACCCCTACAGTATATGAGTCAGCAGAAGTTAGCTGCCAGGGCATTCACTTGGATCTCCAGTGTATACTGCATCCATTTTGTGCTTCAAGCCCTTGATATTGGAAGACTTCAGTTTGGCCAGACATATCAACGCACCCTTTTCTACCATATAAACATAACTTCGCAGCATCGGATGACGTCTGAATTCTCAAAGTGAATTAAAATTTTAGAAATTTTCATGTGCTGAGGTATATGACACAAGAGCCATTACATTGAATGCTGAGCATTTAGTGAATTACATTCTAGATAACCAATAACTAATACTTAGGCAACTGTAAAAAAATGTTTCATCTTTGAAAGGTAACTGTCACCTTTAATTGTACCTTATCTCAAGAATGAGAGCTGTGCAGAAGTCCATGACTTTTTTGTAAATCTAAAATTAAACAAGGCATGCTATCTAATTCTAAGAAAAAATACACTGATGAATAATTAAATTCAGATTCACCTGATAATTATTAGTTCACATGCTACGAATACTTAATTTGAGCATACACTTCCTTATAGTGAAAAAGTTAATAGGGTTTTTTTCTTACTATTACCAACTGCAGTCATAGATAACGATTCTGACACTAACTAGCGAGAGAGAAGAGAATAAGAGGCCCTAATTCTGACTCCTCAACTCTTCCTCACTCTGTTCCCTCAGCTCTAACCAGCCTTCCAGTCTACAGAAGAGAATAACTAATCTAGTGCAGGTGAATCTGGGGATATTAGTAGGCATCAGAGAATTCCAAAATCTTACTGCCATAGCCTACAAGTTGTACACCACTCTTCTGCACCACTACCTACCAACTGAAGGTTCACAGTTCAAGCAGAGAAACCTAGCTGTTACAGTATAAATAATTAGAATGGCTGAATTTGGAATAGCCTCTCAAATTTACTTTTCCTACCAAAAAAGCTCACAGTTCTTCCTCTGCTGTCTATTTTCTATATGAACAACAATAGGTGGTTAGATTTTTGTATGATGCAATCAAGAGGATCTTTGAGAAAACAGCTCTTTGCTAGAGTATCACAAAGACAGATGCTAAAGAAAAGAATGAAGTGTTAAATATTTCTTCCAGTATTATCATGTGTCTTATTGGCAGAAATCTTTCCTGTAGAGCTCAACATTCATGCATCAATACAGAGCTCTGTTTCCTCTCAGTTTTTAGACCCTGATTGTCTCTCACAGTTGAACAGATAATCTGTGATTACCAGTACTCACTACTGCGTGCTTTCAATTTCATTTCATGCTATTTTGCTTATCCACATTCCCCATTTTCTCAGGTTATACTTATTTCACAAAGCTTACACACATTACCCCGCTCAAAATTTGCTTTTACCATATTTTGTGCAACCTACTATGTGAAATTATAGCCTAGATTTGAGTCTCCTGAAGTAAAATATGTAAGAAACTATAATATGCTTTAACTAGGTGGTGTTTCCTGTCATCAATCACAGGGGCAGCGGACAGACTGAGTGTTGATCGGGTTATGTTCCAGGTTCAGTCCAACACAGAGCATTACTCGCAAAGGGCTGATTCCAAGCAATGGCTGGTACTTCTTTGTGCAGTGGTGTCACGTTAGGCTGTCAAACAGCCAAGAAGGCACAAGCAGTTGCAATACAGAACTTCAAACTAAAACCAGCTACACAATGCCAAGATACCACATTGTCAACTAATTCAATCTTTAGAAATTAAAAATCAATGTCCAAATTTACTTATGCAGTGTCATCCAGATCTACAGGTGCCTCTTTGTCCCATCAGTAACCTGTTAATCATATGTATTACTTACCTAAACAATAGGAGCTTTCGTAAAAAGCTTTTCAGTAAACAAGTACTACTATTTCAAATGAAAATAACATCTAAGAAATATTAACTATAAAGACATGCAACTACCATTTTGACCAGAGAACAAAAGCAAATGTGCCTATTGAACCAAGACCCTGAGGAAAGAAAATCTTTTCTGTCTGAAAGAGAACTGATGATACATTCCTTATAAAGCTATGAACTACGGAAAGTAATTTACATGATAAAATGAAAATCTGTACACAGTTCTCTTCCTGTTCACCTCTATAGCTCTTGCCTGTTTTCTTCAGCGCTCTGCAGTGCAATGGCATAAAAAGAAAAGCCTGAAATCAGGTCAGCTAGCTATTCAATCTTTTTTGGACACCCTAGAAAACATTGTCACTGAAAAATGCAGATAGATGCCCACCAGGGTTATTTAAATTAGGCATCTACCTGTCTTTGCTTTCATACAAACAGGCTTTTAGAGACATATGCTGCTTACGAGCTTCTGAAAATCGTTCTAAGGACCCATCTGCTTTTTAAATCAGTCATCTGAATTTTTAGGCACCTACTCAATTTGGTAAATATATACCTCATCATCTTATTCTATACATTTTGCAATAAAGTAAACTAATATATTATACCATCAAATTAAAATGTAAAGCTTAATTAATGCTAAATGGCAAAATCTTGTGATATCCCTACTTGACACATACTATTTCCAGTGAATTAAAAAGTATTAATAATAATGTTTCTAGCCATTTTTTGTATTAAAAAAAAATATTACCTCACATCCAAATTAATATTTCAATATTCCTTGAATACAATAAATTATGTAAAAAACAAGATATTTCAAATATATTAAAAAATATTTAGAGAGTGTTTTATAAAACTGATTAACAAAAGGGGTAAAAATAAATAACCATGTTACTCCTATCTATATTATTCCTTCTGAGCTTGGCTTATTAAAAAATTATAAACACTGATGCAGTTTGGAAATACACTAATAGCTTCTTGTAAGTATGCTTAATATATATATTAAAAAATATCTTTCTGACATATACGTGCATATACTTAAGTTTATAAATTATGGCTCGTATTCAGAGCTCTCATATAGTCCAAATTTCAGCACTTCATCAGGTTCCTTGTTACAAACTTTTTCAAAACTTTTAGCAGACCCAAGCTCCCTTGGTGTACTTCATTGCTAGCATTCAGAGTTTTGTAATTTTGAGAAATACTTGAGAAATAGAAAGAGGAATATTGCTCAGACAAAACCAACTTTACATTTTTCAAGTTCCCACTTCAAATTTGAAAATTACTATTAAAAGAAAAATTTATAATGTGAGCACAGACATTTAATTCTCTTTAAGTAGCCTCTTAAAAATAGCTGACTATTTTGGTTCAAAATTGGCCAAGAAAGATCTTCACTGATTTTCAGCTGACATGCAACTCTCGGAGAAATAGCAATGGTAAAACAAAAGTAATGTCAAAGCTATAAAGTCTTATAATAAAACACAAATGACTTGTAAAAGCATGATTTTTTTTTTGTTAAAAGAATCTGCTTGTTGCTTATTAACATGCATTATCACTGTATTTTTAATGTGACAGGGCTTCCTAAGCCATACTGGTTGATTGCATTACTAATTAAACAAGTTCAATTTATCTAATCAAATTTAAGTTGAAATAATTATAAAGTTATATGTGAGCTAAAATAGCAGCTAAAGGGTGTCCTCACCAGTCTTCAATTACAGGGAAAATAATTAAAGTTAAAAAAGCAACATGCATGGACATAGCAAGTCCATGCTGGCTTATACCATCCAAGTTTTGAAGACATTTCAACTATGCTATGTCAACTAGGAAGAGAAAGAGAAAGCAAAAAAAAGTTCTGTATAGTTATTTACATTTAGGTGAAACCTTCATCAGTGCACAACAGAACCACTGTTTGAATCAGAAGTTAGACACACCTAGGCACTTTCAGTTTTCTTATCATTACACTGCCTCTACAGCTCTCTATTCTGTCTTTCTGTCCATCTAAAAGTGTATGTAACACTCACTTGAACTCAAAGTACTAGATTGTATTTATTACACAGTCCAAGATAGAAGGCTACATGTGCAATCAGTGAAAGCAATGTGTATGAAATTCCACACTCATTATGGCTTCACCCTGTCAGGGAAGAAATATGCCGTTGTACAAATGGGAGTTAATATTCCAAACCATGGCTATTTTTCCCTAGGTTATAAGTATCTCTTCTTTAATTTAAAGAGATATATCTTGTGCAGAGTCACACAGAACTATGCCTAAATCTTTCAACCTTTTGCTGTTAGTACTTGATTTCTAAAAAATACAAAAAATTGCTGGTTACCAAGCATCCCATTAGAAAATGTGAATCCCAGTTAGTTTCCTGTGGTTTACTTGAAGAACTGTATTTTTTTACAGCCATAAACATAATACGACTGAGCTGTGATAACATGTATTTGTTTAGTATCACCACACTGAATGTTAAATGTGTCCTATTAAAATCCATTACATAAGATTCCTTTCAATAATAATTTACAAATTCTAAATTACAGATGTATTCTAAGCAGCGAATCTTCAGTATATAAAAACTTAGTATATTGGCATTAAAGCATCAGAAATACTGAAAACTTGAAGGAATATTCAAACAATCCTGACATGTCTGAATTTATTTTCAGTGAAATATATACATAGTAGTTGGCTCACGTTTACAGTATTTCATTGTGAGTTTTTCGAATGTTACAGTTATTTTACTGTATTGACATCTGATAAATTACTAGGACTGAAGCTTTTCTTTTCCTCTGTGACAGCATAACTAGTTTATAGCACTGCTGGTCTAAATTTATAGTGTCAGATGTTACTACTTGAAACCCCACAGTATTTCAGTTTCTTGCTAAGTTCAAGTATGACCTACATCAACAATCTGCAGGAATATCTTTTTAGCAGCCAAACACTTTGTTCTGCTTGATTACTAAATTTAATTGCAAGATCTGAAAAAATTTAATGGGAATAATTACTTTTTTTCTAGCAGTTTTCACTTCATTTGCAGTTCTGTAGCTTTTCAAATGCTTACTGTTCTGTTAATTGCGAAAGAAAACAAAAATGGTTCAGTAATGTTAAGGATATATTTTCTGCCTACTACATCTATGTTGTTCCAAAACCCTTTTTAAAAGGAAAAACACAATTCATTTTGAAGGAAATTAAAGATACAGAATAAGAGGTAGAAATTAGAACCAATATACATTTATTGTAACTCTCCATAACACATGGAACAGGCTCTGTTCTAAAGCAATAAAATGATCCAGAGCTACACTGCTACTTGATAAGCATATTCAAATTCCACTGTGACTAACAGGAGGTAAGGAGACACATTAAAGGAAAAAAAAACAAAACAAGGTTCCATGGTTCCGTGCACTGGGAAGTAATGTCTAGTTTAAATAGGCATGTATTAACAACTGGTGCATTAGAATTACAACAAAACAAGAGAAGAAAAAGATAGCAAACATTTAAGTTTGATTTTTAGCTTGCCTTTTTTTCTTTTTTTCTCCTCACATATGAGTGCCACATTGTGTATAAGGACAATTTAGGTGGCCATGGCTCTCCCTTGCCCCTGGGAGATGGGAAGGAATATTCAAAGGAGAACAGAATTGCGTGCCTGGGATGGGATATAAGGCTGTCAGAGACAGACCAGACATAAACCACCCACCACTAAACATCTTCCTTTCTAGTAAGTGCTTACATCCATTTTCCATACCATCCCCTATACACTCTTTGGGGTCTTCTTTCAGAGAATTATCACTGTAATGTTTGAATGTTTTCACTAAGCCAAGAGCTGAGTCAGTTTTCTTGTTTGCTATTTGCCACTTTCAATCTCTCTTTTTTTAATCCCATTCTTATCATACATTGTCTCCTACTAACTCTCAAAATTTGTTCCCTAGGTTGACATAATCTTGTCTCATGCCCACTCTCCTTAACCACTCTGCCTCTTCCTTTATAAAAAGGTTCTCTTCCATTTATTTAAAAAAAAAAAATCCCAAAGAAAAACCTCCCAAGATAATAAAAATCCACTTCTCCCACCTACCTACCTCTTCAATTACTACCCTCTTTATCCTCCACTCCACTGAAACCATGCTCACTAATGAGCTTCCGCTTGGTAAATCTGAGACAATCCTCTCTTCTGATCCCCTTCTTGCACTGATACAGCTCATCACTATCTTCTCCGCTGTTTTCTCAGGTGCCTCTAATGCTTCAAACAGCTACACAAACTTGAGAACATTACTTATGATCTCCTAATGCTCCAGACCAATTTTTCTACTGGTTTATTTTCAGAACTGTTTTCTGCTCCCCACCATCAGTCCACAAGCATAACTATGCCAGTGGCAGCTCTTGGGTTCAGCTCCTATGCATTTCTGCTTGCGTATCATTTAGATACATTTTCTTGTAACAGAATTCTTGGGTCAAAATGGTTGTGATTATTTTGAATACTATTTCCAAAAGATTAACTTTTGCTGGTTAAAGCTTCCATTCAGAAGAAGACTATTCTCCAGACAAGTGCGGATCTCTATAATGAAAGCTAACAGTTTATGAAATCTGAATCTTTAAGTATCTTCTGAGCTTCACTTTAAGTAGTTTGATTCTTCTTAGTTACTGGCTCACTTGTTTGATAGTTTACACACAAATTTAAATTTTCATTAATAGGTTCTAAATCGAAATTCATTATTTTGTGCCAATTACTGCTGCTGTGATAGGGAAGTTATTTAATAAACATTGATACTTGTTTCACTTTTTGTTCTATTCTTTGATTGGTTTATCTTTCCAGTCTAGATTGTTTCTATTCTAGAGAAAATGTCGTAATATTTTAAAAAACAATGTAAAGGCACTACATAATCAAAGGCTTAAAATATTTTCCAGTCCATAAAGCAGCATTTCTTGATTTTTACTGAAATATTAGAGTTTATTTATATTTTGATGTTAACCAATATATAATTTTATATGAAACAAATGTGGTATTCTAGAAATGAAAAAAGGGAATTAAATCCATTTCTTGCTAGTATAGATATGTCATCCTAGTCTAAGAAATACTGAGCTGCTCAGAATTTCAAAATATTAAAGGTTCTTTAAAGTAATTTGTCATCTAAGCTACCATCTACGTTTCCTACAGGTTTAGCAGCTATTTATTTTTAATGTAGTTGATAAGAAGAGAACAGTCATATATAATTTGGAATTTTTAGTACATCAGCCTATTTGGAAAACTAGATAAAGTGAGTCACACTTCTGACATTTCTCTGCCTTTTTTTAATGCCACATCCTATCAATTTAAAGGTTCCATATAAAATTTCAGGCATTACTGGTAAAAGGTATTGACAGCAGAAGCTGGAAAACCAGACAATCTCATTTTCTGATTTTTTATTATTAGCCTTTTATAATAATTTAAACAACAAACAAGGAGTTTCCAGTATTTCAGTAAAGATCAGTTTATACTGACAAAGCATACTCCACAGATCAATCGATTTTATGTCTTTGACCACTGGTCAGTCTCCTTAAAGAAAGGCTTTTTACAGTTTTGTTGTGGTGGGTTTTTGTTTGTTTTAGCTTTTTGTTTGTTTGTTTTGTTTGTTAGTTTGGATTTGGGTTTTGTTTTTTTTTTGCTTCCTGGAGGGGGGGTGGATGGGGCAGTAGGAGGGCTGGTCATGGTTTGTTGTTTGTTTTTTCTTTCCATTTGCCAATGACTTTTCTTTATTTGCCAATGAACCTCGGCCACAAGCCCTTCACTGTAACAGACCAATGTAGATTTGGTCTGTAGAAGGCTTTAAAGATACTTGAACAGGGTGATTTTGGCTGGGTCTTGCTTCAAAACTGGATAGAGACATGAATCTTGATTTTAATAAAAATCTACTTCTATTAGAAAAACAAATTAGTGCTTGCAGAGCACCTGGAAGAAGCTGCTTCTTACAACTGCAAATCTATGGACCAGCACGCTGTCAAGTAATTTCTTTAAGGAAGATTATTTTACTGCTAAAGACGGCAGACAATGATTTAACCTTATTTTTGGTTGTTTCAAGTAAGTTAAGTTTACGGAACATTGCTTAGTAACAATGCAGATTAAAACTGAAAGGTATAGTGGATTAGCCCAGTTTAAAAAGTAAGACTGACATACATTGAATCAGGTTTGTGAAAATTAATTTAATTTACTATTACAAAATGTTATAGCAAATCTATTTCTAGCAATCCTTTCTGAAGTAGAAAGGAACTGTAAACAGCACAGGCACGTGACCTGAAAACTCAGGATAAGCTAATAAACAAATTTAAAACAATTTAAATTTTAGAATAGGACAATGTTTAAAATGACATAAAAAATAAAAAGTTTGTTCTTATTTTACATACTTCCCCCAAACAAGGTGTCTTATACCAAACGCACTGCTAAGAGACACAAATTAAGTAATAGTCTTCAAGACACCTGAGACGAATAAAGGCAGCAATGATTTTAAAAAGAAAAAAGTTAAATATGGGATACCCTGA
>VZZY01003135.1:0-45308 GCA_013400335.1 Eurystomus gularis
TAAAAAGCCTAACCTACAAAAAACTGCTGTCAAATTTAAATATGGATTACAGTCCCTGGATTATCAACATAGCAAATTCTTGTTTGTTTCTGACAATTGAGTTTTACTGAGATACAGATATTTACACAAATAGGTCATTTTAACATTTAAGGGAAATGCTTTGTTTGTTGTCTTATTGTGTGATTTTCTATAAATAAACTTATATCTAAAAAATTTAATTAATTTTTTTCCCTCAATCCTTGCTACTATGTTTTATTCATATGTTTTACTGACATTAGGATTTCCAAACATCACAATACTTCCTTTTTTAATACGTAATTTGGTAGTAAAACTTGTTCAAATATTTCTAAGAGTTATCTCTTCCCCTTCCTCTTCAGGAGGTCAGGAGGATTAAAAATATTCGCAATATACACTTTAAATTTTCAGCAATAGCTGCGTATTTAAGTAGTAACCTTGTAAAGAAAAAGTGCAAAGAAATATTATACTTCTTAGTGTATAACTTCAATACTAAATAAAACAATTTTTAAATTTAATTATTTTTTAGCTTTCTAATTTTTCGGCCTTTCTCCCCTTCATCTTAAGTCCCTTATTTCATTATTTCTTTCTTCCTATCTTACTTGCTCTTTAACTGACTAGTTCTTATTAATAAACATTCCACTGTTCATTTTTTCAAGCTATGAAAATTTGGTTTAGGATGCTGCTTTTCTCTGTTTACAACACTCTTCTTCCAATAGTTTTCAGACTCCTCAGAAGAAGATGGGCAAGGGTTTAAAGGATATGGGGGACAGTGAGAGAAGATCAGAGTTTAGCAGGGGGAGATAAAAAAATGAAATATCAGCAGTGCTATGGAGAGATTATGGAATTTGAAAGCTGCTTGGGCTGAGGGTAACAGTGCAATTTCTATTTGGAAAAATTGGACAGTACTTCAGAGTTCTGCATAAAGTCATGTCTAGTGTAACTTCCTTGAAATCAGTAGAATAATGAAAAGTAAATGTGCAAGATAAGATATTTTCAGGTTTTGATTAATTTTTTAATGGGATTTGCTATGTTTAAAAAATGAGGCCTTTTTAAATGGCGTGCAAGTTGTAGGTCCAAAAAGAAACAAAATGGCTTTGAGTGTCTGAACATGTCCTTGACTGAAAGGAACAAAAGAGCAGCTGTTGCTTTCATTCTATGGCATTTTAGAACTAAGTGTGCTAAAGTTCCATGAAAAACACCACAGGACTTCTACAGTGCAATAAACCCACATTTGCTTTGATCAGCACAGAACTTCACACTATCACATGCCACTTGTAGAAATATGTCCTAATCTAAAGTGATTTTGAAATTGGACTGGCCACTTAAACAGCTATAAACTCGTGAGGTCTGCTTTGAGATGCACTAAGAAATCTCTTCATATGCTCTTGGAGGCCAGAACTCTTTTTACTCTCTCACATGAAATTATCAAAATAAAATAGTTAAAAAGCAAGCACGGTCCAAGAAGTGACTTCCCTAGAGCTTCCCTAGAGGATTCAACCAAGGACAACTGATCAATTTAAATATTAACTCTAATTTAAATGCACATACCAATTTAATTCAAGGTCTATGACAGAAGAAGATAAAAATTTAAAGGCTTGTAGTACAATTGGTTTTCTTAATTGAAAATTAGCATGTAAAGGAAATTTTGAAAATATTAGCATGCTGAGTTCCTTATCCAGGGCTGACCACTTCAGATGTCATGCAAAACAGTAGTGCCTGAAAACTATTTTTACTGTGTGGCTGTTCAGCTGTTAAGATAAAGTAAATTGATAGTCTCAGTCTGATTGCTACTGGGCAAATGCTGTGTGTAATCTAATCATCTTCATTGCTGGTGCCTTCCACTGCTGCCTTAGCTAAGGCTACCAACTTGCCAGCCTCCTAGTCTCCTACAATAACAGCATTATAGGGCTGTGTGAGCAATTAACTTTTAGTTGGTTGAATGTTGGAGGAAAAAAAAAGTGAAGAAAAATAGAACAAATGTTTAAAAAAACCTGGGTTTGAAAGGGCAACTTCTTCAGGTCACATTATGATAAATTTCACATTTTACAGCTGATCAATATAAATTAATAACTGAATTATTGTTTTGCAAAATGTAAAACAATAAATTACAATTTTTATGGGTTTTCCCCTCAGTTGTTTTTGTTCTAAACAGTGTGCTGAGTTTGACAATGAACAGTTTGTTCAGCTAAACCCCATGTTTTCACAGGGCAAAGATGTTTTGACACCAAAATTGATTGGGTCCAAGTTGTGTTACATAGGCAGTGGTCACACTCATGCCGAGTTAGCATATTACATAGCTGCTACTTGATTTGTGTTTATTCATGAGTAAGATGGACAAAATTTATTAGAATTACTCATGAATCATGCAATTATTATTGACATTTATTTTTATTGAGGTAATTACCAGGTGAAGTGGCCACAGTTATTATTTATTATATAGTTTTATAGAGTCTATAGGGCATATCGAATTATACCACGTTTTCAAAGAAAATGGTTTCCTGTAGTGAATGAGGACAGCCATCCTCATCTTGCGGTTATCCAGTATTGCTGTCATTTCATAACATTATGCTTTTTACACTAAGTAACAAAGTACACATCTTGTTTATTTGCCAATTAATTAATTATCTTTTCATCAACTCTAATGGGAGCTTGATTGCCTTTAAGGACCAGGGTCTAGATTTTTCTGTCAGCTTATTTTTCAAGTTTGGAGATGGAAGTGTTTTCATAGCCCTATATATGTAATGACAGGGATGAGAGGAAACCTATTTTTTTATTCACTTTGATTGGTGGGATAATTTTATAGAAATATTTATAACAACAGAAATTAATATTTTCCAGTGTGGTCAGTATAGTATTAAGTGTATGATAGTCAAAATAATTATTTCGTATGTACTGGCATTTTTGGTATTTGTGTTACAGAGTCTTTCCTTCCAATTTATTTTATAGCAATGTTCTAGTTTGTTGTTTGAATTTGATGCTGGACCAGAGTCACAGGTCAGCATACTTTGGCTGGAAAATGTTTCTTAAATAGCATTAAGTATGGAGATTTACATCAGAAATGACTCTACATCTGGCTAATCCCTCCATCCTGTCAGCTGTAAATAAGAACTGATATTAGAAAGGCTGCAATTTGTGTTAATGATAGCGCCAAAAGCATTGGTACAATGCTCTTTATATGGGTTCATGCAAATGGTTGATTGCTATTGAAGTGTGCATTACCACAGAGCACATCCTCAGGTAATTGATGGGAAAATGACAAGCTTTGCAGTACTAAGTGAAGTGATGATCAGTGAGCAATAGCATTGCCTCAGATCAGTACACGTTTTCAGAACAGTGTTCATCATTGTGTCAGAGAAGAAAAAAGCATACTGTACCAAAAAAATCATGATACACAGGATAGCACTTGGAAATATGCTGCAGTATAAAATCACATGATAAGATCCCTTTCCATAAGCACCGTGACTTTGGGGAATTATTTTTTTAAAGATGCATTAATTAAAAATATCAGTTAAGGAATTGAAACCAATATAAAAGACATCATGTGGAAAAATAAGTATTTATGGAATCACAGAGTCACAGGAGGGTTGTAAGGGATCTCTGGAGATCATCTGGTCCACCACTCCTGCTTAAAAATAAGACGACCTAAATCTGGTTGCCCAGGACCATTGCCAGATGGCTCTTTGGAAGGCTCCAAGGTGGGAGATACCGCATCCTCCCTGGACAACCTGTGCCAGTGCCTGGTCACCCTCACTGTAAAACAGTGTTTCCTGATGTTCAGAGAGAAGCTCCTGTGTTGCAGTTTGTGCCTGTTGCCTCTGGTCTTGTCACTGTGAACCACTGAAAAGAGCCCATCTCTCTCTTCTTTAAGCCCTCCCTTCAGGTATTTTAATACATTGAAATGTGTACCTCAAATGACCAAAGGCATATACCATACAGCATCACGCTTAAAAGCTGAGGGTAGAGAAAGAAAGAGTGGTGTTTAACTTCCAAGTTAGCAGTGGCTTAGAGAGTGGCTGGGTATCAATCTGCTTGAGAGGGATCATGAGTGTCTTTGCATTTTCAATGCCTTTGCGTTCTTTTTATTCTTTCTCTGTCCTTTCCTTACTAAGCTGACTTTTATCTCAGCCGGCTGCTCTTCCTATTCTCTCACCTGGTCCGTCACAGGGGGGTGAGTTAGCGACTATACAGATGTGTAGGGGCTGGCCAGCTCAACCCACCAGGCTTTGAAACAGAATTTGAAATCAATGCATAGCTACTGTTAAAAGGTGCAAAATTATTGTGTATTTCAATGCAAATAAAGTGCTGAGGTTTCTCAAACAGGAATTAATTGAGGAGAAGAAATCCGTAGTTTTGACTTGCCAAGGAAGTGTTTGCCAATAGCAGGCTTATTTGTCTGATTGTAGTATTCAGACAGATACTGAATAATAGGAGACAGCATTTGGTCAAAACCAAATACATAGCTGAAAAATATATATGGCACAATGGACACAACTGCAGCAGAGCATTAGTCAGGAAATCATAGGCAATGATTAGTTAACCCTATAACCCTAAAAACCAAATCATATTCTCAATTAATTTTCATATTTAATAACTTGCTAGGGCCATCATTTTGAAAAAAATCTTCAGATGAACCATCCACTTTAATTAAACCCATGCAGTTCTTCTGTGGTCATAATTAGTGCTTGCACTTCCCATTTTCATACAGGCAATTCAATAAGTAGAACTATCTTTATTTTTGTTGATCTCAAGGATTAAGATAGTCTGCTGCTTCTGTTTCAGTCTAGATCTAAAAATTGTATTGTATGATTATATTACAGACCCATTTTAGCTATGCAGTTTTTTGGTATTCTTTTTTTTACTAATGAGCTCTGGTATTGCAGACTGAGCTAAGAGGAAGTGATAATTGCAGTCTGTCGCATGATTTCAGCACGCAGAGTTCAGGCAAATGAGTAGCTGCTGTCATATGGTAGCGTGGAAGAGAGCAGACCTTCCCTCTCAGCTGTGCTCATCCCTCAACCACCACTGGGATGTTTACAGAACTGGCCAAATGGAGGAGATGAGGCCTGTAGTGGGACTTGGCCAGGCTTAAAGTACTGTGCAGAAGGTGCTTGCTCACCTCCTAACTCTTTAGCTTCTAGTGCATAGTTACACATTCAGCTGAAGCAATGTGTTGGCTAAATGTGTCTATCCATGTAAATAAATAAACAAACAGTACTGCATTTGCAGGCATCAGATACTCAAATAGGAATTAGATGAGGGCGCTGTATCTTGAGGAGAATATTTTTCTCATGTTTGTATGAATTCAAAAATTGACTGAATATTATGTTCGTTCTCACATCAGTGTTTTTGCAGCTTTTCCACTTAGATTTATTCTGGTAATTCTGTACTTCTTTATATTCTTTTCTTTCTAAATAAGTTATATGGAAAACCAGCATCTAATTACTCTGTTCAATTGGTCATGAGAATAGAAAATCTAAGGGACAAATTTCTGTGAAAATATCTGAATTTCAAGTTTTAAATTACTTTATTCCTTGCTTTCTTTGAAAAGACTGAAGATGTCTACCTATTGATTGTGAAATGAGTATCATTATTTCTTTAGATAATATCTTTAATTGATCTCACTCGGAAGACTCTTAAGTTCATGGTAGTACAATATGCTATTTTTCTGAGGGGTGAGAATGCAAGGTGTCAGAGTTACTCAAAGTAGCCTCGACTTAATCCTTATTACACATAGATGTTCTTACAACACCGTTTGCTGTTGTTGCCCTAGAAATACCTCATTAAAACTAAGAAGTGTACAAATTAAATGAATTAAGAACTGTTTAATGTATGAGCTAATAGTTTACATAACTAGTTATTTTTTGGGACACTCTCAAGGATAAATTAAAAAAAAAACAACCAAAACGCCCTTTCTAATATGCAAAGCAGTAGTACTGGGATTTAAGCTGAAAGGGAAATTGGTAATATCATGAAAGAGCATTCTTCAAATAAAACATAAAAATATGATAAAATAATTGGAATTATAGATAGGGGAAAAAAAAAATCTAGTGGTCTTATCAGTTGTATTCTCAGAGCACTGCCTGGCAAACAAAAGAGCTGTCCCAATGCATCTTTATTATTGTGTTTTGTTCATATTTAAATGATCCATTCCTACTGGAAAACTATTCTAATTAGTATTGTAATTATATTCTGCCTTAATTTTTGTTGACTTAATTTGTCCTTTTCTTTGCTTTTTGCACCCCACCAATTAATTTTTCTCATCCCTAAAGTATGAATCCCTTAAATACTCAGAAATGGTTATACCCTCATAAATTTGCCCTGGGAAGAGGCAAAAAGGAGAGAGCAAGTACTCACAGCTGTCTCAGCCTAGGAGAAGGTATAGCTATGGACTATATAGCTGACTGCAACACAACAGATTTTAACAATGGAGCACTGAGGCGTTGTGCAGATGTTAAAGGAAGAAACAATAGTGAGTTTATGAATATATTGAACTCCTATGGAACCACCTCTCTAATATGTAACGTATTTTCAACTCATTGTGTTAAGTTATATAATTTTAACCTTTCAATTGTATTTTCAACTTAGTGCAAGGAATGCCTGGGCACATCATACATAAAACATTGTTTTACCTTTTTGATTCATAACTGAAGATTACCTCATCCACGGTAGTGATGCTGAAGTACAAAGCTATATAAAAATAAGGCAGAAGGAAAACTAAAGATGACTGGTGAAGATGAGGACTTGACTGCTGTTGTTTCTGTTATTACTGTAATTGCCATTAATATCTCATTTCTTTTGCTTCTACTACAATTTACAATGTTTGCCATTGTCTCTAATGCAATTGCATAATTTTGCCTTTGTGATGCTTTTTCCTACTTAGAAGCTGTAACAAACAAAACCTGGAAGGGTGTGTTTCAACATCAAAAGATTCATAACAAGGAGAGCCATTTTTCTGCCAGAATTACTATATCTGAGTTCTTCCAACACTAGCGCTTACCCACTTGTTTCACCATAGGAGTACTGGCATTGTTAGTCATAGTACTAGTCTCTTCAAACAATTTTATAGCAAAGCTAGATACAAGATGATCTGTAAAAAATGCTATAGGAAGATCTTACATTTTCTGAAGAACACTGAGAACCGGCCACCACAACTGCGCTTAGACAGAAAGAGCAAACAGGCAGGCAAGATGCTCCCTGCAGATGCTGATTGTCATCCATGTGCTCCAGGAAGTTCCTCTCAACTGTAAAAAATCTGGACTAACTCTCCAGCTGATGAGAACTGGCAGTGAAGAGCATGGGTATTTCAGTAGGGACCATCTGGATACGTTCCTGTGTAACCTGCCCTAGATTCTATGGTCCTGCTTGGCAGGGGGGTTCAACTCAATGATCTCTGGAGGTCCCTTCCAACCCCTAACATTCTATGATTCTATGAAAAGCACAAGTAAATAAAGAAGATTAATAAAGGCTCTCCCCTTTACTAAATATACTGCTGCCTCTGTACTACTCCCCTGAGTTCAGGAACTCTTCTGAAAAAAGAAATCCAACTGAGTCCCCAGGTCAAGTCAAGGCTGACTGAGACCTTATGAAAATCTGCTCAGAGATTTCCAAAGTGTATAACATTTTGTATGAGATCATCACAGAGATGAAAAAGACTTTTATGGAGGTTGATATGGACATCTGGAAATGGGACAGATAGGATCCAGAGCCTGCAGAGCAGCATCAGAAGTCAGTGATTGACTCATCCAAGCATATATTCCAGTAGAAGTCTCTGCTTGTAATAGGATTTCCAGAGCAGATCAGCTACTTGTCCGGTTTGTGGCCCTTCCCTTATATGCACTTAGATGTAGGAGTTCTTCCTCTGCATGTGGCAAGGATGAGCCAGGTGGGGGAACTTGAACCCATACCCAGACAAGTGCCTTAAACACAAACCCTTGTGTGACTTCTTGAAGCTCTGGCCCCAGCTCTTGCCACCTATGATCTTTCACTGAAATCATGCAGTGGTTTCAAATGGCCATGTTTTGTTTTTCAGTAAGAAATGTGTTCCCCGAAAACAGCCCATATAGGTCAAATTCAGTATCTATTCTAGTATCTTGACTAGTACCAAATTCTTTTGAGATAATAGAAAAAATTGCACAGTGGAATAATTTGCCAAGGAGGAAGTTCATCTTGCATATGCATCAGCTGTAGAATAAAATACTCCATCTAAATGTAATGTGGGTGCTATATAAATGCCTACTCTTTTTTCTGAATATCCTTTAGTTTTTTTATTTCACTACCTTGTGATAATGCTTTCTGTTAACATCTCTGTGTGTGCATGAACAAATGTATTGGTAGAAGTTTGTTTCCCTATTTATATCAAACAGATTTCTAAAATACTATTTTTAAGTTGCATTTTAGATGGTAATGATTGGGATGCTGAGTACTACTTCTGGTTGAATGATACACATTGCTATGAAGTTGTTTTGCACTTAATTTTTGGAAGCTGATTGAGAGCTGTAGCCTGAGTGCACAAAATGAGCACCTGAAACAATAGATCACTGAAGAAAATGGCCTTAAACTCACAGATCCGTCAGTTGCACATGTACAAAAAGTAGTAGCATATATCTGCAGATAGACCCCAAAAAATGTATTGGGATATTCACAGCAAAATGAAAAAAATATTAGCAGTGTTATTTTATCTGGATTTAGCATTCTCAATGGAATGTCAAAGTGATTTTCTTCATATAGCATCCTTTGTTACTTTGTCATTGATGTATGAGTAGTAGGTTATGATGGTGCTACTTTCCTACTCTGCTCTGTGATTTCTTTAACAGAAAATAAGCAAATTCAATAGATGTACTCTTTATAAAAAGTGCATCAAAATCAATGATTATATCTTCATGAGTAGTTCAATACCCACCACTCTACCTTCCAGCTGGCTAATTTTTTTTAAAACAAATGCCTATCACTCTATGAACTATAAAGGGGATACACTGCTGGTTGTTTGATAGCATAGCATTTTCATGTCACAACACAAGCAAATTGTCAGGAATGTAACATACATAATTACAGATTTGATATTTATGAAGAATTTATGATACTGTGGCATTTAGCATGAAAGCCTATGGTAATGATAGATAACAGTATCAGTGTGGTACAGCTGAGTGTTCAGAAACATGAACAGTGTGGATTTATTTTCAGTTTCTGTGCTTTTTATGAATTAAAATCTGTTTGGAGGCTGCATGTGGTCAAAATCCCTTTGATAAATGAATGGTCACTTTGCTTTAGGCATTTTAAAAACATTTAATCAAGCATATTGATTAGTCATTAGGACTGTACATCACCAAGCGTGTGGAAACAAAATCAAGTGTATCACAGCTGTGCAAAGCAATACATACAGCTTTACAGTATTTGGACTTCGAATTAGTATTGCTAGCAACATTCATTACTTAAAGGACTGGCTTATCTGTTGGCAGAAGATGGTACCTCTGCACGAGGTGTATGCCTCAGACATAAGTATGCTGCATGCAGTGTGGTGCAAGAGCCAGTGGTGAGTGTCTCCTGGGGAGATTAGGTGTAGCCTGTCACCACACACAGCCGAGTTTATTCAGCTGAGCCACCAAGAGTTTTGAGAGGAAGCCAAAGTAGCACTCAAGTTTGTCTCCGTTGTTTAGACTGTGAAGACAGTGCTTAATTGATCTTTCATTCATCTCTCCCCTTCCAAGTGAAGATGTAAAGCTGCATAGAGGTAGTTCTGTTACTGTTTCAACTTTTTGCCGTCAATGCACAGGTCAGGTCATAGACATATCCTTAATGATCTTTATGAAATTAACGGTGTTATCCAAATTAATCTCTGGTTGACAATCTCCAATATATGCCAAATGAATCATAATTTCTATTTTCTACAGAATTATTTTTTTTTTGCTTTTATGTACCCCTAAGTACAGAATTCTCTACATCATCTAAAAGTGCCTGGTTTTGGTGAAGGGAAAAAAAAATGCCTCAGCTAAGTAGACTATTTTAATGTATTACTGACATGACTAGACCTACTTTAATGAAGTTTTACTGGTAACAATGTGTGAATTTTTAATTTTTTTTTCCCTAGCCAGTAAGAAGTAACCTCCTCACACCTTAATCTTAGATAAATCAAAGAATAAAATTAGATATCAAATCCAGAGGAGAAACCAAAGTGCATGGAGGAGAGGAAAACAGAGCTTTGATTACTTTTGCTTGTTGATGAACAGAAACACCTCTTTAAAGTAGTTATCTACTGGTAGCTGAAGCCAACAGCATTTGCATACCAATCAGGAAGCTTTATGGTGTTTAGTTTCTCCTTTGAAAGGGTATTTTGTTTGGTGTTTTAGTGGAAATTACCGTTTAAATAAGGATCATGATTTCATTTGCAATCTGTTGTCATAATTTATCTGTGAAAACATTTAAATCTTTCAGCTAAGAAAAGGTATGATTTCTCTGGTAAAATGACCTTCCTTTTTCTGTCATTTAAAGGGTGTTTTATATCCTGTCTAGGGACCTTGAGTGTATAAAAATTATAGAATAAATGCAGGAATTGGATGACTGGGATTTCTGCTTTCAACCTGGCCATTGATTCGTGGTATGTTACCAGTATCATGGTTCTGTACTTCTTTTTCTCCATCTACAAGACTGAGAATGGTGAGACTGTACCCCTTGGAAATGTTTTTGTTTCTGTTACAAAAAAGTCACACAAGTGCTAATTAGTAATTTCATCAGTGTAATTCCAGTCTGCTTTCTATTATTGTGTTTGTACTTTTGTTATTGTGTTTGCCTTCATTACTGATCAAGCAAGAAATTTCTTGTTGGCTGAGGCTGGATTCTCTGTCTATTGCTTCTTTCTCACAGGAATCTCTATCATTACTTATATTTTATTAGATATACCACTTTTCTGTCCAACAGCCAGGTTACATAAAGTGCCCTGCAGCATCTAGGGACAGCTTGCCTCACAACCTTTATCTCATTTTTATGCTGTGATTCTCTTTCAAGGTGCAGGGCAGTCCTTTCTTGCAGACCCCTTTGCTCTTTCTTATCAGTGAAATGTCATATGAAGTGCACCTTCCTAAGCTCATAGTTTCTAAACTGAGAAAGAGTAAACTGACAACAGAGAAAGTCTGTAAATCCATCTGCACTTTTTGTGATTTCATAGAATCATAGAATTATTTAGGCCATTATTAAGATCACCAAGTCCAACCAATGTAACATGGTTAAGATCACGACATCCAACTGATGTGACATTTTAGATGTTATCACAAAGGGTTATTCCTCCCTAGTGCCCTGCCTACCTAGCATAGGTACACAGAATTTTATTGCATAACATTAAACCACATGCAACTAAAATGCCTCAAGTTACTTTCCTGATAGGGCAGTTATGAAAACCCAGATGTTAGAGGAAATGCAGAAACAGCTTTAGAAGAAAGTCATTTATCTTTTCTCCAAATTGTGAACTAATAGTGGAATTTTCAGACAATGTGTTTTGCAAACTTACTGGATCCGTGTTATTGCTCCGTAGACTTCACCTTTTAGACAAATATGTGAAAGAGCCTTAACCTCTATTTGGAAGGTGCAATAAGAATCTAATTATTAAATCCATTATATCTGCATATAAACCAGATTAACAGCTCAAGTCAGACCTTGAGCCATCCTGTACTTCTCATGATGGACATGACCTAATTGAAAGCATTAGAGGCACTGTCCATATCTGTATAGACATCTTCCAGAACAATGAATCTTAGAGACTTCATTACAACTCTTTGACAGCAGCTATTTCTCTTCAGGCAGAAGAGAAGCCAGTAACATAGCAGTGGTCTCTGTGTGATTTCAATCTCATTGGATTCTTACATTTGTTACATCTGTGCATTTATACGTTCAATTTTGCTACTTTTTATTTAAAATGGAGTGTCTTCAGCTTGAATAATATCTTCCTCAGCCTTGTGAGGCTTTTATTGTCCCAACTTTGGCTATTTGTTTTGATAGGCTAATGGGGGAGTGAGTTGACTGCTATGGCAAATCTTGGTGATATTTTTAATTACTTCATGTGAGCTTCACTTTTATATATATGTATATATATAAAAATGCATGTGTCATGATAATTTGATATTTCCCAGAAAGCTTGTTGCTGTCTTGTAGGGAAATAGACCTTGAGTTCATACACAAGAAGAACAGTTCTAAAATGAGACAGTGATTCAGTCATTTAAATGGCATGAATAAAAACTGTTTGCAGTTGTACCATCTAGGGTAAAAATGACAATCAGCTACATTATCTTGTAACATAGCACAAGCATCATCTGCATAAATATCCGACTGTGGTGTAGAACTACATGATCACTTTTGATCACTTTTTATCACTTTGCACCATTTCTTCTGAAACATCTGGTGTTAGCCATTGCTATAGACCAGAGGTACAGACCGTAGGAAACCATTATGCGGTTTGACGTAGCAGTTTCCATGCTGTAGAAAGTCACGTACAGAATTGCGGATAGCCAGCCGTATGTAAGGGATTTGCATGTTGCTAACCTTGTTGTTATAAATGTACAGGAAAATTGTTTCTTGTGTGGGACTGGAGTCCTTCCAGACCTGAGCAGGTGAACTGTTGCATAGTACATACTGATTTTTACTTGGTTTCACCCTCTTCCATTGTTACAGATGTCATAGGTAGCTGATGTTTTGATGATGGAGTATCTACACAAAGAAGGCTTCAGAAGCAAACAAGGGAGTTGTTTGACATTAATGTCATCTTTATTCAATATACTGTTCAGCTAAGCTGAAGGGGAGTGTGAAATATAGTCAGGAGGAGGAATTTGGCCGTCTTCAGGCAGTTAAGTAAAAATGATTTCTCCTTAATTCTCATATGCATGTTACAATTTGCATTATGATTTTAATATTTTGAAGTATAAAAGGATATTTAGGGGAATGGGCTAATTAGATTTCTGTAAACAGCCATATGTTGCCATTTTTATTAAATTTAAAGGATGATTAGAATGACAAAGGTTTTATTACTTACAAGAGAAAGGAATAAATGCCCGCCTGTAAAATGTATACATTTTTTTCTCCTTTTGAAATATCTTCAATTGTAGTTAGTCCTAACTTCTTTTTGAAAAATAAAGAAATGAGAAACTGCACACAAAGTAATGCAATACTTTATCTTATGAGGTGAAGCTCTGAAAAGAATAACGTGTATCAGAGTTTAGCATATGGGCTCACCCACCAAAAGATGTGTAATGGAAGTTCCCAGGTAATTAAATGGAAGTTCATTTTTTCCTTCACCTTAACAGTCTAGAGCCTATGAAAACAATTTTTAGACATGGTGTGCACTGGGTATTGCTTTTTAAATCATAAGGTATTTATTAAAATCATTTTTTTCATTACCTTTAAATCATAAAGGTATTTTTAAAATTAAAGTCATGCACATATATACATGTCATATGTGCATATCTAGAGGCATATTCACTATGACTGTTAAAGACTTACCCTTCTGCACATTGTTTTTAGCGTCATTTCAGAAATAAAGACTACAAACCTGCAATAGTTATAGATCAGCTTGACTGAATGAGGCTCCTAGGGTGAGATTGAGCAAATGGATCACTAACTGGATTCCTTAAGTCAGTCTCTGGCTAAACATAAAACTGCAGAACCTGGGAGCACTTCCAGACTTGTTGGTTCAGGTATGTGCTGTGGCCAGGTGAAGTGCTTCATTGCCCCCTGCTTCAGCAAAAGGAACAGGGTAAATTGTCTGGAAATGGTGTGTAATGCACTCTGACCAAACCCCAGGGTGGTACATCTGAGGATCAAGACACAGATCTTGCCCCAGAAGTGTGCATTTGCCAGTGCAGTCACTTACTGTCAAGTTTGCTGTGGGGTCTTCTCTGTGACTGGCCAGGGCCACTGAGGTTTTAGAGCAGGAGAAGAGGGAAAGGGGCTTGACTTGCTGATTGTCCATTTATTTGTTCCACATGGGTAGTCTCAAGGTTCAATTATTACAGTGGCCTAAGATGGAAGTCATTCAGTGCCCTTGTAGTTCCACTCCATAAATGTGATATCCCATCTCAGTTGTCCTAAATCATTCATGTTTTTGAGGCTGGTATAGCTAAGTATTTCTTTTTGCCTAGAGCAATGATTTTCCCATACATAAAGCAATTCTTCTGACAAGCTTACTTCCCCATCTATCTGTTTCACTTTTCAGCAGCCTTTAGGAGATAGGTTGGGCACAAATCTGTGGCTGCTCAAACTGGCTTTCTTGTTTAGCATCATCATACATTCATGCATATGATCCTGATCGATTACTGTATCATGGCTCTCTCTGGTAATTATATAAGCATTTGTTATCATCACATGTCCTTGGTAATTAACTATTCAGATCTACCCATCTGGTAGATTGAGACATTCAGATAGATTAGGTGGATTTCAGTAAGAGGAAAATATCAAAATACATAGAAAGTTTAGCTCATGCAAATGAAGGCAATTCAGAGATGTTTTGAAATGTTATAATTGTAAAAGGTGATTCTTCAATCTGTATATGAATCAAGTAATTTCACAAATTAGGACCTTTCACAAAATATTCAGTATTCTGTGGGAAGAGAATTAAAAAATATGTTGAAAAGAGAGACATTCCAGATGCATTCCAACATTTCTGGTTTAGATGCAGAAGCTGAAAATCCGGGGATGTTCACTTCATGTTCTTTCCTCCCTAAAGCTAAGGCCTTGGGTTTCTTTTAGTCTCACAAGATAGGTCCACTGTAGCTCATATTGAAAAGAGAGCTTTATTTTTTATTTTTTACATTAATCTTTTAATTACTACTATCTAATGAGTACTAACATTTTCTCAGCTTTAATCATCATTCTATGCCAGCACCATAATTCTGAAACCTTTAATCCACAGTGGGGGAGAAGGGCTTGCGTGGTTAGTATAGTTTTTATTACTGAGTTGCAGCAATTAATCAAGTTTAAAATGTATGTTGTCACTACTACAGAAGTTGTAATTAGAACCATGCAATAATTTATTTGTAATGGATCTCTAGAAGCCATCTAGTCCAGCCCACAACTAGGATTTAATTGGTCTTCAGTGCTGGAAAAGATAAACTAATGGATGTGAAGTTACCTAGCTGGCTTGCTAAACTGGGCTATGTTCTTGTCACAGTTACATGGGGACCCATGTACAGCAAAGCAAGAGCAGTCCTAGACTTGCTGCTGCTAAAATGCTTCTCGGTTCCTTCCTGAGCCTTAAGGCAGTAGGTTACACTGGTGGTTAGATGTTTAAGATTCTAGGTTTGCATTTATCCTGTGGCAGAATCTGTATCTCAGACTGTATCTTGTAGATAAGCTCCATGCTGTACTCCAGTTTGGGGAGAGGGTGTTCACGGGTTTGAGCCAGGGAGAAGTGTTTCTTTAATCATACTTTGAGGATAAGTCTGCAATAGGTAGTCTGTATTTTCTACAGCTTGAAATACCCATGGGAAACATAGGAGGAATTGAGATTTTGATTGCTTTTTTTTTCGGGGCTGAAGCTTGCAAGCAAAGAGAAACTAACTGTGTTTCTATTCTTCACGCTATAAGGTATTCTATATGCCTGCCTATGTGCAATTCTAAGTGAAAATCTGTATTTTCTTATAGGCATTCATGATCAGCACAATATTTTTCTTTTTATTTTCTTTCAGTTTTATTGTGTATTCAAGAGTAATGAATTAATGAGCTTTGGAGAATCACTTTGGCTCATGGAGAATGATGCAGGAAATGCAAAATCTCTATCCAGTTCAAACAGCAAATGTAGTCAGGTCAAAAGAATCCCATCTGTACTCAGCTCTTTGCTTTGTGCTAGTCTACATAACTAGGAACATAATGTTTAACTCAAACATTACCAGGAAGTCTTGCAAAGCCTAATGGTTTCCAAGTGGTGATCTACAAACCCCCAAGTTATCCTCATAATTTCTGTTGACCTAGCAAGGAAAAACACTTCAGGAAAGGCACTAGAATCTTATGAAAACACATTAGATTTAGTAGCTAATGTTTCCCCTTCCTCTGCTTTAGGTTTAACAACAAATCCAAATTAGTATTGGTTAACATACATACATACATATATATATTTAACTATTGTGATCTAGCCAAAGGCTGAATTTCAATTTTGGCTGGTTAATATCAGTGGTTTTCATGATACAATTTGGACTACATTGAATTTTTTCATTTTCTGTCCTTTCAAAAGTTAAAAGTGTGAGTGAGGGAGTGAGGTCCTGAAATGTTTATGAAATGAAATGAAATGAAATAAAATGTAAGTGAAATCTTTGAGTTTGTATTCAGCCCAAGCTTGGCTTCAAGATTCATTTTATTTCAAAGAAAACTGAGAAGATTGCAAGCTCACAGAGATCAAAAATTAAGACAAAGATAAGAGGTGTATTCTGAAACCAAGCCAGACATTCTTTTTGTGGGTCTGGTTAATAGAAGATTAACATACATCTTTAGAAATCAAGCTAGGCACTCTTTACAACAGATGTAATTGTCTGAAGAACAGACTTAAACTTTTTTCATTTGTCTGTCTTCCATTAACTTTAATGAGCACAGCATCCCTGTGTGGGATCCCTGTGTGATCCAGTCAACTTAGATATAATTGCTCTTTAACTATTTAGACAATATTATGTTGCTGATTTTTCACTGATGGATACCTGTCGAAAGATTTAGTTATGGATTGCTACCCCGGAGCCAATTCACACTGGAAACTATTAATTTCAGACTGATAGATTACTTTGTATCTCATGTATGACTCTGGCAATTTTTAAAACTTAACTTACTGAATTGCATTACTTTGTCTTACTGCGTATTACAATTCCAAACAGCAGACAAGAAAAGCACTTAGTTAAACTAAAATAGCATTAGAAAATGCTATTTTGATTTAATTCTATGCTGTCCAGGCAACACAAGACAAATGCAGGGTAAGTAATCAAATGGACTGGAAGTTAGTCTGCAAATACACTAGACAAATATAGTTAATCATATCTGCACGAATATTTGCCAATTGTAGCCAATATGATGTATTATGTATATTATGCGTGGATTAACATTTGCACACTCATATCATTTTGTCAGGACAGCTGGACATAGATCACAAGTTGTTTGTTATTCATACTGATTTTTTTAATACCCTTCAGACTAAAATTCAGTACTGTTTTCACCATTTGCATCTCTTCTGGCTGGTAGTTAGTTATCTGTGACTAACTGAACCAAGGACCCTCAACCTTAGGTGTCAAAGCAATGTGTACTTTAAGATCTCTATGTTTTCAATCATTTATAATGTAAACATTAACATGTACTTATACACAAAAATGAATATTCCTTATGTAAGCACAATGTATTTTAAAGGAGAAAGGATAAAACTGAGCAGAATATCTTAACTCAGAACTAGAATTTTTTCTTTTTATATACAGCATGAGATGAAATTTACCACATAGTGCATATCTTTCCAGAACATGAAAAAAGGACATTGTGATTTCAAGGACAGCGTCTCCTCTTCTTATGTACTGTTTTGTTCTGTGTTACACTGAATTGCATTTTTTTAGTTTAGCTCTGGACTGGGAGTCAAAATTCCAGGGTTTCTCTTTCTGGCACTGTATCAGCTCTGGTTCACTTAAAGCTCCACACAAGATTTGTGAAAATAACTTGTGATTTTTAGTACCTTCATTTTTTTGAGGTATCACTTGAAAAGAACCTAATTTCCAAACTAAAAGGTGAACAGTTTCTGAAAATACAGCTTCCTTCCCTCCCCACCACCCTTACAACATTATATGTGAAATAACTGAAATGAAACACATCCAAAATAACATCCTGGTTTTAAAATTCTTTTTATTGTTTTCATACCCATCAATTACAGATATTTCTAGGTCTTCATTTTCATGAAATATTTTGAGCAATATGGCTGAATAAAACACTAACTCTTTGTGTATACTTTTTAAAGCATAAATTTTGGGGAGGGTGCTTATCTCTTGCAGTTTTCTTGAAGTAGGACAGTGGTGCAGCATTACACAAATGATCCTTTTAAGAAAGGTGCTATTGTAGTTCTTTGGCCACTGTGGTCACTAAGTCAGATTCTTAATGGAAGTAAGATCTGTGTGTAACAGTCTAAAATTAAGACCTCACCAAAAAGACTGAGTCTAGGAGCAGTGGGTGTGTCACCATGCGCGTTTCTGTAAAAGAGAAGAAGGCTGTCCACCTTCCACTGTCACCATGGGGTGCCTAGCGTTGCCTCAGACTGATATAAATAAGCAGAAGAATGGAAAGATTATTTCTACCCTGTGCTGGCTAAAGCACACTAAAATGCTTTTACCTTGTCGTTACGGCACCCCATTAAGAATGACCCTACAGAATGAAGTATTGTTATCAGTGCTAGTGCAATGACCTTAGTCTTCCTCCCTAGGCATATTAAGTGACTATACATTCAGTAAACACCCATTACACAGTAATAAGGAGTCTAGACTCTTGTCCAAAGGTACATACAGATACGTTTCTTGCTATACGTTGTGTGTAGTTTGCAAGAGGTACAGCTCAATATATAAGTAAATTAGGTAGTTTATTGGTCTGCACTTGTGTAGTGGGTCTGGCTGAGCTGGTTTTCCACGTAGCAGCCGTCATGGTGCAGTGTTTTGTGCTGGGAGCTAGAAGGGTACTGATAACACACCCGTGTTGTGACTACTGCTGAGCAGTGCTCGCACAGCACCAAGGCTTTTCTAACATTTGCCCCACAGTGGGATGGGGTGGGCAAGATCTTGGGAGGGGACACAACCAGGACAGCTGACCCGAACTGACCAAAGGGATATTCCATACCATATGACGTCAGCTCAGCTATAAAGCTAGGGAGAAGGAGGAGGGAAGGGGGGGCATTCCGTTGTCCTCCAGAGCAACCACTACGCATCTTGGAGCCCTGCTTCCCAGGGAGTGGCCAAACATCACCTACTGATGGGAAGTAGAGAATAAATCTTTGTTTTCCTTTGCTTCCGCACGCGGATTTGCTTGGCTTTGCTTCCATTATTATTAAACTGCTTTTGTTTCTCATTTTATTTTTCTCCCCTTTTTTTGCTCTGCTGAGAAGGGAGAGGGGAAGGAAAGGGGGGGTGATAGAGTTTCTTGATGGGCACCTGGCACTCAGCCAAGGTTAACCCACCACAGCTTGAGTTTAAACAAGAGGAAAAAAGAAATAGGAATACGAGCATTAAACTCTTAATGCAAAATACAGAATACAAAATCGCATATTTACAAAAACAAAGTGCAACCTGCAGAATTTTAAAGTTGAGAATCATTATACAGTGATCAGCACTGACCTGTTACTAAAGCTAAAATTAGAAAACACACCTGCCTGATACTTTGCTGAACTGAGCTGTTATTCTCTGTTCAGCTGGGATCCAGAGGAATGGAATAAAATTCTTTCTCAATGTTGTTTAAAATTCCACTGTTATGAAATATACATTCCATTTGGTTTTTAGGACTTCTAATTAACTTCCCTATTCATTTAAATATATTGCGTACATTTTGTAGACATGAAATAAAACATGTGACTAAAAAAACCCCCCTCTTTATTTCATGTAATCTGTCTCTGTTCTGAAAAGAAAATTAACCTGTGGTACTCTAGAACATGACACTGCTTCGCAAAGGGACTATTTATATATCTAGTTGGAAAGGCTTCAGCATTTATTTTTACTGAAGCCTAACTTCACAAAGCCATAGTGTCTCCTCTGGCAAATCTCCAGGGTTAAGGAAAGGCAAAATTGCTCACAAGTATCCATGCATATTTTTATGTGTACATAGGCACTCAGAATCTGTATCCATAAGCTATTAAAAATTGTCTCATACTAAGACTGATGGTTGTTAATGAAAGGATAAAAAAAGCTGCATTTTAGAAGATTAAAATGCTGTTAATTTCTGTATGCATTTAAGATTAATAAACTGCTAATTAGGATATGAAAATGAGGGCTTTATGAATTCCATCGCAAACATTCACAAGTACCTTATACATAAATCACATTCAGTTAATGTATTTTTGTTATGTAATTGGGGAACAGATTGATGAGCCAGTCCAATTAGGTCTAATTTACATGTGTATGGAATTCCGTAATATACGATTATGAACCTAATACGCAAGTAAGAAGAAACTAATTATAGCATGTATTTGCTTTAGTAAGATGAAGGAAAATTGAAGTTGATCTTAAAAAATACTGCTACTGACTTGAGGCAGAGGTAATACGAGAAGGATGTAGAAACTTTAAGTTACTCTCATGAAATAATAATGTGATGCAACAGATGTCTCTTAAAACTTACAGTGTTGCATTGTACAGATTTTTAGATTTCTGAATTGTGGGGGCTATATCCATCAGTAACCAACAATGCCAGGAAGAAATCTAGCCTTATACAGAGGACAGCAATTTGACAAAAAAGGTAAAAGCAAAATGAAGTCCATCGTTCAGCTGTCAGGGATTGCAGAGGCCATGTGGCCATTGACAGGCAGACACAAAGGAGGAAATAGGAGACCAGACAAGGTAAGAGTGAGTTCCTGTAAGCAATCCTCATGCCTTTCAGTTGCATTGGGAATTCCAAGCTCTGATTTTTGTGTTAACGTAGATGTTCCCTTTCAAAAGGTTTCTATATGTTTTTTTTGCTGAGGAACACTTGAATAGCTGTACAGCTGAAGTGTTTATAAAGTTACTTGGACAATGTCACTGTATGCGAAAGAAAAATACTAACCTTACCTTCTGATGTAAGTAATCTCATTCTGTGAGGCAATTAGCAGTCGTAGACAAATTCTCATTTTATTGTTTCCATCAGTAAGGTAGCTTATATTCTTATAAATGTAAAGGATAGAACTTTTAAAATATATATTGCTGTAACTACTTTGAGTTAGAGCTTTCCTTTCCAGAATGGAAGCATTTTTGACTTTGTATTTGTGTGTGGGTCGTGTTACATATTTCATTTTGTGAGAAAAAATGGTATTTGGCAACTGCATTAGCACACAATGTCACCCATACTTTTTAACCTTTGAATTGAGAGAATTAAACATTTATTATCTTTAATTTAATGTGTTGTGCGGACGTTGAACTGCAAGTCATATTGATGGTGGTTTCAAATGATAATATCAAGGAGGACACATTTTCAGTCACCTCCTGTCACATCGTTTACAGCAAGCACCGTCTGAGAACATGCTGTTTTGCCAGAAGCTGCATATTAACAGAAGAGCTGGAGGATTATGTGCAGCTGATTCCTTTCTTCTTTTTTTTTTTCAAATTTCCAGTGTTTTCACTCTTACATTGAATGTAAAAACAACCCCATGGCTATTTCTGAGTCAGAGTCATACAGAAATCCTCACCACATCTAGATAGAGTAGGTTTTAAATTTGGCCATTACTTTGGATCTGCAGCATAATGCACTTCTTAAAACTGCATGAATAAGGAACCCAGGACTCAGTTAAAGTCTTCCTGATTGGGGAATGAAGCTGGTGAAGGGTCTAGAACACAAGTCTTATGATGAGCAGCGGCGGTACCTGGAGTTGTTTAGCCTGGAGTAAAGGACTCTCAGGGGAGACCTTATCGCTCTCTACAACTATCAGTAAGGAGGTTGTAGAGAGGTGCGGATCAGTCTGTTCAACCAAGTAACAAGTGATAGGACAAGAGAAAATGGCCCCAAGTTGTGCTGAGGGAAGTTTAAATTGGATATTAGGAAGAATTTCTTTACTGAAAGGGTTAACAGGCATCGGAACAGGTTGCCCGGGGCAATGGTGGAGTTCCCATCCCTGGAGGTATTTAAAAGACATGTAAACTTAACGCTTAGGGATATGGTTTATTCAGGACTTGACAGTGTTAGGTTAAGGATTGGACTCGGTGATCTTAAAAGTCTTTTCCAATCTAGACAATTCTGTGAAGGTTCTGTGAAGACTGCAAGGAACAATAGGGCAGGTTTTTTTAGTACCAGTGATTTCTGTGCACCAGTGTTCAAAATGAATGAAGTACCACACTGTCTATTTCAAAGATTTGTCCTTTCTGAAATGAGAAGTTAGGAAGAGAAAGAGGGAAGTAAAATGCATGTTAAATTGGATAAAGTTTTCAAAACCATTTGTAAGGTAGAGTATTTTAGCACAATTAAAATTTATCAGGTTTAATCAAACTCTTCTGCCTCATTGAAAGCACCTTTTATAAGCTTTGAAATATTTTGGAATTCTAGGGCAACATATTTCTTCTAAAGTATGTTAAATAAATCATAAAGCATTTTGGGAGCTGTTAGAAAGAGTTCCATGAACACATATCTGACTATTTTGTTTATATACCTAAGATGTATTGTCCTTTGGTCTCTAAATGTAAAAATTACTGAAAGAATAATAAGGTCATTCTATTATTTCAGATCACCAACCTCTTTAAAGAATGTGACAGGAGCAATTTATCAACAAATTAGCTCTTTTCTGAAAGACTAACCAAGGTGGCCATCTTCTACTTGAAATGAAATTGATTCCTCTGTTAACCCCTTGTTATGCTCATTTCAGTGAGTGTGATAAGGAGACATGCAGTACCTACTTACCCTGTCATTGGAAAACTTGTTCTTCGTCCATTAAAAGGCTTTATATAGAAACTCGTTTAGGTGTTTCTACAAATGATGATGAAAAGAGGTTTTCTACACAATATAGTAAGTATGTGTTGCTTCTGTTAAAACATTCTTTAAAAAAAATTTCTCATTTTTGGCATGTTTATTGCCTCTTTCCTATTGCCAGCCACAGTCTACAATTTTTTCATCTAGTAAACATTCCACTCCCTCATCTCATGACGTTAAAATGTCAATGTTCTCAGTAGCAAAACATTTGACAACTTTACTGAAGCCAGTATTTTACCCTGAAAGTCAGGGTAAAATGGAATTGGTGTACTTGTTCAGCTGATTCATAAATGGATACCAAGGAGTTAAAATACTTGTAATTCAAAAGTACAATAACATATGTTTTCTCTTAGTATCTACGATGGGTGGATGTATCCATGTGACAGTTTATCTGTCTTTCAAAACTAAGTCTTAGCTGGATGTTTACATTATTTCTGTATTTTCAAAGCAAGACACAACATCTTGGTTCACAGGATTGACATGAAGTGAAGGGGTAAGGATGCTAATGTCTTTGATATAACTGGTAAATGTCAGCCTTTGCTGTTGCAATTTCAGATGTCTATCCACACAGATGTGTTCTTTGAATATACTCTGTAGCAGGAAATAACCTGGGTCTGTATATCATACTTTTTAATAGGAAGTTCTGAATTCAACAAATCAAAATTCTTACACTGGATCCGTTTTACCGCTAGCATTAAGGACAGTAGTTTTAAATGAGGTAATTGCAAGCGTATGGGTTTCCATTAGAGTTTCTGTTCCTCCAGGCTGTTTAAGGAAATCTTGTAGATACTCAGGTAAGAGTAGATTCGAATTGAAGCTGAGCAGTGTTGACACTCTTTTTAGACACAAACAGGCCATTTTAAACAGCCAGGAGATAAAAATACGGTCTTGCTCTGTCTATATTGTACTTCAGTTTTCAGATTGGCTGAATACCATTGACTAATTAGGTAATCCAGAGCTATTTGGATTGCATTTGATAGAGCTATATTTGCATTGCATCTCATTGGGGTGGGGAAGGGGGGTGTTCTGTGAGTAAAGTCAGAATTTCAGTGGTTAGAATATATGAAGAAATTGCCTCATTGACATTTAGGATTTGTAACTGAGCAAAGACATAATCTCACCATTTTACCCCTCTGACAACATGTAGGACATACAATGGAAAAGAAAGCTACGTTAGCTGTTGTGTTGGAAGTATTTATGATCTATAGGGTTATCTGCCAAGGAGTTAGTAGAATTTTCTGCAGTAAACTGATTAATTTGCTCCTAGAGAAAGCATTTATTGCATTACACTTCTAAAGTTAGAAACACGATCCAATTGCTGCCATATTATTGTACAGATTTGGAGGGTAAGGTACTATTGTAACATGAAAACAGCAAAGAAGAAAATTATCTATAATATTTTATCTGTTTCTTTTTTCTTTCATGCAATTATACTTGATACTTCCCAGACCTCCTGTTAGCATTTAATCTGTTTGTTTAGCAGTGTAGCATATCTGCTGCTGTATCTATTTTGTGCACCATCTTCAGAACAGTTCCCTATAACATGCTGATTCCAGGATGCTGGATGTTACGTGTTGGCACACATGACTACTGTGTTAAGTACAGAAAAAAGATGAAAACATGTCCAGCATATTCCTACGAGGAGTTTGAACGTAGCAAAGCACTATTTTCATTTTTTTTCTCCCTTCTTTTCTCCTATAAGCTGCCAAGAAAGGCCTGGATTGAACTTCAGTAGTTCTTCTGATACTAGCAACCTTGAGATGTGTTTTCAGCCAGCTGAATTGCAAATTCCGTTTTTGGCTGCTTTTTGGTTTTGTTTTAAGATAACAGTATTTTTCACTAAATTTCACGTTTAGTAGAAGTTTCTGTTGACCCTTATTTGGCTCTCATATTAATGGTCTTTTGAGAAGAATATAGAACCTGTGTCAGATGCCTAAGGCATCATGTAAGATAACCATGCTACTTCAGTAATAAAGATACACTGTCACAGTTATTTTATAAAATAATATATGCAGCCTCAATATCAGTGGATAGGGCAGGAGAGATGAATGAAAGAATAGATATGTTGGCAAAACATACTGATTCTCAAGTACCACGATGGTTATTTCTCATACAGTTACATTTCAACTTCTTAAATTTTACTTGTCAATCTTGTTTGTTCATCAAGTCTCATTCTCCCAACTTGACTGTTCTGTTTTGCTTCACACACACTCACCCTTTTCTTTTGACCTTTCCTGGCTAGCCATATCACTTCAGCCTCTCTCACCTTGCCATTTAGTTTATGTTCTTTCTGTTTTGATAACTCCTAGCTCCCTGCCTAAATTCCAAAAGTATATTTCCCTCCTGCTTTACCTCTACATCCTTGTAGACTCTTACATATCCAGCCAGTCCCAGTCTCCACTCTCTCCAACTCTGTACACACACTTTTGGAATCTTCATCATATCTTTCCTCTTTGTATCCTAATAAGAAGTAATAGGTAGCTTCACTAGTAGTTGATGCTATCAGTTGTACTATATCAAGTACAGAAATATAGTTATCCAGGTGGTGTGTACAAACAATATGTTTTCTTTATCAGTTGTATACCAACATGCTCTGTTACACTCCAGATCTTGCTCTTGAGGATAAAGGAGACACAACAGATATGTAAAGCCAAGGCTTTGTTGTCAGTATAGTTCTCACTATACTCTCAACAGCCTAACCAGAGAATTATTATTAGTCCAGATTTAATTATTAAAAACAAGGAAAATAAAGAGTTCTGTCACAAAACCTGACAGCGTCAATAATAATAATACTAATGCTAATAATAATACAATTAAACAATTACACAGTCTTCAGGGTACTTTGGGTACCTTCTGTGTGGTCCTGAATTGGGCGTGTAGACCTCGCAATAACAGAACTTCTTCTAGCTTGAAATGTTTTTTTTTGTGTTGCTCAGGTGATGGATTTAATCGAAGACTGCTGTTATGGACTGGAGATTAATATTATAGGCTTAGAAATCATTATTTTTAAATAATTATAGCGGCAGCCGTTTTCTTGAAGAACCAGGCTGATAGACTAGCACTCATTTTTAGAGATTTTTTAATCAGTTTGGTACATTAGGCATGGAAAGAATTTTCCACCATAGGGGCAATAAGTGGAGTAGGTATTTCAAGGTCACTTTGTTCATTTCTTAAAAAGACAATTTTTTTTGGAACCAAATTCCAGTGTTCAGAAATAAAAGGCTCTGAATGCATGTACCCTAGTGAATGATGCAACTCTGTTCTCTGCTTGCGTTCGTTCCTATGCAACACAGGAGGATTTTCTTAGGTGTGATTTGAACACTTTGTTAAATCAGTATGTAAGGTCATAATCCTGCCAGCCTTCATAAATGACTGAATGTACATTTTAGAGATTTTCAAATCAAGAGAGTTGAAATACTATTCCTGATGATTTTTTCTTTTTTTTAAAAAAAATTTTTTTGTTAATTCATTTTTATTGTTTGTTTCAGTAAAGAGTATTACTGAGACATACTCCATACAGCTTAAAAGTCTTGGCTGGTCAGATCTGGATCACTGATGTCTGACTACAAAGCAGTAGTTCTTGACATTTGTGAAGTCCCAAGGCTCAAATTTTAATAGTGACTTTTGCCTTTAATTGCTACTGTTTCCTAATCATACATCTCCTGTATTACTCACATTTCTTTTCTAGCTGTTTCTTTTCTAATTACAACACTCGAGGATTTTGTCATGCCGTGTTAGTGTTACAATAATTACCTAGCACAATGGGGATCCTTTACTGGAGATTCGAAGCACTACATAATGCAAATAATAAATAATGGTATCAGCAGCTGGGTAGACTTACAAGATATTTCAGAGAAAAGGTCCTAATGACTAAAGTACACTGGGAGCTGAATATTTACTAAGACTGCCTTAAGCTTCAGTAAAATGGATTCCAGTGTGACTCAAATAAAAACACAGCTTTTTCAGGTTGATTATTTGGAATTAATGAATGTCTTTTACAGGAGAGCATGTCATACTTTCTTAACCTTCTGTTTATTCACATAGATAAGTTTTCTTTTCTCTGCAGAACTTAGAAAACATGACATCCTTTCTGTACTTTCATTTGTATTAAGGCCAAATTAGCAAAATTGTTGCTCAGACCGATGCTTCTGTATAATAGTGAGTCTTTCCTTTGTTATATTCATACTGGAGATGCTTTTACAATTTCCAGAGGTGGAAAGTCGCTTGTATTTTCTTCATTGAACAGAAGTGTCAAGACTTATTTGAAATAAAAGGCTGAAAAGTGATTATCTTGCAGCACTGCAGTGGATTGCTAAACATTAATTATTCATGAAGACCTTGAGCCACTTGAGTAAATGACATTAAAGACAACTGCTGTGAGAAGCAAGCTCAGTAGTGACAAATTCTATTTATGATGTCATGCCATGAGGATATATGAATAAACTAGTAGTGACAATCAATTTAATTTCTCAAAAACAGATTACATGAGAGCCTGGTCTTAAGGACAGCGCTTACTTAAAGAGGGAAAAATAATCCACCAATAAATGAAAAATTACTTTTTGTTCTCTTTGAATAGAGTAAAACATTAAAGCTTGTTAATTGATTTTAGAAGAAAAAGGAAACGAGATGTTGTATGTGATTAACATGTGCTGACTTTGCCTCACTGAAGTGTTTACTTATGAGTCCAACATTGCTGTCACAGACAAAATGAGTCTATTTGTCTTACTTTAGTCTCTGAAGGACTGTTGCCAACATCAGGGAGGTACTGTGTGCATTTATATTAGCATATGTATGTATACATGCTCTCAAAGAAGTCTGCATTTCAAGATTGAGTAAAACAGATTATAAATGTTTAGGTTATTATCCTCATGGTGAATTGTCATAGCTGATTGTAACATAGCTCTGTAATCCTATATAAACAAAATATACGTTGTACAATACTAAGCAGCTGAATTGACCTCTTCTATAGCAGTGTGAGTTTGGTTGTGGCTCCCATGACACAAGTTCAGTTCCCATTGAATTTATACTCCTGAGAACAGGGTTAGGTCTTTTATTAGGAAAGCAGATGCTTTGTATTGACATAAGATCAGTGAGCCAAGTAAAATAGCACGTTGAGTTATCCATGCCTAAGCTTATGGTTCAAACAGTGGTGATATTTACTCAAAAGTTCTCAATGGATAGGTTAGCTTGTGGTATGATAGCTTAGATATATGACGCTAGTAAAAAAGGAAGGACACTTCCTTTCCTTGTAAGTCTGGTTCCATTACAGCTGTGTAGCAGAATAGGAGGAATGTTTTGGAGCAGAACATGTGCTGCCACTTAGAATAACGCTGCAAGTTTCTTCCCACGGTCCTTCAGGAAACAGTGTGCTAGACACAGACAAAATTAGCCTAAAATTGCAGTATTTTCAACAAAGTTTCAAAAGTGATAAGAGATCCCTGACAGAAATAGTTTAGTAGTAAGTACCACAGTAAGAAGATCTGTGGTCTTATACCATGATCTTAGCCTTGCTTTATTTGGATGTTATTGCTTAATAGTTCCTTGTTACCTTCATGCTGGTTTTCCAGTGTTTCTCAAAATTACTTTCAGCCAAGACTATGCATGGTGGTCTGAAGTTCTGGGGCCTGAGTTGCGGGCCCCAAGTTGGAGCTGACCTGTGGATGAGTCACAACCTAGCAGAATGTTCTGTTTTCCCCACTGGCTTCAGGTTCCATGGGCAGAACCTGGCCCACCTGTGTCTCTGTAGCACTGCCCTCACCCATGTGGTTGAGGTGATGGGCGAGGCCAGGGCTACTTTAACCAGAAGCTGATCAGTTGGAGGAGCTTCCTGTTGGCTGTGGCTTCTGCTGGGGCTGGTTGCATCTTGCTGAGCTCTCTTGGTGGTGGCCTTCCATGTGAAGGACCCCTGAGGGAGCTATCTCTGTCCATTGTGCCCAGCAGGCGATGCTGGCACCACAGTGGGCAGCAGAGGATCTGGGCCCACAGGAACTTATGGGAGGATTGCTTGAATGAAGACCAATGGTAGCATGAAATGATGATGGCTGAACTGCCGTAACATCATGGTCTTATTTGGTAAATAAAAAAATACATTGTGGCAGCTATAAGAAAGGTTTGGAGAACTCAGAAAGAGCGGAGTGTAATATGGAAGTAGATATTTTCATTCTCTGTGTTTTTCAGTACTTAGGTTTTACATTGCCTTGAAATAAGTTTAACAATAGCATTCATAATGCACCAAAACAGTGAAGTGTGTCTAAAAGTATTTTTATTAACCAATTTGTCTTATACAGGTGGCAAGTCAAAGTACTGTAGTTCTGTCACAGATTTCCCAAGAAGCCATCTAACACAGCAGATACCTCCTGCCATGTAGAATTTACTTGTGAAAATACCATCTTTTAACCATGCTATTTAAAATTTGAGGGTTTAGGTCATGAACTCTTTTTAACTTTCTATGTGTAAAAGCCTGCACTTGGGATGCTCATCTTACATGGGACCTATAGGACTTGTTGCGTTACTAAATAATAGCAACATCAACTGTGTAAGATTTATGTACTGGGAGAATATGTAAATGTGGAGACATTTAGGGCAGGATGTGGAGGACAATTATACCTTTATTATAACTTTTATATATAGTTAGTAGAAAAACTGATTTGTAAATGGTGCATTGTATAGAGAAGATAAGTTAATTTCAGAGATATAGTCAGATTCACAGACCTGAATGCCCACAAGTCCTCAAAGAAATAGTAATAAAATTGACATATCCACTCATATTGAAAAGGACTGTAAAATTCAGTATGTACTAAAAAATGCTCTCCCCAAAACTAGCAGTGTTTGTTAGCATATGTTCAGAATGTGTGCACCTTAATCAGGGAGAAAAATTCAACATTATATTATGTATTATTATATTGTAGAATATATTCAGTACTAGACTCGGAGAGAAATTCACACACGAGCCAATTCTTTTTTCATCTGAAATAGTGAATTTTTAAGATAATGAATATATTTGCAGAAATCAACTCCTGCATGATTTTATAACCATAAAAATCAATGATTTCTTGATGAGTTACTTATTCTAAATAATTTATCCAACTGATATATATTGTGAATAAGCTGAAGGCAGAGGAGTTGTAATACAAAATTACTATTAATGTTGAAGTACAGCAGTTAAGCAGAAGTCTTAGATACTGATACTGGAGAATATTAGGCAACCAAAAGAGCCCTGAAAGTAGTAATTTAAAAGTAAAATGGCTTAGTGTTAATTGTCAAATTCTTATTATTATATTGAAGAATTATTTCTTTTAACTGGTTACTCTAAGACAAGGAAGTCACTATTTTGTTATGGATGATATCGGAGTGTTCCTAACTCTAGAAAATTAAAGTGCTTAGATATTTTAAATGCAATGTTCTTCAAGGAAAAAAAGAAAGCCAAGACATTGTGGCCAAGTAAACAAAGATGTGAAGTTGTTAAATAAGAGCAAGCGTAATGGCAGCACAGATAGAATGTGGAAACAATAAAGCAGGAAGTTGGGTACAATGTTTGTGTGAGGTACACAAATCAGTAAGTCCACTGAAAATGCATAGCATACACACTAATTGCTACTTACTGAAACTGCACCCCATCCTGAAAAGTACAAGGTTTTAATGGAGAAAATCGTCACAACCAAGTATAGTCTCAGATTCAGGCACTCTGGGGAAACCTGCCTTCAATACTTTTTGTGCTGCTATCCCACAGATCAGAAAATAATTTTAAGCCTTTTGTTTCAGTAATATTTCTGCATCAAAATGTGTGCTGAGTACCAATCCCAAGCTCTCTTCCTTGTTAGTTATGCAGACGTATTTGTGCTTATTTAGCTTTTGCTTTGCACTTTCCTATTTTCTGTATCAATGCTAGTATTTATTTCAGCTGAATAAACCTGAAAGGTCCTGTGTGCTTTCTCAGGGAAATAATGCACAATATCTCCATGATTAGCTGTGCCCATGCAAAGTATGCATTAAAAGACAGGCTGCAGGATTTCTTTTGCACCGCACCAACAGGACAGATCAGTGTGTTCTGAAAGATAATGTTCATGTCATCACAGATGTTCTAATTGACACCTAATCGTCCCTATTCCTGCTTCCCATGCTTTGAAGCATCCTTATCCTTTATGCTTCCACTGTCTGTGCACAAATTGAAATTCTTCAGCTTCTGTGTTTGTAAAATATAGTTGTATTTTTTTATTTGCACAGGTCCATTTTAGTTTATATTGCTGTGCTACAATCTCCTAATAGCACCATATCTTTTTTTTTCTTTTCCAAACGCACTCCCTCCCTTTACTCACCTTGTGCAGTGAGTCTATCATAAAACTTTTGGATCTTATATCTATTTTTTTCCATTTGGCATGGCATTCTAATTTCTTACAACAGTGCAAACATGTTTGCAAAATTTGGTATTTTTCATTCAAAACAGATTACATATTGGATTGTTGTCTTGCATATTTGAAAGATCTCCTTTGAGAAAATATATGGACTACAACTAATTCTTTTTTAATTGCAGAAGAGCTGAATGGGTCTCCCAAGGCAAGTATCTTCATCAAGTGGTTGCTTAACTCGAGAAAATACTAAATAGGCAGACAAGTTTAAAAGTTTTTGTTTTTTGAATTACCATTAAATGCATCTATCCAAAAAGGGAATTTTAAAAATGTATATGTGAGTTTATCGGCCAATATATTCTGGGCTTGATCCCTTAAAGCACTGAGAATTGTACCCAAGAAATTGCTTCATTCACAGGTTTGAAACTCCCTGGTCTTGCTTCTTGTATTGTGATTTGCCTCAGCTGGAAGAATAACTTAAAAGCTACTCTGTGTATATGGCCTTTTCTTCCATCTGATTTTTATTGTTGTAAAGGGAGAGGCAGCTTGGGCTTAGCATGCTACAAAGGCTGTTTGGTTCCTTTCAACTGCAGTTACAAACTGCTCCATATCTACCATCCTTCTTAAGTAACAGCAGCCATCTACAGGACTGTATTTAATGAAAACCTTTATCAAGACCCCATTTAAATGGTGTCAGTTGGTACAGTACAGGCCCTGAAGATTTAAAGTACTAGATGCAAATGAAACAGTGATAAAATATTTATAGTGTGTTATCTCTATACATTCAATTCATAAATCATCTTATTTAGCAAGAGAATGGAAAGCATTTGATAGTCAGCTAGGCTCTGGAGGGCAGTATGACTGTATCAAGAATCCAACAAACCAGCAGACCCAACTTTATTATTTCACTTGTTTTCCAGGCTCTTTTAAGCACAGAAAATCCTGTGAAAGTGGAGTATTGTGAGCTTTCTGTTGGGACTTGTGTACAGTTTTAAAGCATTAGCCAAAGCTAAAAAGGGAAATACTATTAAGATTCCAGAAGTGTATTACTGTATATGTGAGATGTTATCTATCTACAACACAGGATTTTTATCACTTTATTGTAAATGGGCGTGCCTACCCACACTGCTATAAGATTTGAGTGTAATCCTGCTAACACTGTTAGAGTACTGAAGTGATAATATGAAGAGGGGAATTACCAAGCAAAAAATAAATTAACAAGTCAAAGGCTGTAAGTAATTCAATTAATTGAAGAGTAATCACAAATCTATTTAAGGAACAGCCACTTACAATGATGTATACATTTCTACAGTATATGGTATCACAGAAGAGTTGAGTTTGGAAGGGATCTCTAGAGATCAGCTGGTCCAACCATCTGCTCAAGCAGGGCCACCTAGAGCTGGTTGCCCAGGACCCTGTCTAAATGGCTTTTGAATATATCTGTGGGTGACCTGTGCCAGTGCTTTTTCACCCTAACAGTGCAAAAGTTTTCCTGGTGTTCAGAGGGAACCTCCAGTGTTTCAGTTTGTGCCCATTGCCTCTGGTCCTGTCACTGGGCACCACTGTAAAGATCCTGGCTCTCTCTTCTTTACATCCTCCCCTTGGGTTTTTAGGAATCTTCAATCTTTAAGTATATCTGGAATCTTCTGCTACATTGTGGTGGATTTTGCCTTTTTTTTTTTGTAGAATGACACTTAAGGCCAGCCAGTCTGAAATCGGTGTGGATAGAAAGAGAACAGTTTTCAAGGCAATATACCTTACACAAAACATGTTGAAAACATGCTCCAGAATAAAGCAAAGCTGAAGCCTCAACACAGCCAGTTGGATACGTGGATAATCACTCTTTCTGAAAGGCGTATCCTTCTGTTTAGGTGTAAACATCTTATATACCTGTTTGAGAGTGGTTGAATATTATATATCTGTGCTTTGAATGAAATAAATAGGGCAGCACTTAAATAAAAATCCACAGAACAAGTAATTAGTGCATCTTATGCATCATGAAAATGAGTGGAAGATCAACTGTAAATATTAATACAGCAAGGCTGAAAAAAAATGGTGCCTTATTCAATTAAAGGTCTCAACTACATCAGAAAATATTTGACAAATTATGGAATCAAAAAAATACATAAGTGTAAAATAATAAGCCACATTCTCCTTATGAATACATTGTAAACTTCCAGATCAAGAGAAACCAAGGACACCTGGGGCCTTCATTGCCACCTTTCTTCACAATGCATAGTAAAATCCTGGATAAACCAATCTTGTGAGACTTGACACAAGAATGTAAACTGAGAATCTAAACAAATTAGTTCAATTAAATTTTTGTTTAAATGAGGACATAAGTCCATCTGAAAGGGTGATGGTAATTCTAAGACACTGAGTTAGATGTGATAGCATAATGGATACAATCTGTAAAGGCAGCACAATTAGTTGAAGAAATACAAATTGCAGGCTGCCACAAAGGCACTTTCCAAAACATTATGGTGAGAAAACATAATCAAAAGTGTTGTTGTTTAGTTTGGTTTGCTACTTTTATTCAGATTACATAAACTATTGTGTTTATGTGGCAAGGTTTTACTTGTGGGCAGAGGGGCTGCAGGGTGGCTTCTGTGAGAAGACACCAGCAGCTGCCCCCCATGTTGGACAGAGCCAGTTTCAGCTGGCTCCAAGACATATCTGCCTCTGGCCAAAGCTGAGCCCATCAGCAATGTTAGTAGCATCTCTGTGCTATCTGTGGACCACAACCCCCATTCCATATCTACCTGCACTGCTCAGGTGACAAGGAGATAGAAAAGTCAGCAGTGAAGTTGAACCTTGAAAGAAGGGAGACAGGGAGAAGGTGTTTGCAGTTTTGATTTTATTGCTAACTATCCCACTTTGTTATTAATTGACAATGAATGAAATTAATCTCACAGAGTAAATCTATTTTGCCCATGACAGTAATTGGTGAGTGATGCCTATGACCTTATCTCTACCCATAAGCTTTTTCATTGTATTTTCTCCCACTGCCCTGTTGAGGAGGAGGGAGTGAAAGAGTGGGTTGCTGGGCACCAGGTTAACCTACCACAGTGACCTTATCATTAGTGCCATAACCATATATATTTTATCTATTTTTTTTTTCTCAAAGTGGCATTAACTAGGGTCTTTTAGGCTCAAGCTGAATTTCTAGCCCTAGATGGACAGTACTTTCAGGATGCAAAGCCAATAGAGCTTTTCCCACCTCTTCTTGTAACAGTATAATGCAATTCTTCATGAGATCTAGTGGATTAATCTGGATTCTATCAAGACCAATGACTGAACAAGTGTTCTTCAGGGAATGTTTCCAGGAAACTGTGAAATCGTAGCTGTAATTTTTATTCTTCTGTAAATTCTCGTATAATTAATCTTAAAATCTCCTGAGACTAGGGACTTTATTTTAGAAGTTGAAGGTACATTGGTCAGGTTTCTGTGATACAAGCAACTAGCATAGAAAGAGGTTAGGTCTTTGCACATTAGTGATGTTGCATAGTTGCAAGAAAATATCTACCAGTGCTTCAACATCTGTTGGATGACTATGACTTTAATTGTCAATGCTAGTCAAGCATGTCAAGCAGTACATGTATATTTGCATGAGGAGACTTTTGGTCAGGAATCACAATTTTTTATTATGTAATTGTATTTTATTATGTAATATGTATTTTATTATGTAATATGTAGCATGATTTTGGTATTAAGGTCTGTGCATCAACACAAATGACAAATTACACAGATTTTTTTTATATGCTCATCTCTTCTCAGTCAGTTTCTCATTAGTAGCAGGTTAGATGAGAAGCAGTTTAGGTTCACAAGCTTTGAGCCAGAGCACCCAAGCTTACAATTTGTGAAACAAAGCCTGTAGGAGAAGTATCCTAGAACAAGCCAGTCAAATATCCTTGAAATATGCAATTCTTAAAGGTCAGGTGGATTTCTGACCCTGAGCAACATCATCGTTCATTCATTCTTTTTCTGCTCACATGAGAAAGCTCTACAGGAGAGAGCTTTCCAGGGTCTTTCACATATTCTTCATCTGTGAACTGTCCATTGGACAAGCACTTCCTTATTCTGCATGGTTTAAGTTGTGCACGAAATGTAATGTCCTTAATTTAACTTTAACTAAGAAAAGGGAATTTTGGTGTTCCTTTTTGAATAACTTTTTCTTTGGATTCAAGATATATCTTTCCTGCAGTATCAGCTCCTCTCAAGCTCCATCAAAGGTACTTTTTCCTGGAATTTTGGGCAATGACTGCATACCTAAAACTGATGTTTTCCGTCATTGTATGTCCATTGTCGTTGCAGGATTTTATTTTTTAAAATAGCAAGTATTTACAGGCTAGCTATGCCACAGGTCTCTAAAATGTATCAAAATGACACTCATACACCCCAAAACAAGTGTTCTCATTTGCTGTCTTGCTATAGAATCGATCTCCTAGAAAAGATTTTTTTTATCACTTTGTGACCATTTACTGTTCTTGCACTCTGCCTTATACTACAAAGTAAGCTGCTGACCATAAGTGATGTATTTTAGGATATTGGAGAAAATGGTACTAAGGGCTCTAGTGAGACCATACCACAGATGCTGGCAAATCCCAACCAGATGATGCTGACATGTGGAGTGGAATCCTGGCACTAAAGTGGTCAATAAAAATATTGTCATGATTTGATTTGGGTGAGAATTTCACCTTCTTCCTGCCTGGGACTTCCTGGAATTTTGGAATTTTGGATCGAATGTAACAGACTGCCATAGAAGCCATGCTGTAGCCTTTGCCACATTAGGGTGGAGGCCCCATCCTTGGAGACATTCAAGGTCAGGCTTGATGGGGCACTGAGCAACCTTATCTAGTTAGACATGTCCCTGCTTATAGTAGGGCCTTTGGACTAGATGACGTTTAGAGGACCCTTCCAACACAGTACATTCTATGATTCTATTATTATCTTGCTGAGAGAATGAACCCATCTTAAAATACCCACAAAATTTATTGAAGCAAGACAATTCATTTCCCTGACATGGCTCATCCATAGCCATTGCTAAGTAATTGGAGTCATGCTATGCCAATAATGTCATTATAGCAAAGATTTGCACACTAGAGACAGGGCTGATATTGTCAAAGTCATTTTATACCAAACCTCAGTCTTTACCACTCTTGTTTGCCAGTCAAGAAAAGGCCTGTATTCTTCATACATCTAAAGTAGAAAGAAAAACATGAGTAGGGCAGAGTATTAATTATTTAACAATAGTAATTCTGTAATAATTTGATTATTATTAATTATACTTCATTATTAATAACTACTGATTAAGTATTAGTGCATGTGAAGTGGAACACTGACTGTTTTGCTTTTTTTACTTAAATATGGCGGGACAGGAAAACAAAGAAACAGTCATATATAGTCATTGCACCCGCAATCTCTGCATTTACTCTAAAACAGATGCCTTCACATAAGCAAATTACCCCTGTACTTTGTTATTCCCAAAGGATTGTTTTGCAAAGCCTTTTTAAAAGCAGAATTCAGAGATAAAACAAAGTAAGTATGAAGCCAGTAGCTAAGCCAAGGCAGTCAGAAGAATGTATTCCAAGAAAGGTGATGGAAAACTAGTTTCTTTGCCTAAGTTTCCCAGCTTTGGTGAAAGCAGGCATCTCACAAGAGCATTTTTTTTTTCCCTCAGTAAATAAGAGGAAAATCAAGTGAAATCTCTGCTACTTGGTTACAGTCATCAGCTCTGAAATCTGGTTTCATGCTCCTTCTCTTTGCACGCCTAGTTTGGAGCCTGAACCGAAGATGACATCTTTTGTATTACAGGACTCTGTCCCAGCCATTAGTACTTGCTAGAGATTTCTCTAAAGTCCTTTTGACACATATGATTCTCTGTAAATAACACACATTGAAGCAGAGCCTTGTAACTGCCTCTGGAACCTCATTGTTTCAGAAGGTCTTCACAATTTGTCTTTTGAATGAAGCGTTTCGGAGAACATAAATGAGATTAATAGATATTTCAGCTGACATGAACATGAAGAACCTGATTAGAAATTTTTCAGTATTTGGATATGGAGGCTTTGAGTAGCTTGATGGTTTCAAGAATTTGGATGTCATGGAGGGATTTTTAATCCTAGTTTTAAGTAATTTGAAGCCGATTTACATGCTGAGCCACAAGTTATATGTTTGGGCGTAATGGCCCTTGATGGATTTTTCTTCCGTCAATTTATAATAAGTGCTTATTAAATCTATCACAACTGATGGAATCCAGAACAACTTGTGGCAGTAAGCCGCATGATTTCGTGTTTTGCTGTATAGGAAAATTAATCTCTGTGTGTATGTGTATTGAACCCACTACCTAGTATGTCAGCTTTTGTATGATAAGAAACAGGATGTTATTTTAATAAATTAATAGTACTTAACCCTTTTCACTATTCGTTACTTTTGTATACCTTCATTTTATCTACTGTCACTTACCTAATTTTGAGGCTGAAGAACTCTAGACAATGTAGGCATTTACCTCTAGGAAATCAATCTCTGCTTTTAATCATCCTGTCACTGTCCAATGCCTTTGCAGTTTTGCCATCTTCTTTTGAGATGTGGGCACAGGGTGAGATTCAGGACAAAATTGGATATGATATTACTGATATCAGTGCCCTATTTATTTATGAACTGAGAAAAAAGAATTTTCTGGTTTTTTTCTGTTTCTTTCCTACTAACTTCTAACAGGTTGCTTTTTTGTGACCACTAGTAAGGTGATATTTTCATAGGGTTGTCTATTCATATTTCAATGGGAATTTGAGAGTGTTTTTGTTACAGGGGTAAGATGAGCAGCCTTTACCTGTAGCTGCTGTATCAGTTTGGAGAAAAATATGGTAGTTTCTTTCTAAAACTTAATTGAATAAGGAAATAGCCCTCTTTCAAATTTCAGCAATGTTATTAGTCACTATAGTATTTTCAAATGCTAAACCTCTTTATGAACTGGCCTTAGTAACATATATATGCCTACTCTCAGTGCATATACAATTGAGTTTTAGCAATCTTTGTTCTTGCAGTGAAAAATTCTGCACATCAGGAGTGTTTCAGTTTTGAACTCTGTTCTGTATTCAGTCTGGTTATAGAGATAAACTTTTATTTTCACCACATTTTAGCAGTAACTGCAATCTCTTAATCAGTGTAGGCACTCCTGTGTCAGGCAACATATCATGTGTGAAATGAGAATCCTTTTAATTCTCAAAATAGTCTGTCTGCATTTGAATCTTCCTTAAATTTCACCTTTAAAATTGCATCATCTTTAAGAAAGACTGTGGTAGTGCGCAGCTGCTTTGGGAAGGTGAAGAAGAGAGAGTAGGCATTCAGTTCCCACTGACTGGCTGCATGCAGGCCTGGAAGCTGTGCTGAAGCAGCCACTATTTCATGTTTCAATGGCCGTCTCATGGAACTCAATCAGAAATTTGTTTTTGCAAGCATGAGAATCATATTTTTTATAGCTTCTGACTGGTTCCTAAGGACCACACCTTCATTTTCAGCAAGAAATCCTTATGTTCTGAGGTTGTTATCACACTTGGATATGAAAGTAGGCTTATAGCCAAAAATGTGTTATCATCTTTTGACACTTTGAGGCCTGTTACTTTTACAGAAAAACACATACCAGTAGATGGCAGAAACACTTCAAAACTCAGTGAAATGCAAGTTCAGATTTATCCGTACTTGACATTATATATCCTATGAGTTTCTGGATCTTTCTTACACATAAGCCTAAAAATTGTAGTTATTACAATAAAACACATTCATAAACTTGCTTGCACTGAGATTTATTCCATTTACAAACGAGTCCAAACTGGGAAAGCTGGTCACCTTGCTTCAGTTCCTTAGTTTCTTTAATTTAGATACTAACCACAGTCTTCTGATGTTTGTTCATAATCCTATGAAGGATTTAATTGCCTTGAATACTAGGTTTTGTTCTGAGAAGAATAAAGAATTCCAGATTGGATAGAACTAACCAGCTATGTATTTCTTTTCAAACCGTACCAACCCCCTTTAAAGTTTTGTGGGCATCAATGTGTTTTCTTCTGTTTTGTTTTGTTTTGCAGGGGAGTGAACACAGGGGAGTGGGCTCAGGGGCTTGCTACTGATGGTTTTCTATTTCTTATTGATTTCTGTCTAAACTTAGTAGAGTAAAAAGTGTAGATGTTGACTAGACTGCTCAGCACAGTGTGGTGAAGAAAAATCTTTTAATGAGAAAAATCTAGCTCCAAAATAGGAATACTACAGTAGCATAAAGCACATGCTTTACTGAAAGTCTAGTGCCATCACCTGTTCACCATTCACCTGTTCTGGCCTGGAAGTGCTGAACTCCTAAACTGAGCTGCAGTATCCCATTGTTTTTTATGCCATACTAATGTGAGGAGATACAAGCCCCTTTTAGTATTGGAGATATATGGCCTTGTTGCATTACCACTAGAGCCAGACCAGTTCAGACCCATCGAGGGACCTGGCCAACAGTACAGATCCATAGGAAGTGCAACTATCCTGCTACCATGGCACAAGACCTGGCTTCTGCACAACAGTGCATTGTGCCATATGAATTTATCAGCTTAATCACAGATATGTTATTTCATGATGTTACGTGATGTATACACACATTTTAGACTTCTATTAAGTCTACAGGAAGTGGACTACACTTAGAGTACTGTCAAATACTGTGTCAAAAATTTAATGGTTAAAAGTTTGCCATGGCTGATACTTTTTAATTTTTAGAATGAGCAAATAAATATATTAGATTGTTCTTCCGCTTTCACAGAGTTTCTGTAGCTCATGATACTGAAAATAATCATACAGAAACCAGGTTGTTTACTATTGTATTCCAAAAGCAACTCAATGAATCAAGCCCTCTAAGGACATGCCTTCACTGATATACCAAACACCTAGATATATTGCCTGGCACTGATGCCTTCTGACATGAAACAACCCTCATCTTTGGTAGTAAACAGCCTTAGCCTTCAAATGGGCAAGACTACTTTTAAACACCTTATTGCTAATGGCTTCCAGACTGTTCTAGCTGTCAAAGTATGTTAGGAATTGTTTGGTTCAAGGGCTAACTGAAGTGGCCTAGATGATCATATTATAGTAGCAATAAATGTTCCTGGGCTATGCTTGAAGTTGGAAGTACAGGTGAATTTTCACTGCATCTCAGCAGTGCACATTTTACTTGCTACTCTTCTAATGTGTGATAACTAGAGCCTTATGGAAGGCTAGGTCAGGTTCTACAATACCTCACCAGCCTTCTATTTATATGGGAATAATTAGTCAGGAGTAACTCTGTGCCATGAAGAAGGATGTAAGTGAAGCTCTAGAGCTGTGATATTGGTAAATATTCTCATCTTCTTGGAAAGTTTTGTTACCAGACACCCAGTACCACATCTTTGACTGCCTGTTCTCTTAATTTGGGAACACTACACTGGGGATAAAGTCTTGGTATTTTTTTTATTTTATTCACATAAATAGAACTTAGTTTTATGAGGAGGTAGAGATTTGGACATGGCAAGTAAGTAAAACAACCCAAAAGGTTTGAAGTAGCAATACAGTGATGAAAATTGAGATTAAACAATCATGATTTCAAACACATTTGAAAACCTCCCTGTGTACAGACAGGTTTCTCTTGACCCTCTGCAAGCTCGTAAGACTCAAGAATCACTGAAATGAAGTGCTCTTGCTAGAAGTTATTATGACAGCAGAGCCAGTTTAATTGCTATAGCAATGTACAATCCTATTCCCATTTCCTTTGTAGAAAGGAAACGGTCAATCAGCTACAGCTGAGTTCAATCTGGGCCTTCTCTGATGTGTGATCTGTACAGTTAAGGCCTTTAGATAATTGTAGCAGGCATTGGGTGTAAGAGAAAAAATGGGCTTTAAATGTCCATCTGGGTTTTGGAAAGTAGAGGTTTCAAGATGCGTCAGACTGCTATGTAATTAAGTAGGTCACTGATGTCAGTGCTCAGAGCAGTTCAATTCCAAATGTGATCACCACGGTATAATGAAAAGCTTTGAAAAATATCATGCGTCCCTAAGAGTGGAATCTGTCCATTCTTTTTCAGCAGTTGTCTTATTTTTTGGCTTTGTTGTTAAGACAATTGTTTCTGTGCAGTGGCAGCCAGAATGAGGGAAGGAAGTAAACTGGGGAGTGATCTCTCCATAATGAGCATATGTTCATAGTAGTGCTGTGGAATTTGTCTAAACTGTTACCTGTTCATATTTGTAAATCTGGGCTTAGAAGACAATTTTTGCCTTGAGGAAGAGGCTGCTTTCCTTTATTTGTACTTTAGTTTTTAGTCATTGTCCCCTTTTGTTAAATTGTGTTTGGGAAATTTTGAATGCATATACCTGCAGAATAATTTAATTTGCATGTAGGTAATCTTCATATCTAGATACAGATATTTTACTAATTTACCTTCAGAAATATTTTGGTGACTTTTGTACCAAAAAAAACCCCAAAGCCAAAATACAAAACTCCAATCATTAAAAATAAATCAGTGAGAGTTTTATACTTTGAAGAATTTTTATACATGCTACATGATCATATCTATTAACTTATTTTAATGTGACCATTTTATTTTTTTAATCCAGTTTCTTTTCCTGACCTAGATTCTTCCAGAAGGAGAGTAGTAATATAATGGTTTCAAACTCTAGATACTTCTTGTTAAAATGGTGTAGCCAGAATTTGGGAAGAAAGTAAAAGATACATTCTGTACTGAGAACACATTAAAATTCACTACAAAATTTGTTTTTAAGGTAGTTACTGCCAGTTGTTCATACAGTAGCTGCATGGAACTGTAGTAGCCTATTGGCAAAAATCAACTAATGTTGATAATAGTATTGCCGTACTATTACCTTTGTCATTGACTAAAGAGAGGAAAAAACCCTTAATGATCTTCTCCTTGGTTGCTTGCTTTCACGAATAAAATGACTCCCTCTAGCAATGAGTATTTTTACAAAGCTGCTTACAACATACTAGGAAGTATTAATAATGAAATTAAATTATTAAATATCCATTATGGAAAAACAACATAAATGTTTCATAGCCATATTTGTGATACAGCATTTGCAGGTGCAATTTCAGTAACTAATGAAAGCAATTATAACCTGGACGTTTAGGTAATTTAAATGTGAAGATAATTGGATAATTGCTTGTTCTAGCAAATTAATATTAACAGGAATGTCTTGTAGGGGAAGAAAAATGTAACTTGGAAACTTCTGATGTTCTTGCAAACGATAGTTCTCTACAAGTAAACTATCATCAATGTTCCTTTTGATCATGTAATTATGTTTTGATGTAACTTCATTGTCTTCTTTGTATTGAAGAAGAGAGACAGGTACTGGGATGAACTAAAGACAAGATTTATCACACCTTGATTTCCAATCCAGATATTTTTCATGTTTCTTAAAATGGGGATATTTAAACTTTTTGAGATGTTTAGAGGGATGTTTCTTTTAACTATGTTATTTAAAGGACTTTTTAAAAAAACTTATTTTAGGATATTGTTTTCTATTGTTAGATAAAATAATTCAGCACCTTTCTGAGAGAGTTTTTATTCAGTTCTTATTCTTCCTGATTGAAAATTGTCATACCTGAGTAATGTCAAAAATAGGAACTGAACATATATTTCTCTTCTCAATCTGAAGTTTTGGTACTACAGCAATGTTTTTTTCAAATTTTGAAAAAAAAATAGGAAAAAATACAGCAAAGAGAGACAAAGTAGATTCTGTTCTGACTAGCAACATTAATAGGGAACTAAGTTGACTTAAAATAATTTTTGGTCCTAGTATGAGGAAGATGTGTGTGACTGTGAGAAAAAACATGCAACAAATCAAATTTTCATACATTTCCATTTACCAGTGGTGCTAGTACTCCTTCTTTGGTTCCTAACAGTCAATATGTCTGAGTTGGTAGAGTTAGGGAAAAGCATACCATCTGTCACAACCTCGTCCTTCTTGATGGTGGAAACAAAGACTTGGGAACTGTCAAATACATGAAACAAAACTACTACAAAAAATAATCCCTTTAAGACTCAATTTTTCTGGTAAAGGAGATAAAAACTCTATTTAATAACATTAGCATGTATTGTATTTGCCAAGAAAAATGTGATTCCATTTTTTTTTTTTATTCTGTTGAGTATAAGATGATAGGACATTCCCCAGATAATTTCCTTCCAATTTGTGAATCTTTAGTCCTCAAATCTTGCATGGAAGATAAAAAAGGTAGGGGACAGCTGGGTTGTTCGGGCTGCTGGAAACATGGTGTGTGCTGTATTCTATAGGCGTAAACTTATCTAACAGTTGAAACCATATGAATTTTCAGTGCTATTATGGCATAATCACAACAGGAATATTTTTACGTGCTCACAGTCTGTTGCAGAATTACTTGTGCCTCAATTGGTATCTGGATTATAGAGGTTTTCTAGTTGGCAAAACAGTGGAGGTAAGATTAAAAGCCATCTTGTCTACAGTGTTCCTGCCACAGTATAATTGTTAGCACTTGTTATGCTTTTGGACATATTCTCCCTCTTTTAATAAAACTAAAAGCTTTCTCTTTGAGTTTTTTTCTGCTTCCACAGATTTTGCACCTGCTCTATACACTTTACATGTGCATTAATGCTGTACACTGCAAGTAAAACAAAAATGCTTTCATTAAAAGTTACAGTCTGTTATTGGGAATATATTGACCATGTTTTAAAGTGCTCAGTTCTGGATCATATATTGCATTTCAAAAAGCTGAGAACATTAGTAACAATTATGAGACCTAACAAAAATTATCCCTGATTTGAGTGAGGAGTTGGACGAGATGTCATCCCAGGGTTCCTCCATTCCATCCTATGTGGTTAAGTGATTCAGTTCTCTGAAAATCCAAAATAATGGTACCCAAAACTACACTTACTTCTATGCAAGCCAGTCACTGACTCTTGCTTAGTGAGGTTATTTTATGGTCAAGCTCTTGATACCATGTCAGCTAAAATAAGAATTTCAAGAACATAAAAAGAAAAAAATGGCACAATATAAAGAAATTCATCTGCATTAAAAACGGTTTTTTAAAAGAAACTTGAAGGGCACATCTTGGGGGAAAAGAAAGATATTTTGAATAATTTATAATCTCTCCAGTATTAAACAGGAGCAGTCTTGAGCAGTGTCTCGTTTGTGGTCTGAATGTGGTTTTGCAAGTGCCAGGGGATTATTCTTTTATTTTAATTTTTACATGGGCAACTTTTAATTAAAGGGGTGTACTCAGACCCTCCCATACTGCTGTATTAATGGTAAGTGTCAAGATACATGAGACTGTCCAGAGAAAAGAAAGTGTTTCGGCATGTGATGCAATGTGCTTCCAAGACACGTCTTCCACAAAAAGCATTTTTTTTTTGAGTCAGTAGGAGCAAAAGAGTTGAAGGGTTCATTTGAACTGCCATTGAATTTTCCACTCCTTATTGAGTTCACATTCCTGCCTACCTGAGCAAAGACTATCAATCAAAACTCCATGAAAGTTAAAGGAGACAGAGCAGTCAACAGCTGTAAGAAAGGACTGCGTCGCTTGCTTAAGTCTTATGACACAGTTCATGGATCAGTGAGCTATCCAATCAGTAGATTATCTAATTTTCTTAAGTGGCAGAGTATTGAGCACTTGCTGCTTGAACCTTAGGTCACTGACAGAGCACAAAGGCAGGGATCTTTGGAAAAGATTAAATCATTGGTACAGACTACATCTCAGATATGTCCCGATAGATAAGCTATATGAATTGAGGGGATAGTAAATGTCCTTTTCACTGTCTATCAAAAGGTTGTACATTGTTCCCCCATCTCTCTTTCTGAGAGGAGAGGAAATAACAAGTGTTGTGTGGGATTCAGGGTTTAAGAAGAAGGTAAGGATTTCATGAACCCATAGCAGCTGACGATCCAGATTGTTTTAAGGTCACTATTGTACTTAAAATGTTAATGCCTTATAAAGCGAAGAACAAACAAAACATGAAAAGTCATTCAGAGCTACAGGTTCTGGAGCCTTATTTTTCACTCCCTCCCATTGGAAATATTGTTTGTTTACTTGTTTTTTCTTACCAAGCACTAACTCAATGGGGTTTATCTTTCTGGGTAAGATGCCTCCTGAAGGGCAGGGACAGCCTGCCTCACAATGGTCTTCTCCACAGAATGCAGGGGAATCTCGGCTCCGATGCCTGGAGCACCTTCTCCCTCTTCTTCTTCATTGACCTTGGTGTCTGCAGAGTTGTTTTTTCTCACGTATTCTTTCTCCTCTCTTTGGCTGCAGTTGTCCAGGGTTCCCCGCCCCCCCCCCCCCCCCCC
>VZZY01003137.1:21452-41292 GCA_013400335.1 Eurystomus gularis
TCTCCAGGCTGAAGAGCCCCAACTCTCTCAGCCTTCCTTCGTAGGAGAAATGTTCCATTCCCCTGATCATTTTGGCGGCTCTCCTCTAGATACGCTCCAGTACGTCCACATCCTTCTTACCTGCTGACAGGGGAAAACTTTCTAGCATCAGGTGACGTGGGAAGAGCCATAGCGCTTCGATGCAACCTCCTGGTCACATCGTAGGTACCCCCACATCCCTTCAAAGACTCTTTAGCCCTTTCTCCCTCAGGGGCATCGTGTGCAATGTGCAACCAGTTGGCAACCCACTGCAAAGTGCCAGGACGTCGCATTGGCTCATGGAGGCAGGGAGAGGCGGTTTGTGCTGCACGTAGTCTGGAAGTACAGGAGCAGTTAGAGGAAGGCGTGAGCCTGTGTGAGTCTTGCTTTCAGTGCTCGGGACTTTATGGGTTTTATGGATGTGTGATAGCATAATGATGCTGTAAATCATGCATAAAGGGCCTCTGGAGAATTTACCTTATGTAAGGAATTTCTCAGGCTGTGTAAAGACACTTCCACCAGGATTCTGCATACATAACAGGAGAAAAAAGACGGAGCAGTGTGGCTGGTAAGCCATGGCCGATGGCTGTCGTTGCCTGAATGAGCTAGAGCGGTGCAGAGCCAGTCTCAAGACCAATTTTTGCCAAGGATCTCCAGCAGCCTGAGAATATGGTGCAGCGGCAGCTTAAAGTGATTATTAACTTCTCTCCTCATTCTGCCCTTCATTGCTGTGCTGAGCCCAGGAAAGTGGGAAAGAATTAGGGAATCTCTGTCTCCATAAATGTGAGCTGATAATGATTCTTCCAGAAGGTTAAACAGTACAGGAAATAGTGATCAATATTGGATGGTCGTGCCTTAAAAGTGCAAAGGCCATTTGTGCATCCTGGCCCGCAATGGAGGGGGTTACAGCACCATCAATAATTGATTCATAAACTGTGCCTACTTATTCCCAAATGCTACAGTAGGTAAATACATACTGAGGCTGAACTCTGGATAGTAAAAAATTCTTTCTTTAGCTTGCAGTTGTTTCACTCTGGAATGCAGCTGGTTTTCACTTGTAATTCTGAGGTTCTGTCCCTATATTACCTGAACATACCAGCTTTTCCTAAGAAAACTATAGCCGAAGTAAGGATGCTTACTTGACTTCAAGCTGCAGTGTCTCTGCCTGACACTCAGGCTGCAGTGTCCCATGCCATTCAACCATGGCAGGTAGAAAGGACCAGAGCACCCCACAGCAGCACTTCCAGCAAATACAACCCTTCTATTGACACACCATTACAGACTGGATTTCTCCTCCTTGTGCCAGTTGTCAAACGTTTCATTAGCACATATTCAGGAAATAAGTTTCCAGTTTTGGACTTTAATATGAATACATTGTGCTAACAAAATTTAACTTTTAGAACAGAAGTGGCACATGAGCTTGGCATAGATATTCAGCTAATGATGCCTTTCTAGGGGAGAGAAAGAGAATCAAGGGTTGTTTACTTACTGAGTTATCCATCATTTTGATAGTGAGACCTGGCCTAAGTCTTACTTCTTCAAGACATTAATTTTCTACCTCCCCTTCCTTGCTCAGAGCAGGACCAATCCTGCTTTTGTGGAAATCAATGGCAAAAATCCCACTAATTTCAGTGGATTAGTTCCAGCATCTCAATTTACATGTGATTAACAGTAATTTTGTCTACTTAGTGCCTAAAAAATTCATAATCAAATTTACAATAAACTGTGCACTGCTTTTCTAGGGATCTCAGCTTATTTCATAGGCTTCTAATTTCAATGTTTAATCACTTTTGGTTCTAGCCCAATATGCAATCATCTGACCACGGAGTATGTTCTTAAAAGCTTACCACAAGGTTGCTGGATTTGCAGCTGATGGAATGCTAATTTGCAGGATTTCTTTAATACTGTAGAGCAAGAAGAATTGCTCTACTCAACAGATAGACATTCATCCACCAAACATTTACTACACTGAAAGCTTTTTTATACTTTAGCTGCATTAGCTGAGGTGAATGGGCAAAGCAATTCACAGTTACATAATCAGTCCTAGGAATGTGGGACAAGTGTGAAGTCTGGATTTGAAGTACATTAAATCACCCTTGCAAAGAAGATGCATGCTTAAATTGAGAGGAGATTTCAATGAGTTCATTTAAAACCATGCTGGAATGGCCACATTGCCATTTTAGGCCATCCTAGGTCAAACAGTCAGTCAGCCATGTAACAGGAGCCATCTTCCACACTGGCAGATGGCGGATGATCCCTCCGAGAGGGTCCCATTTGCAGCCAAAGTAGACCCTGAAAACTATAAACAAGAAGCCATATAGGCCTGGCCTGATCTTATGAGGTGCCCAGCATACCTGAGTGGTACTGTGAGCCATTTCCTAACTGATCTTGCTGGTAGCAGAGGATTAACAGCACTTCAAAGGATAAAATCACAAGAGAGTGATTTTAAAAAGATGTGACTGACTCTGGTGCTCATTAAAATGAGAGACTAATTGCAGTGGTTCAACTCCGTTCGGGTAGTGCCTGAGCAGGTGTTGTGTGTGCTTCCCCAGGCAGCTCAGGCAATGCACCTGCAAAAGGGCTACCTGCTATCCCAGTCTTGCCTCTGTCTGGATTTATTCTGCGGGAAAGATCACTAACAAGTGTTCAGCATGCTTTAGGGTAGGATCTTCTAAGAGCCTTTTTGGAAACAGCTGTCTTCCATTGTCCTACAACAGACTTTTATTACTCCAAACATGATATGGACATACATTTCCATAAGCGAAAGGCTATTTCATAAGGATGAGCAGTGAGCTATTTCATTACAGACCTGTTGGCATTAACATGTCAAGGCTGAAGGACTTGGACTTCCACCTCAAGTCTGGCGTTTTGGCCTTCCTAAGCCTAATCTCTCCCTCATTCCCCAGCACTGTTCTTTGCTGGTGGCCCTCAGAGCTAATATTCCCAAGATGTACCATGGAAATAGCAAGAAACTTTCAAATTTGCCTTTTTTTTTTTGCATATGCTTGCCTGGCTAAATACATTATTTAAAACTTATTCTTTAATTTATGGTAGTGAAAAAACTATACCAAGCCCTGCATATCCGAGCTTATTGCTGTGACTCTTTCTGATCACTTTATCAAATGGAACTCTTTCTTTTAGCTGTTAGCTAAATGTCGCATGAAGTTCTGAGAACAAATTGTGCTGCTTTGGGACATTAACTTCACATTAATTTGGCTAATCACTTCTACTTGATAGAAGTTTGTTTGAAAAACAGGATACTTCAGCTGCAGTGAAAACTGTATGAAGAGTCATGTAATAACAGCCATGTTCTCTGACAGTGGGCAGTGAAATTTCAGGATGGGCAATACATGAAGTTAAAGATGAAAATGCACAAGACGGACGCTTTTCTGGGTGGTTGTGTTTAACAGAATGGAAATCAGGATCAGGAGAAATTAGAAAAAACATATTCAACAGAAAGAAATGAAAGCTTCTGTTAGGTTCAGCCCTTTATTGCCTCTTTAATTCTGCTTACAGATGAAAACATGGGCAGCATTGCCAAATTCTATAATCCATTCCATAACATTTGTTGTCTGTTTTCTTGCAGCCCCAGCCCCTGAAGTCAGAAGACTTGTGTGAGTGTACTCAGTTCCTCTCTGCCTTCCTCCTCTCCAGCAATGTCTAATGCTTGCAGGAAAAGCCCTAGAGACCCTGACCTCTGGTGGCTCCGGGACCAGAAAGCATGGGGAAAATACTATTTTTAACATCCTGGGATTTTAATGCCAATCCCATGGTTAATAAGCACTCAACTTGTTATTTCTGAGTATTGAGGCTGTCAGTACTGAGTGTGGCTCCCCTAGCCAGATGAAGTGGAAGATGGGCAAGCATACCAGTAGTTAGGAAGGTGCTATCCAGGGCTGAGGCACTGGGCACATGGTGAGCATCACTTCCAGTCAACTCCCCACTCATTATACAGGAGAGGTGAACATGACTGGAAGAACTGTCTGTGTATTGTGAAGGTTCCTCTGGATTTTTGCATACAACCAAGCACCTTCCACACTTCAGCCTCTACACTTCTTACCCAGATAGGTGTAATGACAGGAGGGACTACCAACGGAAGATGACTATAAGCATGGAGCAGGAGAAATGTACTATTGCACCCAGCACTTTCAGCTTGCAGAAGAAAGGAACAGATCCTAAAAATGTATGAGAATGGCAAGCAACACTGCCTTGCAACACTGCCTTGCGACACTGCCCTGGCACCTTGTGGTCAGTGCAAAGAAGAAGAGAAATATCAGCAATATATCTTCTGAGGTAGAATCATCTTCCCTGAACTCCAGCTCCCATGCTTAGCTCTCATGGCTGCTAAACCGTATTTCCTAATAGGAAAGATGCCTAATACCTAATAGGTATGGTGGACCTACCCTAGGGATAAAAAATGAGGGGCTCTGGCCAACAGGTAAATTCTCTCAGAAACACCACTAACTAGAACCAGTTAAAACAACAGTCTGAAATCTCAATGATAAAATAGAAAATCAAGGGGCTGTAAGTGACTCCATCCTAGAAGGAGGCAGCCAAGGCACGCCAGCAGGCTCAGCTGGAGGCAAGCAAATCCTTCCCCTGCCCTCCCGCAGGATGTGAGGGGCAGCTATGTCCCCCTGCTCTCTGCTCTGTGTTGGCAGTGGAAGGTAAGCCAGGGAGGAGCTGTCTACCTCCTGCAGCAAATGTAGGTGAAACTGTGGAGACTGGACTCCAAGGCAGGTAAGCCAAGTTCAAAATATTTTTAGAAGTATGGGGTACAGGAGAAGTTCAGCTTCAACATGTTTTGTTCTTACTCGTGGCACTTTCAAGGTCTGTAATATAGATCTTCAACTACTATGCCAGGGCATTGGCACTTTACTTTTTTTTTCTGATAAAATCTTCATGCTGAGTGGACTAGACATTGCTGTCATGTTTAAGAAAGGTCTGCAGGTCTCCATCCAATTTTTGACCAGCTTCTCTTGCAGATGACAGAGGGTTGCCAGTTATGACTGGTCCCCAGAAATCTCCTTTGCCCTCCTGCAACATACTTTCCCTTTAAAAGGCTCTACTTGTTTTCAAACCTGATTCAGCAGTCCTTCCCACAGAAAGAAATGCAGACTCCTCCTCGTACCAAATTTGGAGCCAACCAGTCTGCTGCTTGAAGCAGGAGCCGGCATCCAGAGCACAGCCAACACTAGCCAGCATCTATGGAGCATCATCCAGCATTTTTTAGGAGTGTCAGAGCTAGGCTCAGGCTTGTGATTAGCATATGCTAATGACTCATTATAATATGTAAATCACACACAAGGTCAGAACTGCACGCCCATTCAAACTAATGAACTGTGCACTTTTTTTTTAAGTGGCACTAGTAATTGGGTGCATCATTTTTCTGTCACTGCTAGGCAGAGAATAAGGAAGCCATCTGTAACCACAGGCCAATGTTCATAGCAATCCCGTTGAGAAGTAAAGGCAAGGACTGCTAATTTCCAAGTGTCCAGCAGGGAACCAGTACACATGCCTCCAGTCACCATCGTCACAATTCCTAGTATCTGAGCATGTAATTACATGGTCATATTTTTAGAAGAGATCAGCATTTAAGATAACTGTTGAAAACTCCTAGCCAGAGCAGCATGCAGAGATCTGCTTGAGCACCTACTGCCTAAAGTGCAGAACACCTGGGTTTTGAAAATGCAGCTGCATGTGACCTTACTGTGTAATGAAGAAAATACTAATATCTCATTTATGGGGTCTGCTCTTCCCTCTCAAAAATAAATTCTGTAAAGTTATACCACTGTCTCTGAAGCAGATAAGTGCCCAGTTTAATATCACCCTCTAAAGACTATTAAACTTGCTAAAACTTATTTATTTCAACACTCACAATTGGATTATTTACTTATTCTCTCTATTAATTAAAATCCTTACTCGGAATCTTTATCAAGAATAAATTAATAATCAAAGAATGATTCAAATACCAGTTCATCTAGTTTAAAAAAAGTATTCAGATACATTTTGCAAAGGGATATGTTTATCCTTATTTTTGATATGAAAACAAAGAACGGAAAAAAAATGTGTTAAATATCACACTGTAGATAGTTGACAGATCTTGCAATAGAATCAAAATCACATGGGTCTGTATGTGTCCAGCAGATATTGTCCACAATAGCACTAGAAGTACAGTGGAGCAATGTCCTCAGACTCCCAAGCTGATGGTGTAAAAGACAGCTTTATATGCCTCGGGTTCAGTGCAGGATCAATGCAGGATATCCCAGACTGAAGCCCAAGGTGGGAACTCTCAGCTTTGCACTGTGCCACATGGACTTGCTTATTCAGAGTTTTGACAGCTCACAAATCTCTGCAGCAAATTGTAGGTTTGGGTGTAGACGTACCTCAACCTTATTAAAGCATCCCATGGATGTCATTTTTGGGGTTAGCTCTTTGACGCAGTGATTCTCAGATTCTTCTAGTTTGTCATGTCTCTTGTACAAACTACATATTTACATGAAGTAATTTGTGTCCAGTCTTTGCTCTTTCCCATGCTGGGGTGGCACTGTGGAGACACAAGCATGCTATAAGGCCTTCTCTAGTAAAACAAATTTAGAAAGCTCATTAAAAGTGTCTATTAACCCTAATTTATGCATTCACATAGTCATTCTTACATTGAAGGTATTTCCCTTCTGGCAATTTTATTAAGTGAAAGGAAGACATCAGCTCTGATTTTCACTGCTCATAAGTAATCCTAGAACACTGGACGTGCAGATCATCTTCAATAGCCTTGTGCTCAAATTGGTTGCTCCAATGGGTGGAAAGGTCAATAATGGGGCATGATGAAAGAAAGGGTATTTTGACAAAACAGATTTCGTGTTTAAAGCCTGGAGTAGCATTCCTAGAAAAACTCCACCGGAGGGTGTCCAGCAGACTTTTGGGTAACTAGCAGTGAACGAAAAGTGGAACAACTTAACTTTTGTGAAAACGCAGCCACGTAACAGTGAGGAAACTCAGTAAATTTAATAGCAATCTGCAGGTGGCAGTGTTAAACTCTCTGCATATGGCTCTAGCTTTTGATGTCAATAGAAATATCAAAGAGATCAGGATTGGGGCAGAGACTCTCTCTTCAATATCTCTGGACACACGGTCTTGGTATTAGCATTACAAAAACGTCTCATTTTCCCAAAACCTAAATACATAATTGGTGAATGATATTATGTATTTGCAGCTGGCAGCGAAGGGTGATATATTGTTAATATCTTTCTGCAAATGTTAGATGAATAGCTATCAAAACTCTACTGTCTATATTGGCATTCATGTAGCATAGTCTAAAAACATTTCAATCGCTCTCACTGCACTACAGGTTTTACTATTTTTCACATCATTTGAATTTTTATTACAACTAAATAATAAAATGCATTATTAGGATCACTCTAAATCCACAGTATTTGCAATTTTAGTATTTTCTCCACAGATTTGGCTCTACTCTCCAGAACCTAAGCCTTCACTTTACAGAACTGAACTTTCTCTTGCCCTTCTGCTTGCAAAGGTATCTTGGCAACATTTAAATGCTATACCTCTCCAATATATGGCTTAGTGCTGAGCAGAGAGGGATTGAATTCAAACTTGCAAGCCACATTCTATTTATAAAATGAGATCTAATAAAAAAATGCTTATGTGGCTGCAGATAGGGTAGTCATGTTAGTAGTTATGTTTCAAACTCTTTATAACATTTATAGGGCTTATTTAAAAGAAAATTAGTAGAAAATGAATGTGATAGATGCATTATTTTCCAGTTGCAATGAATTTGAATAATATGTAATAATGTATATAAAAATAATTGCTGCTCTTAATCACAAGTTTTGCTTCACTGCTATCTGCTTAAATGACCCTAAGTCATAGAGTGCTTTTTATTGTCTCTTCCTGTTTCTTAAAAATTAAATTGCTATTGCTAAATGACTGCTGGCTGTTTCTATTCCCTCCCCATGACTACAGAGGATGAGAAAGGAAATGTCTTGTTTCTATTTCAGAGCCACCAGCTAGCTTTTGAAATCTTCTTGACCCTCCACCTAGGAAATGCCCCCGTTGGAGAGGCTGTGCTGCACCTGTCTGGGTCTAAGGGCCAGGTTCCTGTAATGAGAATCTTGTCAATGGTGTCCCAGCCATGCAATTCACCAAGAATGTCTTGGGAGATGCAAGGGACCATTCCCCCTCCCAGGGTGAAAATCACCCCATCACCTCAGCAGCAGGGACCAGAGGTGCAAAGTCCAATATCCAGCACCATCGCAGGGTTGCCAGCCCTGCCTCCATGATTCACTGCTCTGTCATCACTAAAAGAGGGCACCTCCAGTGCAAACAAAATGAAATATCTTTAATTCTTGGACAAAGAAGTTTGCTGCCAGAGTGCGTCTACCTGAGCCATGGATAAAATCTGGGGGACTCATCTGTGTGCTCTGCCCGCGGTTCTCAATCTGCCTGGGTCCCAATAGTGGGCAGGAAGTCAGTGAGTGGCAGTGGGTGGCAACCCATCACAGCCTTTGGCATCCAGCCCCAAATCTTAACTGACTCCAGCAGTATCTGGTGGAAGCAGCAACAGCTGGAGAAAAAGACATTACCATCTATGTCAGTAAGATACAGAAGCTGAGGTTTGGGAGGGTCTCTTAAAGACAGAAGAGGGCTACAGGGCAGGCACAGTCTCCCTCTCTCTGCAAACACCCCATGGATGAAGCCATTCCCGTCTCCATATGGATGCAACTCAGCCAAGTGACATGGGGCCAGACACCATGCCAAGCAATGTCACATAGCAGGAGAAAGAGCAGCAAAGCTCCTCAGAACACACACCTGACAAGAACCTTGGAGGCAAAAGGGATGGTTTCTCCAAGGACAATACAGTTCTAAAGCACAGACAGGACAGTGTGATGATACTTAAAGCCATGAGTTTAGACACTAGTAGCAGTTCAGCCACGCTGGTGGAGAGCCTTCTGCTGACAAATGTACCCTGGGGCATACCTGGGTTAAGTTTTGCTTTGCTGCATGAGCACAAGTAAAGTGTAGACAAGGCTTTGGATCCTTCATTTGGGAACAAAGGGAAGCCAGAGGTCCACTCTCCATGTTCCAGTGCTGTGGGGCTTACCTTGCAAGGAGCTACACCTGGGGCCTTTAGGAAAGCAGTCCCAAAAGGTCCCATGTAAATCCTGGAGGCCTGGAAGACCCCATTCATCCATAGTATTGGCTTCATCCCAGACTATTACTCTTGGCAGTAAAGTGTGTTGTGTATTTTAATGGTGAGTTTTATTTGTTGAAAGGACTAAACATTTGTGAAATATTGGAGAAATCATACCTTGATTCACATGATCAGGACAAGACGGCAAAAACACTGCATATATTCAATGGCATGAACGTTGACAGTCATTTTAGCTCTGCAAAGACTGCAAACCAACACCTTACTGTTTTTCTTCAGGTTTCTAAGGATACTCGAGTACAAGATCCCACTACAAAATTATACAAAGTGAATCACTGACCCACAGAGCTCACAAGTTAGAGTGTAGGCAACATTAAACAACCAAATAAACATGCAAAGGGTAGGAATATAACTGATCAAAGACAGGAGAGTCCCATAGTGGATGAGGGCAAGGCAGTTGATGTGGTTTACCTGGACTTTAGTAAGGCATTTGACACCATCTCCCACAGCATCCCGTTGAACAAGCTCGCGGCTCACAGTGTAGACAGGGGAACCCTTCGCTGGGTTAAAAACCGGCTGAATGGCCAAATCCAGAGAGTTGTAGTAAATGGAGTTAAATCCAGTTGGCAGCCAGTCACAAGTGGGGTTCCCCAGGGCTCAGTTCTGGTCCTGGTTCTGTTTAATATCTTTATCAATGACCTGGATGAGGGCACTGAGTGCTCCCTCAGCAAATTTGCAGATGACACAAAATTAAGCAGGAGTATCGAGCTGCTTAAGGGTAGGAAAGCTCTGCAGAGGGATCTGGACGGGCTGGAGCGATGGGCTGAGGCCAATTGTGTGAGGTTTAACAAGGCCAAGCGCTGGGTCCTGCCCTTTGGTCACAACAACCGCCAGCAACGCTACAGGCTTGGGGAAGTGTGGCTGGAAAGCTGCCTGGTGGAAAAGAACCTGGGGCTGTTGGTGGACAGCCAGCAGTGTGCCCAGGTGGCCAAGAAGGCCAACGGCATCCTGGCCTGTATCAGAAACGGTGTGAGCAGCAGGAGTAGGGAGGTGATTGTGCCCCTGGCCTCGGCACTCGTGAGACCGCACCTTGAGTACTGTGTCCAGTTTTGGGCGCCACAGTATAAGAAGGACATTGAGGTGCTGGAGTGGGTGCAGAGAAGGGCAATGAAGCTGGTGAGGGGTCTGGAGAACATGTCATGTGAGGAGTGCCTGAGGGAAGTGGGACTGTTTACTATGGAGAAGAGGAGACTGAGAGGAGACCTCATTGCTCTCTACCACTACCTAAAAGGAGGTTGTAGTGAGGCTGGTGCTGGTCTCTTCTCCCAGGTAACTAATGAAAGGACAAGAGGCCTCAAGTTGCACCAGGGGAGGTTTAAATTGGATACCAGGAAGAAGTTCTTTACTGAAAGAGTGGTTAGCCATTGGAACAGGCTGCCCAGGGAAGTGGTGAAGTCATCATCCCTGGAGGCGTTCAAAAAACAGGTTGATGTGGCGCTTCAAGACAGGGTCTAGGGGTCAGGGGGATGTTCAAAGAAGGTTGGACTAGATGATCCTAAAGGTCTTTTACAACCTGAATGACTCTATGATTCTATGATAAATCAATAATTACAGAGGTATCAATGTTCACAGCAGGCTGCCTTTCCCAGAGAAGTAGGGTCAGTTTTACCCCATGTTTATCACTGATTTAGCATGAAGTAAATATTCAAAGGATTTTGTATCGTGTGCTCTGCCTTCAGTTAAGCAAATGATGCCAAGCAGCCTTCAGACCTAAAAAACACAAAAGAATACAGAGGTTTCCACTGGATGCAAAGTATCCACTGTGAGTCCCCAGAAAAGCTAGGCTACTGTCAGCTGGGTTTTTTGAAGTTATGTTGCATGGTCCAAAATCTAAAAATTTACCAGAAAACATATATATCAGAGTACTTAGGTAGCTGGAAAAATCAGTAAGTGATTTACATTTTTAGCATTTATGGCAGACTGTTGGGGCACACACATAAACTGGGGCAAATTACACCAAACTCCTGCTTTCTGGAAGAAGCTGTGACAGAATCCATTTGCCTTTTCCCAAGACAAGCTTTGCAGCGTGTGCTAATTCTGAGCAAATACAGTTTGGATAGGTTGGATGGTGTTCATTTCTTCTTTGTTTTAATGTATGACTCTGGGAAATAGCCAGGTGATAATAGCCAGGTGACTAGTTATGGTTCTTGCCATCCATACAAAGTTTATTTCATTTTTCCCTCTTTACTGATTAAATCCCACCAGCTTATCCCTGTCAGTCAAGGCTTATGTGAACTAGCAACCCAGTCAGTCAGTCTCAGGATCTGTAAAGCAGCCTTTTGGCCGTATCTAGCTTTGGTTGTATTGTGTTACTTGGGATATTCTCCAACCAAAAGAGGATTCCAGAGCTATTGAGAAGCTATTGGCTCGTCCCACCATGGCAGCCTGCTTCCTGAGAAGCTAGCAGTTCTAGCCATGCTGAAAGTGAAATTTTAATATGGCCCTGGCAGTGCTCCATTGGCATGTCCCCAAATTTACACTAGTGTAACTAAGATCAGTACGCGTGCCAGCATCTGCATTATATTAAAGATAAATTGAACAAGATGTGTTCATATCTGAACTAAACTCAGGAAATCAAAAACGAACTTAACAAAATAAAATCAGATGGTCTGACTCATCCTTTTTTGAGAGATCCTTACAATATATGGCTGTTTCAGAAGCGCTAATGTGACCTTAATAAAAGATGACACTGTGAAAAAGTCGGAGGGGTGGGAACTTGACAAAAAGAGGAGTGTTCACTGTGGCCAGATTAGCCTCATAGATCCCATCCCATATAAATGGAAATAGATGAGAAACTTCAGCTTCCTTCACTGACATAGAATCACAGACTGGTTTGGGTTGGAAGGGACCTTACAGATCATCTAGTTCCAACTCCCTGCTGCCATGGGCAGGGACACCTCCCACTAGACCAGGTTGCTCAAGGCCCCATCCAATCTGGCCTTGAACACCTCTAGGGATCAAGCATCCACAACCCCCCTGGGCAACATGTTCCAGTGTCTCACCACCCTCAGGGTAAAGAATTTCCTTCTAATTTCCAATCTAAATCTACCCTCTTCCAGTGTGAAGCCATTACCCCATCTCCTATCACTACAGGCCCTTGTAAAAAGTCCCTTCACAGACTTCTTGTAGACCCCCCCTTCAGATACTGGAAGGCCACTATAAGGTCTCCCCTTGAGCCTTCTCTTCTTCAGGCTGAACATGCCCAATTCTCTCAGGCTGTCTTCATAGAAGAGGGGTTCCAGCACTCTAATCACCTTTGTGACCCTCCTCTGGACCCTCTCCAACAGGTCGATGTCTTTCCTGTGTTGAGGGCTCCAGAGCTGGATGCAGTCCTCCAGGTAGGGTCTCACAAGAGTGGAGTACAGGGGAAGAATCACCTCTCTCGACCTGCTGGCCACACTTCTTTTCATGCATCCCAGAATACAGTTGGCCTTCTGGGCAGCACTGGCACATTGCTGGCTCATGTTGAGCTTATAATCAACCAGTACCCCCAGGTCTTTCTCCTCAGGGCTGCTCTCAATCCACTCCTTGCCCAACCTGTATTTGTGCCTGGGATTGCCCCAACCCAGGTGCAGGATCTTGCACTTGGCCTGGTTGAACTTCATGAGGTTGGCATGGGCCCAACTCTCAAGTTTTTCAAGGTCATACACAGAATAAAATCACTGTATAGACAGAACACCATGAGCATGCACAGTAGGTAGGTATCGGACTATAATGCCTTGTTCAAAATATCAAAATGCACCAGTTTAACTTAAAGAACAAGGACATGATATGAAACAGGCATGAGCTAAAGCACAACACAGAGGAACGACTGGAGCCCATCTCCTTCAACTATCAAAAAAGCTGCCTTATCATTAGCCTGAGTCATGCTTTCACTCGCCCTTTCTCCTCTCAGTGAATTCAAACCATTTTCCTGCACAGTGGTGCAGCTTCATGAGGAGTGGTAATGCGTTCCCAGAAAAACCTGCAGGCTAATGACTGGAAGTGTGTTTGACTTCTTCCTAGCAAAGTTAGGAACTGAATGTGGGCTTCCTACTTCCTAACACCTTAGGCTGATGAAAGAAATAAATGGGGATGGTTGCTTTTCCTAAAGTCCTTTAAAAGGAAGTGAAACCTTCAGAGAGTTTTACAAGGAACCTAGTCCGGCCAGCCTGTGCTGGTCATGCTCCGAGATCATCTCCAGATCCCCTTAAGCAGCTGCCATATCCCATTTTTTGTTCATCACTGCAGAGGAAGGGTGGAGCAGAGGATGTTTTCATACCCTGATGGGTTGAAGGGATGGTAGTTACGAGGGAGAGGATGTGAGCATAACATTAGAGGGGTAATTCATTGTCTATCTTCAGAACTACAGAAAGTACCTTTGGACACCAGGTAAAGGGGCAGCCACCGCTCTGTAGCCACATCCTGCAATGGCTTATTTCATTGCCTGCTTGCCAAGTATTTGGCCAAGTCATTTGAATAGCAACATTCCTTCATCTGTCCTATTTTATATACCTGTGTATCTTCTGTATGGGCTGTATCCTGATACCTGGGCCCATGCCTTCCCTGTGGAACATAGCCTCTCCTGCTGCATGCCCTAGCTTCCATGGACATCAAGCCCAGCAGCAGCAGCCAGGGTGAGATCACACCATACTTGAAATCATTTACCTACGTGGAGGCTGAGAGATGCACGAGACACACAGCAGAGGGTGTATGATACACTGGGCCACAGTTGAAATGAAATGCAGCCAGAAAAGCCAAAGGATCAGTCTCACGTGCTCTCATATGGGGAACCTACTTCTCCAACTGTAGTTACAGCCATGCCAGTAAAGCCAACATCCTTTTAGGGCTTGAACTCAGGACACTGAGTGTAAGAGTGTTCCCAGGTGAACCCTGATGGCTCTTTATCAGTAAAGTCAAGGAAAGAGATACGATAACACAGCAAGGCATGAGAAGACCTTTGTAATGGGGTCATTAAGATCAACCTGAGAGTACATTCACAAATATCATGACAACATTGTGGATGCTAAGTGCTATCTAAAAAATGCACTCCTGTCTAAGTGCTGGTATTAGACAAGGTGCATTCTTGTCAAATATGGTTTGGTCCAGTAATTGCAAAGGATCATTAAACATTTACTGAAAGTCAAACTGGAAATACATGGGTGAACAGAGCTGTACTTGAGCACCCCACAGCTGTCACTGATACCACAGATAAGTGGCAGTGTGTTACAGGTTTCCAGGAGAGGAGAGACAGCCTACACAGACACACACAGACATACACAGAGCTAAGAAAGGTGACAGTGGAGAAGAACACTTTTGTGTGTGATCAACATCTGTGCTCTTGCATGCTGGCCATAAAATTGTAGCACCATTTGCACTCGCATCCCATTCAGACACACCTACAGATTTATTTTGCATGAATATTTGATATGACAACAGATTTGATATCAAGCAGGCAGAGTTTAAATTATTTAATTGTTTTCATAGAGTATTTTATATTTATTACTTAATGAGTGCTGACTGTGATCGGTGCTGGACAGTCATGAAGCAAACCTTAACTCCAATGTGCTCGTGAACTAATCTAATAAAGTCCTTCACTGCTTTGCGGAAATTCTGAACCTCTGCATGACGTTGCCCCAGTACAGACTTCAGGATTAACTAGATAAGCACCAGACCTACATCTGTACCTTGTGATGGTCTCCTGGTAAAATGGGCCATGGGTCAGTCTCAAATCCAGGATCAGGGTTAAATATTGCAAACTCCCTTCTCCTCTCTTCTCTTCAACTCCTTCCCTGCAGTGGACAGAAATTTTGTCAAGATTTGGTGTGGCTTACTTAAGATCTGAAAACAACACAGAGAAAAAGTCCCCAGAAGGACCTTGACAGGCTTGAGAGTTGGGCACATGCCAACCTCATGAAGTTCAACCAGGCCAAGTGCAAGGTCTAGCACCTGGGTGAGAGCAATCTCAAGCACAAATACAGGCTGGGCAGAGTATGGATTGAGAGTAGTTGTGAAGGGAAAGACTTGGGGATGCTGGCTGATGAAAAACTCAACATGAGCCAGCAATGTGCCAGTGCTGCCCAGAAGGCCAACTGTATTCTGGGATGCATGAAAAGAAGTGTGGCCAGCAGGTCGGGGGAGGTGATTCTCCCCCCGTACTCCACTCTTGTGAGACCCTACCTGGAGGACTGCATCCAGTTCTAGAGCCCCCAGCACAAGAAGGACATCGACCTGTTGGAGAGGGTCCAGAGGAGGGTCACAAAGGTGATTAGAGTGCTGGAACCCCTCTCCTATGAGGACAGCCTGAGAGAGCTGTGGTTCTGCTCTCAACCTTCTCTTCAACCTGGAGAAGAGAAGGTTCTGGGGAGACCTTATAGTGGCCTTCCAGTATCTGAAGCGGGGCCTACAAGAAGTCTGTGGAGGGACTTTTTACAAGGGCCTGTAGTGATAGGATGAGGGGTAATAGCTTTAAACTGGAAAAGGGCAGGTATAGATTAAAAATAGGAAGGAGTTCTTCATTATGAGGGTGGCGAGACACTGGAACATGTTGCTCAGGGAAGTTGTAGATGTTCCATCCCTGGATGTGTTCAAGACCAGCTTTGATGGGGCCTTGCGTAATCTGCTCTAGTGGAAGGCGTTCCTGCCCATGGCAGGGTGGTTGGAGCTGGGTGATTTGTAAGGTCCCTTCCAACCCAAACCATTCTATGATTAAAAAATTAAAATGTTTGTAATCCATTATGCAGAAGGAGCGTATTCTGTATGAAAATATTAATTACTTGACTTTTCTATTCTAAAACTTGATTTTGTATTCAAGATTTACGGTCTCCATGGATGTGGAAAAACACTTCGAGACTCTGAGGCTTTGAAATGTTGAATTGCCTTGTATGAGATAAAATCGATATTTTGAAAGGAAAAAGTAAAGTGGAAATTAATGTTCTTGTAATAGGTGAGTAGCTTTTACACAATTATTTCATGGTGATAGACTTGGTTTTGATGTAGCTTAATTAGTAGAATATAAATTATATATGTTTTTTTAAAAGATGTGCATATGTATATTACAAGATTTTTTTATTTCATTGTGGAGCAAACCATTTGATGTGGCTCTGCAAAAAGCTCTAATACACATCAAAAAGCAATCAACAAACTCTTTGAGTACATCAAGCAGGATAATTTAGATGGTTTTTAATCATGATTATGAAAATATAATTAGGTGGTTTCATGTTGGTTCGTGAGTGCGTAGGGAAAAGTGATTCTCCAAACAGAAAAATATGGATAACATTACCCAGGAGCCACGAAACAACCACACACACATGCATACACAAACCAAACAAAAAAACTGCTGGCCTGCTTCTCTAGTAGATCAGCAGGTGACATGTTTAAATAGAATGTCATTTCCTTTAGGATACCAGGAAGATTCTTATTTAACAGATAGATTACACAGAAGTAGCTTTGGAAAAATGCCCCTTTTTAATGTGCTAGAAATCATTAGCCTGTGATTTAATAAAATAAAATCCTCTTTTCAGAATGTAGGCAATGAGCAGAAGATGCACTTTGGGTCTAATCAGACAAGAGTTTTACTGAAGGCAACAAGACGTATTGATGAGAGTGCTTTAACTCTGCCTGGGCCTTGAGTACAGGAGCAACTGCCACGTGCCGATGTGCACGGTCTTCAGGTGAAGACTTCTCTAGATGCTTTTAACCACCTTAAGTGCCCTGCCGTTCTTCAGTCCCACAGAAGGCTGACTGAAGACTTCTTACTGAAGAGTCGCCACATCTAAACAGCCTCATCTTTGCAGTTTCTCGTTATGCAAAGACTCCCTATGCTTTCAGTCCTTTCTGATGTGCTGACCATGATCACCTTTTCCCAAAAACTAACTTTTCTCAGTAGTGCTTAATTAATCCTGAAAACAATGCTGTCTACCATGATGCTTCACCACCGTACATAAGAGCATATTAAATATTTGAAGTGTTATTCTAGAGTCCTTTCCTTTTATGTAGTAAGACTACAGTTTTGGTTTTCTGTGAGCAGATGTTCTCACTAACCATAGATCCATCTCCTGGCTGGGTGTAGGCAATCTATAACCCCACAGTGTCCTCAGTCCATGCCTGCCTGTACATAATCCTCACACTAATGCTCCTCTGTCGTGCTCTTCACTCATCTGTCCGGTTCTGGCAAAACAACTGTCAGCTTGCCAATACGCTAAAGAATTAGAGAGACACATTTTTTACTTTTTGCTATAGCGAAAACTGCCTGTTTTGTCCTTTCTCATTTTTCCCCTCTCCTTACTGGGTCCTATTTCTTGGGGGGCTTTATCTCTTGCTCTGAGGGAGTGATTATCACTATGGTGATGGCTAGAGATATCTCAATAATCTCCTACCATGTCATGTGGATCCCTAGCAAATACTCTTCTCTCTCCATACCAAAGGGTAGGTCTGTTTTCAGTGACTTAGAGGAAATGCATTTCATATTCTTAGTGATAAAAGAATTATTTTAGGTTCTTTTTAAGCATTTTGATCACTTAAAAAAGATAGAGAAATAGTTTTTATAGACATCCTATAGAGACATATACTGGAGGAAAAAAAATAGCCATTTGGTAGATGTCTGGAAGTGTTTTGGGGTTTTTTGTCAGCTAAACACAAATTACCAGTGTGCCCTTAGAGGCTCTTAGGAAAGAAAATACCACCTTCCAGTCCGTTAGTCTGAAGTAAAAAATAATGCACTAATGTGCTGAAATGACGATCACAAAACACAGGGTGGGTGAAAGTCAAAAGGGGCTTTTTAATGAATCTTTTTAAAGACTAACTGGAACAACAATTAAGTGCCCTTTAATTTAGTGGCAACAGAAACAATTGGCTCAGCCTGACAAGGCAAGCACAGAAGGAGCGGAGAGCAGGCCCCGCAGTTTTCCTGGGTGAAGACTGTGAGTAAAGCAGCTGAGGGTTTGTGTGCTTGTAAGCGGATGCATGAGGGAGCGAAAAACATTGAGAGAAGAGAAAACATTGGGAAAGCTACCTGCTATTTTCATGAGGTGAAACCAAAATAATAGTTCTCCCTGGCTGAGTGCTCACTAAAAGGATACTGACAGTTCCAAACATGAAACTACCTTGCTTACTCCTGTCTTGCTGTGATGGCACATTGCATGCATCCTCTGTAAATAAACAGGGCTGTTCCACAAGAAATTCTGGGTTCCTATCATCATCTTCCCTTCCTAATACAATGAAGCCAGCAACACCCAGATTTTGGCTAAGTACTCGCACCACGGGGACAAAAATATTTGCTGGCATCAAAGCCTGTGCTGCACAAATTAGATCTTCCTATTAATAGTTAGAGAGAGGAAGAACTTTTGCTCTCTGCCTGGGAGGCTGAGTTCTGTGCCTTCCCACATGTTGTTGCAGGCAATGTTGCCTCCTTCCCTTTGGAAGTTTGCTACAAACCCTGGTCTGATCTCATTGCTGCAGCTGAAGCAAATGGGAGTTTTGCCATTGACTTCAAGGAGACAAGACGCAGGCCCTCTGCTAGCAAATCCAGTCTTTATAGTCCTTTCCAGATACTAAATAAAACTGTGCTTGTAAGTAATCTGGATGCCAGCAAGCTGGCCCAGTTTCCCATGAAACTCAAAGATGCCCAGCAATGTGATATTTATTAGGATACAAATAATCTTCTTCACCATGCAATGTGTAATTTCCTTCCCAACAAAAATACAAACTTCCCTTATGTGCAAAGAATTTTAGCATTTCTGTTTTTATGCCATCTTACCGACAAGAAACTACCAGCTGTTATAATTTGTCTCATCCTTCTCTCTCTTGTAGAACCAGCCTTTGTTCCTTTTTGCAGTGCCAGGGACTTGCAGAGCTCCACCTGATGTGATTTGTCCAGGCATTAATAATGCATCTTCAAGATGCAAGATGCATGAACTCCTTTACTAACAGACCCACCAGCGGGCTGCCGCACCGTATTCTGCCCCTCTCCCGAGACGGGGGAGGCAGGCTGACCGCACAGGCACGCACGCACCCACGCAGGCCACTGGGCTTGGGAGCGAGGGGTGTCCTGCTATTATGAGGGGGTCACCGAATCCTCACGCTGAGGTCAGGCTGAGAATAATTAATAGCACAGCAGCCGTTCCTCCAGGAGCGAGGTCCTTACCCACCATCCAAGAACCCCTGTGGGACCACCTCAGGTGTCCACACACCCACCGTGACTGTAGGAGACCCGGCAAGTGAGGATCAAGTGTTGCCCCATTGGCAAGCGCTGTCCCTGAACACCACAAAAACGAATTCACGTTGTCTCCCAGCGCCCTCAGGGCAGCGCCGGGGGCTTGGCAGCGGGAGAACGTGGAGTTTATGTCCCGTGTGCGGAGCAGAGGCTCGGCCCCGCAGAGCCCCGCCCAGGCCGGGTGGCCGCGCTCCCGCGAACGGCTACGGGCCCCGGCGGTCGTCCTGCATAGGAGCTCTCCCCGTGCGTGCCCGGCAGTGAAACGCCCGCCCCGCTTTCCCTCCGCCCTAAACAACAACAAAAATAATAATATAAAACGCTCGTTTAATCGATACGACCGCTGGCAGGGCCGCGCCCCCGCACCGCGGCTCGGCTCTGCCGGCGTCGCCATGGCAACGGCTCCC
>VZZY01003137.1:47929-105874 GCA_013400335.1 Eurystomus gularis
CTGCCAGGAAAAGCCACTCCAAGCTGCAAGAGAAGGAGAGAGAGAGAAGCTACAAGCTGCTGACGTCACTGGAAACAGTCCAGGTCTGCCGGTCGGGCATCATCGCCGTTCCATGGAGACCATCGCCAAACGCCGAAAGGACACACGCACGCACACACACGCACCATCCACACATACAGGTCGTATTTTGACATAATTAAGTCCTTATTTGCCCTTATCTCTCGGTGGGTGAGAGAGGGAGTGAATGGGTGGGCGTGGTGTTCTTTAATATCGTAATATTTCTATAGAGTAAATAAGGTTTTATTTAAATATATTTAGTAATAAACTTGTTAGATACTCATTTCGATCTCCGTGTCTGCTTGCGAGCCTGGTGGGGAGATGTCCCAATTTACCCTCAACCCTTCTCCCTTTGGGAGGTGGTCGGACCCCTGCGCGCCCGACCGCGACATGCTTCTTCATAGAATTTTTTTTTAATTGGATAGACCTTGGGTATGGACAAAATTTATGTAGCAAACATTACCGAGATCTTGAACACTAACATTATATACTTCATAAATTTGTATACCTGACCCTAGTTGCCGCTACAGCTACTACCCTGTCCCTACACACACTGGGCACGTAATTCTCCAGTGTTTTCCCTCTTCCCCTCCCCAGAAGACTTCTTTCAACCTGTCTCCGGTGCCTTGCAGTCATATGAAGTCTTCATTGACCTCTTCATAGGCAGCGCTGCCCTTCTTAACCTGTTAGCCATGTCAGACATCACCTCCCTACCTTGTTCTTGGAATCTCACTTTCCTTTGACTTCTTTGTCTCTTTCAGCCTGTCCTTCTGTCTCTGTAATTTCTTTTTTTTGGTGTGTTATAGTGCTTTGTGATCACTACTGACCATGTTACCCAATACTGCGTCACTGGTTACTTATACTCCCTGTCGGCATCCATCGGTCATCTCCTGGCTGGTAAGTATATTGCAGACACATGGAAAGAACCATCTTTGTCTTCCACGTTGAGGTAACACTGAGTACTGGTCTGAATTCTAAGAAATACGTGTTAATGTCTGGCTGCTGTGACATAGGAACTACCTGAAACTAAGAGTATATTTGCTGATTTGTTTAAAAAATTGGTAAAGGAATGGCAATATATTGTTTACATACAGTTGTTTCATATCGTCTTATCTATTACCTTATCACATTACCTTATCTAATGTGATTACACAGCAAAATAAACAATATCAAATACTGACTTCTTTGTAGGGAACTCTAGTCATTGAGACTACAATTCTGGCATACTAGCCAAAAGCATACATAATTTAGAAGGCACTTTGAATATTGCCAGAAAAATTGTGTGAAATATGGGTGAGCTGGAAGGGAAGAAAACACACAGAAGTTAAGTTTCATGAGAAAATCTTTCTCCCAACTACAATGCTATTAGCAAATAAATGGCTTTTTTTCTCTTGTGCATATATGCAAGTCAGGGGTGTGGTACAGCTCATAGACTAGAACAGACCTCAGGTCATCAATGTGTTTGTGTCTCCGTCTATTCTGAAAAGCACGCAACGGATTACTGAAATGAAGATGATTATGTACTCTGAATAGGAATGCTCTGAGGTTCAAAGCTTGTCAAGCACGCTGTAGAGGTCGTCTGTGTTTGATACTAATGTGCTCACCTTCACTCCTTACCACCACGCTCTGCCAGGTGAAGAACTACTAGACCAACAAGAACTGCATAAGATACTGTAGTGAACAGAGATGCATTGCTTCAACCTTGAGTCAGCCTAGACTTAATAATTGCATGGAGAAATTTAATTTGAACAATTACATATTTCAAGTTTAGAGAACATTTTGCAGTTGCTTATATCTTCCCTTGCCTGTGAGTTCTGAACTGGGGTTCATAAGGTCATTAATTCTAACAGCAATGGGAAAGTAGGAAAATGAGGCACGTGATGGCATGAAACAAAAATCCTAAGAGCGAGAATGATTTAACATTTAAATCCAATCTCCTTTATATTATGTTAGGGAGCTTAAGATGTGCTTTTTTAATCTTATCTTCCAGGATTTTTTTCCACAGGAAAACTTCCCCATAAATTCACAAAATGTTCTGGCTCTTGGTACGGTTTTACACCCTGAGAATTTATTATTCATGAAATAGGTCTTTTGAAGTACAATTTCTAAGTATTGATGTTTTATCTTTAAAAAGCGAACATGAGCACAGGCTTAAAGGCCCACTGACAATCACTCAATAGCTCAACTGCTCATGTCTAGGTGAGGTCTTCCACACACGGGGAACCTTTTGTAAATAATAGTTACTAGAATCACCACAGTAATACATGTAGTTAATAATTATCACAATGTGCCAAAACTGCACAGTTTGCTCCCTGATTACAATATTAAATTGCTATTGAGCTGTGGTATTTGCTTCAGGCAATACTACTGAGAAGCCTCCAAAGACTTTGGTTGGCCTCTCTGCACAAGCATGGGAAATGCCTGCACAGAAAGCAGAGGCAGCACTGGGGTTTGCCAGAAAACTAACAAAACTCAGACAATAGAAGGAAAGTTTTATCAGATCTGAAGTGTCCTTTCACTTGGGAACTGTCATCTTGTGAAAAGAAAACACACACATGAACACTTGATGAGAGCTTTTCTGGCAGACCATTACCATGAGCCAGGTGATTCAAGCTGTTTGTGGAGTGTACTGCACAGCCAGCTCTGAAAGCTTTTAGTTGCTTTTGATGGCATCTAAAAAGGAGCTAAGTCACTTCAGAAAAGTCCAGAGGTTCTGTCTGACATGTTTGTGCACCTCTATCAATGGATGTTTTCTGCTGATACTTTGTCCACTGCCCTGCAGACCGAATAGTTGTGGATGACAAAGGGGAACCACTATTTCTGGTACCATTGTTCATCTTGGTCACCCACTACAAATTCATGATGAGTCTGAACACAAATCCTCAGCTTCAGATCCCAGTTTTTATATTACTATACCCATGAACCAAACTTCCCAATTCAAAGAGTCTCCGTTTAACTGCAAAATTCAGAAACAGTTCAAACTGTCTCCTTAGACTTCAGGCATTTGGTCTGGTATCAACATTCAGACAATCTCAGGGAAGGATCTATGAGCTATAGTGATGTCTGAGCCCAGATCAGGTCCTAGATTAAGGTTTCTGCTTGAGAACAGGATTTGGAAATGCTTCTGCAATGTCAACTAACTAAGTGCTCAGTAATCTAGTACAATCTGGTAACCCTTAGTTGATGGGAGGAGAAGATGTGACAGATCTATCAGGAGCAAAGTTTCAGACCTGGGATTTGTTCCTACTTTGCCTGCTATTGAAGCTGACTTGTCTCTGATTTTTCTAAAGTGCATGCATACAACATTTAGTGAAGTACTAAGACAGCATAGCCAGAAGGATTGGAGTTATTAGGATATCGGTAGAAGTAGTCCAGGAATGCAATTAGCAGGTAGAGATTCCAATCCTTGCACTTACAAAGGGCTAGTGAAAGAGAGCATGTAGGCTTTTCATTCTTTCTGTAAAGCAAAAGTATGTAGGGATGCAATGAGGGAGGCTAAGTCTCTCGTGGAATTAAATCTGGCACATGATGTAAAATACAAGAAGAAGGGCTTCTTCATGTACATCAGTAGGAAAAGGAAGACTAAGAGAAATGTGGGTCCACTGCTGAATGAGGTGGGTGCACTGCTGATGTCCGTCTTTACTGCTAAGACCAACCCTCAGGAATCCCAGTCCCTGGGAGTAAGAGAGAAAGTCTGGAGGAAGAAAGACTCTCCCTTGGTCAAGGGGGATAGGGTTAGATATCATTTAGGTAAACTGGACACCCATAAACCCATGGGCCCCAATAGGATGCACCCAAGAGTGCTGAGGGAGCTGGCTGGTGTCATTGCTAAGCCACCCTCCACCATCTTTGAAAGGTGATGGAGAACAGGAGAGGTGCCTGAGTGCTGGAGGAAAGCCAATGTTACTGCAGTCTTCAAAAAGGGGAAGATGGAGGACCCAGGAAATTAAAGACTAGCCAGCCTCACCTCCATCCCTGGGAAGGTCATGGAACAGCTCATTCTAGAGGTCATCTCTAAGCATGTGAAGAAAGAGGAAGTTATCAGTAGTCAGCATGGATTCGCCAAGGGGAAAGCTTGCTTGACCAAGCTGACAGCCTTCTATGATGGCATGACTGGCTGGGTAGATGAGGGGAGAGCAGTGAATGTTGCCTATCTCGACTTCAGCAATGCTTGATACCATCTCCCAAAACATCCTCATAGGTAAGCTCAGGAGGTATGGGTTAGATGAGTGGACAGTGAGGTGGATTGAGAACTAGCAGAACTGCAGAGCTCAGAGGGTTGTGATCAGTGACAGAGTCTAGATGGAGGTCTGTAGCTAGTGGTATTCCCCAGGGGTCAGTGCTGGGTCTGGTCTTGTTCAACACCTTCATCAATGATCTGGATGAAGGGATGGAGTGTACCCTCAGCAAGTTTGCTGATGATACAAAACTAGGAAGAGTGGCTGATGCACCAGAAGCCTGTGCTGCTATTCAGCGAGGTCTGAACAGAGACTGGAGAGTCGGGTGGAGGGGAACCTCATGAAGTTCAACAAGGGCAAGTGTAGAGTCCTGCTGCTGGGGAGGAGTAACCCTATGCACCAGTACAGGTTAGGGGTTGACCAGCTGGAAAGCAGCTCCGCAGAGAAGGGCCCGGGAGTCCTGGTGAACAACAAGTGAAACATGAATCAGCAATGTGCCCTTGTGGCCAAGAAGGCCAACAGTATTGTGGGGTGCATTAAGAAGACTGTGACCAGCAGGTCAAGGGAAGTTCTCCTCCCCTTCCACTCTGCCCCAGCAATGCCACATCTGGAGTACTGTGTCCAGTTTTGGGCTCTCCCATTCAAGAGGGACAGGGAACTACTGGAGAGAGTCCAATGGAGGGCTGTGAAGCTGATTAGGGGACTGGAGTATCTCTCTTACGAGGAAAGGCTGAGAGACCTGGGTCTCTTTAGCCTGGAGAAAAGATCTTAGAGGCTGAGAGGGGATCTTATCAATGCTTATAAATATCTAAAGGGCAGATGTCAAGAGGATGAGGCCAATCCCTTCTCAGTGGCGCCCAGTGATAAGACAAGGGGCAATGGGCACAAACTGGAACACAGGAAGTTCCACCTCAACTTCAGGGAAAAATTCTTTACTGTGAGGGTGACAGAGCACTGGAACAGTCCTGGAACAGGCTTCTCAGTCTAGAGACTTACAAAACCTGCCTGGATACATTCCTGTGCAACCTGATCTAGACAAACCTGCTTTGGCAGGGGTGTTGGACTATATGATCCCCAGAGGTCCCTTCTAACCCCTACCATTCTGTGATGCTGTTTGCACTTGGAAAGTGCAGATGTAAGTTTATGTACTTGAGTTTATCAGGCCCAGGCCGAAACCATATACCTTATGAGATCATATGCTATTGTCCAGCTTCTGCATCATTAATGATGCACGCTATTCATGGAGGTTAGGGAGTTACTCTTGAAATCACTGTGCTGGGTGTTCTCTTTTTTTTTTGGTGAGCTTTATGGTCTCTTTAGCAGAGCTATGTGAGTTACATGGAGCAAGGCTTCCATCCACCTTCAAAAACATATGTTAAATTGAAATAGTAACAATACCATAACCCCTAGAAGGGGAAACAAAGAAGAAAGGACACACATTTGCTGGCTGCTCACCTGAAACTCTGCATAGGTATGTCAGCTGAATTCAGTATTTCATTTCAGCATTTGAAACTTAACCTCAGATATTTCCTCAGAGAAGATACTAGAGCTAACTTGTCTTTTTTATTTATGCACTTGCTAAATTGCAGAATGTGTGTTTCAGGTCTCAGCTGTCAGCCTTATACCATGGGCATCCTGTCCAGAATGAAATGTCATTCTTAAATCACAAAAGCATTAAAAAGAAAAAGACAAGGAAAAAATTGTCTCCAGACTGTTTTCAGGGTTCTTCTGAAACCCAGATCATAAAATCAAATAGAAAGAATCAAATAGCATTAAATCTATCCTGCTATCAGCTCCTGCTTGTTTCCTAGTACCTATTTGACGGGACATTGTAGTGCCCGATTTTCAATGTCCCAGGCAAAAACTGTATTCATGGGTTCTTTTGGTTCATTCACCCAACTCAGATTAAGGTAGCCAGATACTGCTTTTTTTCTGCTGATTCTCTTCTGCCAGGCACTGCTGAGATATTTTATGTCCTGCCAACAACCCCTCTTCAAGAATAACCTGAGAAAGCAGGTAGGCTGTTACACAAGTAACAAGGGTCTGCTCTGTTTCTTCCAGTTTCTTCTTCTATGACCGCTAACACAGAAAAAGATCAAGGCTTGTTGTATAAAACAAAAAGCAAAGAACTACCCGGTGTTACATGTTACGTTGGCAGGTACAATTATTTATTTATGCACTATCATTGGTAGAGCAGCAGACAGGTCAGGTTCCTGATTATGCTGTCTGTGGGAATTTTGCTGATATATGTCAGCTCTATTGTTGGTCAAATATTATAGTCCCATCCTGCTGCCAAGAGTGTCTTTTATTTGTGAGTTACCACCAAAAGAAAAGGCATAGAGCTGGCAGGAAGATGGCACCTGAAGCAGCATATATGTGTTTTGTTAATTCTGAACTGTGAAATAATTTGGATCTAATCTTTCAGCCTTGATTCTGGGCAAAACTGATTGGATTTGAAACTATAACACGAGAGCTGGAATAACTGTATTTAGTGTGTATTATTCCCAAGGCAAAACTAGGCGTCTGGAATCTTTAGAAAGGCTAAAACTAAGAGAAAGAGACAAACTACAGTTGGTATTATTTTGAAACATATAAAAGTTGTTGGTATATATTTTTTCCTAACTCTTCTTCTTCTTACCCTTTCTAATATGTCTCCCTCTCCCACTGACTTCTAGACAAACTTAGAGGAGAATTTCTCATCTGTACCCTTAAAACTCATGCCCTTTATTTCACAACCAACCCATTATCACCACAAGCCCAGGCTGAGACGGGCTATGACTTCCCTGTCTGCTCCTCCTAGAAGATTTGCCATCAGTGCTGACAAGGCAGCAGCAGCCTCGCCAGCTGCAAGGAACATCTCTCCTCACAGACAAAATATCCTGTCAGCCAGTATTAGTCTGGAGAGCATGTCTCTACCAAAAAGCCCTACATCGTCACCGTGAGTTGCAATGTGAAAGCCCTACCATCAGGACAACAGTGAAATTTTATTCTCAGGCTGGCCTCACGTGTTAACTTATCACCAAACTAAACTCTTTGCCGAAAGGCTGGAGCTTGTATTCGCAGAGGGTGAAAATTGGTTCCACTGGGAAAGCTTCAAAGCCATTCCAGCCATTAAACTGCGCCTGGATGTATCATAAGCACAGGAGAGGTCGAGGCACTGCCTGTGAACCACGGGGACTTGGTAAAAAAGTTCCTGCTGAAATTGGCAGCTCAATTGTGTATTCTGTTTCAGTCCGGCTCTGCAGCAGGAGCAAGTAGCGTTTGTACATAAGACTCATTAGGCTTCCCCTGTTTAACATACCAATTACTTTACGTATTTACCATGTTTAGAGTGACTTCATGTCAAAAATTAATAATGCTAGAATAAAGAGCTGTGCTGGTGCGTGCTAAAGGGGAAGCACAGCAGACTAACAGAATGTGTAATGGAAACAGAAGGTGGATTTGCAGCTGTGGGGATCCCATCCAGATGAATTTCACGGCATGCTGTGGGGGGGTCCCACAGAGGCCCGCGTGCACTTTAAGGCACACTTCAGACAGCGATAAGTGTATCTTGAGAGGCTCCGGTGCCTAAGTAATTTCACCCCGTGAACAGTGTAAGCACGTAGTGGTGCCAGTCAGTCCCTTCAAGAGCTTCACTTCTCCACATTTCTTGTCTGTCTCTCCATATTGGACAGAAGTTTTGGGGGGACAAGTAACTAAGTTTGGAGAACAAGATGACAGGGAAACGTTTTTGTCTGGTTTAACTGACCTTTGTACAAGCTTGGGCAAGTGAGGAAACCTTGACTCACCCCTGCTGGTCCTGGGCAAACCCCTGTAATAGCAGCAGGCCTCCCATCTTCCTCTTCAAAATTCAGGAGTCCACAAAGGATTTCACCCAGATTCCCCAGAGACCTTGGCAACTCCAGAGCCCTGAGCCTTTCTTATAACTTGAATTCAGCATCTGTCTGGTACTGGGACTTGAAACGCTGTCAAAGTCTCTAGTAGGCAGCAAGCTGTCTCAGACTGAGGAATGCTTCCTTACTCTCCTTGGTCAACACAGACAGCAGACTGGACAGCCTTCTAATGGGAAATAACAGTAAAAGGACCATATTGATTAGTGGCATTGAAACAGTTCTCACAGGTCATGAAATCTCTGCCNAGCATTGAAACAGTTCTTATTAATGGAGATCATAAGAGCAGTTATAATATTTGTAACCAGAACAGATGTAAATTTTATGTTTTCATTAAAAGAAAGCTGTATATGAAGACCTCAACAAGCAACTAGTTTACAGACATGCACTGTTATTAGTTGTCTCCAGTTTCAACAGGACACCTTCTCCAGGTTGGTATGGTAAGGATCCGAGTTTCTGCATCGCTTTGCTCACAAGCATTGAATCCTTTGTGGGGAACTGTGTGAGGAAGAAAGGGGAGGAGCTCTGAATCTGCCTACTCACTCCAGCAGTAATTGGTGGTGTTTTAACATTTTTCTATTTTTCTTGCTTTGCAAAGCTAATCCATACCTAAGCAAACAAGTTATTTTTACAATAAAAACACACTTATTTGTGAGAGTTTGCCTTGCATATTTGCCCTCTTGTAAATACAACCCCCACTAAGAAGTCTGTATTTGATAGTCCATTCAGGAAAGTTTCAAGAGATGCTTCATGTGTATAGACTTTCTCAGAGGCAAATCCTGAGCTCTGTGTGTACTTCTTTTCCATTTAAATTCTCATTTGCTTTAGTGGAATTTTGGTTTTTGCAGATTTCCACTGTTTACTTGTCATTTTTTTTTCCACTGCCAACTCAGCCATGCTCTGAAGGAAAAGCAAAGTTCTTTCCTTCCAGTGCATCACTCACAGGTCATGAAATCTCTGCCAGTGAAGACATGCAAGAATTATTGCTGTGCAAACATGTTGGCCTCTTACACAAGGAGAAATTCCATGCATGGCAACACTGAAGTTGAAAAAGGGAGAGATCCAGGAACACCTGTCAGTATGTGCACTGACTGGCCTGGTAACTGATAATGAGTGCAGAGTTTTATAATAATACAATAAAGAGGAACCAGCTCACTTGTCCTAAAGAGAGTTGGTTTTGCAGGGCTAAAACTATAAACTCTTCTGTTCTGAACACATGCAGCAATGTTTCTTGATTCACAACAGGAACAGATCTGCTAAGAAGGTACCATTTTTACAACATTGCTTTCAGAACAAGATGTACATCAATCTTTTGCTCTTAAACAAGCTCAGTGTTATTCTTCCAACAGAAAGGTCAAAAATTCATGATACAGAATCTAAATCACTGTTTCATTCTTCTTGGAATGGACATAGGGCTATTTGCCTCTCACTGACTGTGTGAAAGATAATACAAGTGTAGGAATATCTCAAGTTTCAGTACGATCCAGAAGGCTTCCTTCTCAAGGTACGTTAAATGATGGGGTATGGCTACCAGCAAACAGAGGCTGGAGTCATTATTACTGCAGCTAGGAAGCACAAAAATGAACACCAACGTCATGCCCTGCTGCTATGCCCAGCCGTGGAAGATACTTTGCAATGCTTTGTGTGCTGACCTCCAAGAGTTAGAGTAATAAACCCAACACCTTGAATACCTGTTTGTTTTTGCAATTAAAGTACTTTTATTTTTCTTAAGTTCTTTCTATACTCAAGACACATCAAAACACATGACATGGAAGGGGACTCAGTGGTGCCAGCACTAGCTGCGTAGGTGAAAGAAGTGGCCAGTCTGCGGTGCTGTGTTTCTGCTTGGTGACAACACAGGGCTATCAGCTGCTTGTGCTGAGGTTCTCTGAGGTCTCTACTTGCTCCGTGATACAGTCTCTGAGGCCAGTCACTCCAAGGTTTGCCTCAAAGGGACTATCTAGAGTCAGTCAGCAACTTCTTGAGGTTACAGGCCAATTCTGGTGAGAGGTCTTCAAGGAGGATTTTCCTCATGTCATGGTGAAAAATAATCCATCCAGTGAAAGCATTCATTTGGGCTAGAAGACACCATTCCTTCACAGTTTTGGTCAGAGTGAGGACTTGTCCCTCATCCAAGATGAATGTTTTATTTTGTCATGATCTAGAGCAGATCCAGTTTAGAAAATGTCACACATTTTCACAGGACTGCCACAGTCATTTCTCTGCATGGCCTGAGTTTTTACTCCCAAAGACATGCACTAAACCGATCTACACTAGAAATTATGCTACAAGACCTAGCTTCTTGCTGTAATTACAGGATCTGGTTAATAGCAGTAATTTATAACTGCTCAAAGTTATGAATAAATCAATAATTTCAGGGCAGTTCATTGCCTAGACCTGGAGGAATCTCCTTCTTTGAATCCTAATAGATATTTTAAAGTAATCTCATCATCTTGCCAGCAGATTAGCAAAAATTATATATCATAGGATGGAAGAGTAGAGAGTTCAGAAATTCACATTAGAATAGAAAAGATGTGACTGTGTTGGGATTATAGAAAAAAAATCTCACACCAGAGGTCTGGTAAATAACTCAGAGACAAATAGCGTTCTACCAATCAAAAGCGTACTGTAATTTGCATGGGTCGCATCAGGAATACACAACTGATTTCACGCAATTGAAGGTAATCAAGGAGTCTGAATCTGGAATCTGTCTCCAGCAAGTAATGTGCACCTTTCTATGTGATAATTGTCCAACTTGAGGCCATCTGTCAAGTATGAACAGAATAATTAATATCTCCCTTATAACAGAAAATGGTGGGATGGACTAATGTTGTTTGATCTTGAGTCTTCTCCTTGTAACAAGCTCTTATTTTGTATTGCATTATGTATAGTATATTCACTCACATCTCACCATTGAACTGTTTTCTACCAAGACAATGGAAATACAGGCTCCATTTTACATGAATCTACATCACGTTGCCAGAAGTAGCTTACATCTAACCTGAGGCTAATAGCTGCTAGGAAGTACTTAGTTGTAGCGCTGCTACAATCCCTTAGTAAATGTAAGCGCAACGCCTGTTTGTGCTGAAAGTGAAACATTTGTGGTAACAAATGCAGTTTTCGTTGAATAAAAATGTATTTACTTTTAATCAGTCAGGGACTCATTATCAGCATTGTCTTCCTCTACCTAAACCTTTGCCTTTTGTGTATGACTTCAGTACTGGGGGAGAGTGTCCGCAGGTTACTAAGAGAATGTTGCAAAATAACTCTAATGACCTGAATCAGCGAGGGATAGATGGCCAGAAACTACGAGGTAGTCATATTATCTCCTGGTACCTCCAGGCTCCCGCTAGACTCTAGCAGGCCTCAAAACAAAAGGAGGAGGACATTGTTGCCGCTACTATTTAATCAGTGTGTGTGTTCACATCTTGCATGACGTGTGTACACATGCACATCACATGTGTGAGAAGCAGCCTCCGAAGGGGCAGAGGGATCCTAGAGCTTTGCTGCTGAGGACTATAACCTGTGGACTTTGGAAGGCAAACTGGAGAATTGGCTGCCTCAATTTAGTGAGCGGAGCTGGCTGAGGAGCAGGGGGATGAATGGATAAGGTCTGCAGAAGCTGAGGAGAGCCTGAGCTGTGCAACCCAGGGGCTCAGGCTGGCCGGGGGCTGCGCAATACCTCCTGGGCTGCATATCTCTGCAGTGCTGAGTCCAGAGCACCTCACAGCTGGGTGGGAGATGGGATGGGGGGCCACCAGCTGGAGAGTGCTGCCAAGGCATGGGTGCCACTGAGCAGCCCTTGAAGACCCTCTAGATAGCTGCAGCCCCTTCCCCTCCACCTCCCTTTGCAGAGACAAAGCATTCAGAGCAGGATTGAAGGTCTGAGCCATGAAGTTTTGCTGCTTTTAAAGGCTGAGGAGGGAATTTGTTGCCATGAACTAGAGCAGTTGCTTTATTTATTTTCAGTTTCCCCAATGTGATTCTCTTGGCCAACTCTGGAAATAAAAGTTACAAATCTCAGCTATTATGGTAAGTATCTTCCCAGCAGGGTCCCTGCTGTGTGATCAGGCAGAGGGTCTTTCCAACAGGCTTTTCTAGGACATACGTGAGGATGGAGGAAGATCCTGTGTTGGAAAGAGCTTGAGCAGTGTTCCACTTCATGTTTGGCCCCAGAAAAGCTCCTGACTCAGCAGGCAGGTCATCAGGGATGTCAGAGTATTGCAAGAACTGAGAGAAGCAACATCGTAGCAATCTACAAGGGAAAAAATAAAAGGATTTTCTAAACACATGGCTTCTTCAGAAGCCTTTTCTCCTGCATGGTTTGTTTGCAGTCATTTGTCCTTCCTTGTTCTTTGGTGTCCTACTCACAACAAGCAGGGAAGTGACTAATATTGCTGAGGGTAAGAAAGTGGTGCTGACTTCAGGTATAGCTGAAGTACCTTCAATTACTTTGGCAATTTGGTTTTGATTTTTTTCATTTGTTGAGATTTTGACATTGACTGTGAAATATTAAGACCAATGAGAATGGAAAAAATCCTAATAGCAAGCTCATTTTAGAGAAGAAAAACTTAGAATCAATGTCTTTTCCCTGACGAGGTAGTCTGTTATACCTCAATATACGAGCGAGGCTTCCGTAGACAAATGAAATGGCAGTGCACAGCATCTGTTTGCTGTGGAAGGAGCACAGAGTTCTGGTAGAAAGTACATGTACTGCAGGAGGAAATTTTGATTCTGAACACGTGCAGTTAGCTTTTGGTACAAAACTCCACCACTGCAAGCTGTGATCTGGACTCCATTGTTACCTGCTTTAAAGATCTCTCTCTATAACATCAGCAGTGCTGAATCAAGCCAGCATATTTGACTTACAAGAACAGCTTCAGTAAAGGGTAAATTGTGACAAAAATTGTCTCCTTCCTTGTTTCTTTGTACAGTGCAGATCAAGTGATACACTCTCAGCAGTAATGCAGCCTGATCATTACTGAGCGCTCTCCCTGGCATGCCTATGAGCAAACTTTCTATTGTTTCAATTAGATGATCTTGGGCATTCAGGGAATTTAATACTGATGGAGCTCAGCTCCTAAAATCCTGGAAATTAGAGCCTGAGATAACCTAGGGAATCATCTTGTCCATCCCCTGACAATGCAGATTATTTTCTACTGTATTTTTACTGTGGTTTTTTCCAGTCTATTTTTAATGATTCTAGCAACAGGGTTTCCATCACTTTTCCTGGGGGACTATTCCACATTCTAATAGATCTCACTGTTAGGAAAATTTTCCTGATATTAAGTCTGAATTTTCCTTTGCTCAATTTCATCCCATTACTCCTAGATATGCCCAGTAGAGGCTGGTGAAAACTGAAAGTGAGTAGGCAAACCTGACACATTATGTGTGCTCAGAGCCAATTTACAGCAGCGGGTAAAGTGATAGAGTCAATTTGCAGCATTCTGTAAGTGACAGAGAGGGTCTTAGGGCATGCACTCTCTGAAAATGGTTCTGAATCTTGATGAAAACCCCAAAGTATAGAAAAATATCCAGAAGCTGTAATGACTTTATGTTTTTTGCAACACTCAGGCTGAAGCATAACAAGAATCCTCTATGAAGAGAAAACAAGTAGGGCACCTTGTTTATGCTATGTCTTCTAATAGAACTTAAATTTATATAGGCATCTGAACAGCATACTTTCCATGGCACCAAACACCACAAATTGTCATTTACTTTTACATGCTAGACGTAATTAAAATCCAGTTTACATTCCTTACATACATCTTACATTCCTTGAGCTATTACCCGCTAGATAATGAAACCCAGAGCTGAAAATTGCATTTATATTGCAAATGTTCTTGTGTAAGTAACTTTATGCTTGTATAATTTTCTGATACCCTGCTAATAAACTTTCTAACAAAAGAAATTCTCTAAATCCCCTCTGTATACACATGTATTGCTTTTTTTTGCTTTTTTTCCCCTTTTTTCCTTTCCAGCCTTTTATGCACTCTGTTTTCTTTCTTAGTGCTAATTCATTTCCAAATGGGCAGCCAATGCTGTCGCTGCTTTGCTGCCCACATCACTAAACCTTTCAGACCATTTCAGACCAACTTGCTTTTCTCATGCTGTATAAAGATCATGTTTTTCATCCTTCTTTTCAATACCATGTACGTCTTTATTCTTGGACATACATGTACCATTTCTACCCCAACAACTTGTTACCAAAAAATTGTTTTGCATCCTGCTCCTTATTTATATCCTTTCTTATACTCACGTCTTCCCCAGCACCTTTTACTGATGATTCCCCAAGACCTATCTGCATCAGCCTTCAGCCAGTATTTGTGTGTGATCAAAACTGCAAAATTACCAGGTACGGACAGTGCCTTCCTTTATATCAGTTAGGGAAAATGACAGAAAGCTAGTGAAATAATTCACAGTGGGAAGTGGTATGGCGCTTGCATCAGGAAGGGAAAATGGTTTTCACAGCCTCTTGGACAGCAATCCAGCCTCCCTTGAAACCGTAAAAAGTTCAGCAGACAAAAGAATACTGAAAGACAGTGTAAATCTCATAGTGATATGAGGAACTCCACAAGGATGTAGTCAGAGTTGTATCCAGGTGCTTAGCTAGTGGCTGAACTTGGTGAATCAGAAAAAAACATGGAAATGTTCTGCTCACAGCAAAGCAGGTACATCTGGAAGAAACACAAGTCACATGCACTAGAATTGTTGGCTGAGCCAGAGTGTGTGCACTACAAGTTCTGCTCTTGGGGAGGCATTCAGAAATTGGGATGAGCAAGGAACAAGGGATTTGTGAGAGATCACAAGGGAATGCTGGTACTAATAAAGAGCCACAGTGTGCTGAGGGCAAGGAGTGAAAGCTGCTCCTGAGCCTGGTGGGAAGTGGAGAGGACAGTGAAGCCCACGGGGCAGAGAAAGAAGTGAGGCATTAGGAGAAAGTTCAGACTGGGTGCAGGGGATACGTGCCTGATCTCACTGGGACTATCAGGGCTGCAGATGTCCCTGGTGGTGCTATGTCTGATCCATCAGAAGTGTCTGGCCATCAGAAGTGTCAGAGGAAAAGTCATCTTCCCAGATACTTGGCTCAGCCTCAGAAATGTGCTGTTCAGGAATCACTGTGTGCAATCCTATGGATTGGTCAAGAGGGAGTTCACCAGATGATAGGATTACAGCTGTTTCTTCTGGCCTTGGATTTTTTACTCCCAGTAACCTCTCCTATTTTCTTTCTCTTTCCTTCTTTTTGCTGTAAGTTCAAATACTGCTCCAGTTGTCACTTTTTTCTCCCTTGTACTTAATAACATAAACCATCTGATCTCCACCCTGGACCATTTCACAGTCTTTCAGCTTTTTCTTAATTGGAACTCAAGACATGTATTTCAAGCAAAATAAAAAAAATATGTACATCATTGAGGATACATTCAATTAAGGTGTTGTCTCTCCTTGTAGCAAACTGCCACAGCTGAGGCCAGCAGATGCATTCAAACTGGAATTGTGTCAGTGGCTGAGCAAGCAATCATCTCTTGTAGGGGACTCGCTCTCTCGCCACAGTCCTGTAAAGTCCCGACCCATACTGCCCTTTTGGTTTTCCTCTCCGAAGGGTGAGGAATTTAGCAGCACTTACAATTACTGGCGCTCTTCATCTGCAGCTGTCCTCATACAGGACAGGCATCAATGCTTAACTGTATTTAGGAATCAAAAGAAAGTGTTGTATCAACTTCAGCTGTCTTCATTGCTCCGTAAGGGAACATGCACAATCTTATCTTTGCACTCCTTTCATCCTGTTTCCCTCATTGATCCCATATTTCTCTGACTCTGCTTCTCACGGTGCTCCCTGTGACCCCTTTTCCCACTACTCTCTGTCTTCTTTCATGCCATTTGAGCTAGCTTTTCCCATTTCCTTCCTCTGTGTCTTGCCTTAAAACCCATGGGAGTGCTATCCTGATCTTTTCACCACTTGTGTTCCCAAGCCCTCTTTCTTCTCAACATTGATTGCAATTTTTTTTGATCTGTTAACACATAAGCTCTTTTGGCCAACAATCTTGACTCCTTGATTCTTTCAACAGTTGTCAGATATTCTGCTGGCTAGCTGATGAAACAGTTTATCTAGGTGGTGATAAGTACTAAGCTTAAATGTAATTGTTGTCCTTCGATTAAGATTCTGTGAGAGGAGGTTGGTGCATGTCTCCATCTAAATATAGAACATTTTAAAGGCTTAGGAGTGTTAACTCCATACATAGAGAAGATTTGTTGAGGTAGAACTATGCAGAAGAGACAGAGTACAAGGAGAAAGAAGATTCATAAGTCTGAGCAGATCTAAGGCACAGTTCTCTCAGCTTTGCTATAGTTCTGTCTTAGGCAAAAAGCTTCTCCTCTGGCTGCTGTTGTATGCAGGGCCCATAATAGGCTAACATTTGGAGGAGATCTTAAAACAGTCATGAAAAGCACAATGCACTTCCCCTCTAACCCTGTCACACAGTTACTGACGCTACCTTTTTCTGGTGGTCGCTGGTTTCAGAGCATTACACTTTTGTAGAGCCTGTTAGTCTTTGACTTAGCATACCTATCTCTGTCTCTGACTGGAGCAAGTCTCTCCATAAGGTGTTTCTGCCTTCAGTGTGCAGATCTGCAGCCTCCCCACAGGCCCCAAGGGAAGGATAATAGAGGGATTTTTTGGATAGGTTTCTAACAGATAGTGCTGTGGGCAAGAAATCTGTGCATGATTAACACTTCCCCTAAGAAAGCAGAACTTCATACATTATTATAAATTAACAGAATTGTATTAGAGGTATCTCCCCTATCAATTTCTCCTTCTAATTGGAATAACCTGATCAGGTCAGAAGATAAAAGCCTGGTGTCAAGACTGGGACCCCATTCAAATAGAGAAATTATGAGCTGTTATTCTTCTTGAACCAGTAATAAATCTGCTCTCAGAAAACAAAACTAGCCAAAAGGAATTAAAGCAAGACCAGAAGGTGCAAAACAAGAGTTGGAAACTTTACAAAAGGAATTACAGCAGTATCTGGAGGTTTCCTAGAAATGGCAGGCGGAGGTGAACTCTCTGTTGGAGTAGTGACTACAAACATACAAGCAGACTGAGAAGGCCAGCTGCAAATCTTTCGATCTGAATTGGTAAGCCCCAAAAGGTAAATGACAATGATACTGCCATAGATGCTTCAAAGCAGGTTGATGCCAGCTGGGAACCCACTAGAGAGATGAAGAGGAACAAGGAATCACTGGCTAAATTTCAACTCCAGGAAGAAATGTCTGGTCACAGACCCGTTGTGGAAGACAGCCATCTGGACGTTCAGTTGGGCCAATCAGCGAGCTTAGGCAAAAACATTTACTGCAGTTTGTCTGCTTGGTTGGCAAAATCACATTGTCCTGTGGGAGAGGCTGGACTTTCTTAGGTCAAATAATGCAAATACCTAGTATCTTCTAGTGAAAACTTTGTTTGAGATTTACTTTGCTAAATATAACATCATGGGCTGAATGAAAGCTGGTGAAGATAGCGAGGAAGGAGGAGTTCTAGCAGCAAGCCTGAGTAGCCATGCCATGGCTCTGATTTCCCAACAAGAACCTTCATGCAAACCTTTTCCCCTTGATTAGAACTATCCACAGATATGAGTCCATCCAGGTGCAAATAAAAGCCAGGAGACAAAGGAAAAGGAAAGAGAAAATCCTGCATGAACTGGAGGAGAAGCTGCAGAAACTTCTGTTTCTGGCATGTGCAGATCTCAGTGAGGACTTTCAGTATAAACTGGCAAGGAATCAGTTCAAAGGTGCTCAACTAGATTTAGACTTTCACACTAAGGTCCGTGAATGGCCGTCAAAGACACTCCAGGGTGGCTCTGGAGTTTACCATTGGAAATTGTGATTCTCCTCTTGCAGCTGTAGACCGAAGGAGGAAGTGGTTTCTGGTGACAGGGATGAAAGACAAGTCACTACAAATTCTCTAAGAGCAGTTCTGTATCAGGGAAAGAGGATACAAATCTGCCTCACAATGTTATTGAAAAATAGTAAAAGTGAAAAACTTGGTCCAGTAAAATGAAACTGAGAACAATGTGAACTTCATTTGAAAACTGGCCCTGTGAAAAGAAGGATTGTTATGAACATAAGGATGCCCTGGGCAGACCATAGTTACTTCCTAGAGAACTTCTCTTTCATTTCAGGGAATGGAAGGACATCAAACTGAAGAAGCAAAACTCAGGGAAGTGTACCAGCACACCATTTTTATTTCAAGCTGGACAGCTAACAACAATAATGGGAATTTTGGCCATTGAACGTGTAATTGAATCAGTGAAATGCGAAGGAATTGTAGACATTGTCTCAAACCTTATATTTATTAGACTAGACAAGCCAAAAAGACTAGGGATTTGGGAGAGCCAAACTGGAGCCTCCTAACTGACTTCAAGTGGAGAGAACATCTGGGGAATGTGAACGTATCCAAAAACTGGAAAAACAGCTTTTGAAACCAGGACCTCTGTAATTTGAACAAGAAGTATAAGTAATTGAGTTAATGGATGAACTAATGAATTAAAGTTTATCGTAGTAACGATAACTTTAACCTAGTAACAATAGGAAAGGTATAGTAGAAATATGATATTTGGAAGTTCCTTTTGAAGGTGTGGGCTAGCTGAAACAAATTAACAAGCTATTTTCTAACTGCTTGGCACCAAATAAGCTGTCCTATTTCCAGGCATAGGAATCATTACAATAGCAAGCACACTGCTATCTCTTCTACAGAGGAAAGATGGAAGTGGAAGAAATCTGTTTTGTGTCCCAGAAATCTTGGTGAAACTTGACCTACCAAAGTTCTTCCAAGTCTGCTCCAGGGCCAAGTGGCTGTTCTTTGCTGCTGAGCAGATGATCCTATCAATAAAAAGAAAAAGAAGGTTTGCTTGCAAAATTAGAATTAGCCCTAAAACACAAGAAAACTGAGGCAGTGTGGAACTGACCCATACCTCATATTGTGCTAGAAGCAGAAGTTTTGTATGGCTGCTCCTGTCCAGTTGTAGGCTTGTGAATAGCACCAAAAACACTCCGTAAGTTTGATGAGAACAGAAATCTATATCTTGTCTCCTGATTATGCATGTGGCCATAGGAAGGTGTTGGGTCATGATTTGTAGCATCAGAAAAAAGGACCACACTGCTCTCATTATTCTTCTTTCATAGTCTACCACTGTTGAGAATTTCTTTATACTGGAAAAAGGTAAGAGTGGCTTCATCTGTGGGGCAGTATGAACCCAGGAAGAGAATACAGGGATCTGACAATATGGGATACATGAAGTTCAGGGGTTCATCAGAGACAACCTTCCATTTGGAAACTGGAAGAAAATAAATCAGAGTGTTGTTGTAAACACTAGGAATACTTGGTGATATGAAATTACCTTAACAGAAAGAGTTTATAAATGTGAGAAGGCTTAAGCTTTCTTTAATTTTGTTTTGTTAAAAGGTGGGAAAACCCTGTCTTGACTTTGACATAAGGTGGCACCATTTCAGTGAGGGGAGGGGTGTATATCAGGCTATCCCTTTCAGATCAGTACCTTTAGATCTTTAAGATAACAGTAAGACGTAGATAAACATGTTTCCACGTACAACAGAGAAAAGAGGACACAGAAAAGAAAGACTTTTCTTGGTATTTTGGGAAAAACATGAGATTGGGGTTAAGGGAGAGTAGACAAGACACAAATCAACCCAAAAGAGGCAGAAAGTACACTTTTTTTCACAGGGAGTTGCAAAGGTGCTTCAAGCAAGGAAACTGCCTGTCTCTGGATCCTTCTCGCCTCAAGAATGTAGGATTTGGTACATTTCTGTAAATAAAGAATTTTATCAAATACGCCACCTCCATCACCAATTCCCCCTCCTAGCTAGAATAATACAGATTTTTGGCTATCTGCTCACATCAGAAGGAGTCACAAATCTGCCCACCTTCATGATGAGACACAGTACAGTAAAAATGATCTGTGGGAACAGGTCTGTCTTTTCTAGCAGAGAACTTGAATACAAAGGTACAGGCTCAAGAGAATCTTCTGCCACATTTCTTGCAAACTTCTTCCATGAGTTAATTAGAAGTTTGTTCTCAGAAGATTAATCCAGATTTAAACACACTTTTTGTTCCTAGTTGCAGTGCCTAGAGAACAACGTAAGTTAAACTGGGAAAAAATCCCAGCAACATAAAAATTGAACCGGGACAACAGGGTGAGTATTCTTTACTGATGGGGAGAGAGTTTTGTGATGAGGAAAACATTATGATCAATGATCAGAGGCACTGCAAACTGAGGGGCTGAGAGGCAAATTGAACAAGTGGGGCTGTACCCAATGGGGCTTGCTTTCTTTCCTGCTGGATAGCTGGCTTTGCTTTTTGTGTTCAAGTTTTGGATGATACCTAAGTAGTCTGAAAAATACATCCCTGATGTCACACCTATTTATTCCTTTATTTTGCAAGCAGTCTATAGAGAGCAAGATCTGATCCACAACCGAGGATCCTTTGAGTTGTAGTGTTTACCATGCTATCTCAAGTCCTAACCACTTCATTCTTTGTAATTTGATTATTTGGTCATGCCCCGGAATGCAAAATATTACTCTGATGTATTTGTATAAACCTAGCCTCTTCAAATACAGTAAGCAGCTGAATGATGTATGTTAATGACATGCTCTCAGTAATTTTTATAATGCGAGTTCTCAGCCCAGATTTAATGTTTAATATCCCTGGGATTCACATTGAAATTATTACACACATTAGGTATTCCATTCCTTGGACTTAGAATTAATTTCAAAACAGAGCAAAAGTGCATCTTATTTGTTTTCTTGAGGGAGTTTGCATCAGTAACAGTCTATTTATTCTGGAGTTTCTGAAGTTAGAAATACCTTTTCCCTCTGCTGTCTTTGATCTCTCCTGACGAATAGTGCAGAACATTTCATTTCTGTGTCAGTTATGTCATTTCCTTGTTCACTTGAAAAAATATTTATTCTAGCAAAATTTACCTCCTTAAATAAAGGACACAGGTTGTTACAAAACAGTCTTATGGAATCTTTGGCATAAAGCTGTCTGCCAAAAATAAACAGAATAAAATAGCTGCCTCTCTAGATATCGCTTATGGAAGACTGCATAGGAGAAGTCATAATCTGCATTGCTTTGATCGATCATTCAATCTTTGCATTGGTGATGTTTCTAATACAGGGGCTTAGCCTCTGGAATGACTCCAAACAGGATGGAACAAAGCAGCTAAACCTGTGTTAGATTGTGATCTGAGTACTCTCAGGCAATAAATCTTTAATTTGCAAGATTGGCAACTGCCTCAAAATTAGAATTAAAGGAACATTTAGCATTAGTGATGTTCTCAGTGTTACCAGGAATTGCTTTCCTAGACATTTTTTGAAAGGTTGGGTTTTACTTCCAAGATACCTACTAAACTCACTAAACCACCCTTTCGTTCCCCTCCTTCTCAAAAATCAAACCCAAAAAAGTAGGAAGATATAAAGAGGAAAGGGAGCTGAAGCTCCCATTTATTATAGTCCCATCTGATGTGATGGGCTTCTATCTAACCTGTTGTCCCTGACAAGCCTTTTATTTTAACCAGTGCAGAGAGAAAACCCCAGTGTGGACTGATCTGCTTAGAAAAAGGGAATTTCTCCTCAGGCATGAGGACAGCATGGTGGTGATGCTATTTGGGTGTGTGAGGGCAGAACAATCTCCCACAGTGGCTGGAGGAGGATTGCAGGATTACCTACACACCTCTTTAAGCCTCAGGTATGAATGGTTGCTGGGCCACATGGTCATCCTAGGCTACAGTCACAGAGGGTTTCCCACCTAATTTCTCCTTCAGGCATGCTAAGCCCAAAGATGTCTGGTTCGCAGCTTTCCTCTTTCTGCATGATGTATCTGCATGCATGGCTGAGCATCGCACAGTTGGGATGCTGAAATGTTCCCACCTATTTCACAAGTGCCAACAGGCTCCTCACCACCTCCCCACCTCTGATGAATGCTCCCATAGGTACTCCCTTAACAGCTCCAGCGTCACACCAGGCAGAGTGAGCGGGGGAAACAACGCCTCCTCTCTAATGACTCTGGGAAGTTTTCATATTAAATAGAGCAGGAACGGAAATATCCCGGCTGAGTGCCCTAATCCCCCCAACATGCCTCCATACTTGCTCTCCCTGGCTACTTAATTCTCTCTCACAAAACAGAGCTACTTCACTGGAGAGAAATTGGGAACAATCCCCTGCAGTCCCTGGACTGTTAGTTATGGTATTTTCCCATGAGATGTAAGCTTGAAGCTTTTCCCAGTAGAGAAGGAAGGTCTCCTACAGCTTGGCTGAAAGATACAGCCACTGAAATACTTCTCCTTACCATGAAATGAAGCACATCTCCAAAGGACTGTGTTCCTGCCAATGTGCCTTTCCATCTGCAATTACCTTCTCCCCCCCTTCTCTGCTATGGGATGGGGAAGAGGTGGGAATTTGGCCCTGAATGAAAGATTATTAGCTTCTCTCTCAGCAAGGGAAAAGGCAGGGACATACAATAAGAATATTAATTTTAATGAGAAACCCAGACTGGCAAGAGAACTTTATTGGCAGAAGTGAAATTAGCTTTTCTACATAAACAGTTAGTGGTGTCAAGGGACCAGTCATTCATTGCCCAGAAGGAAAAAAACAAAACAAAACACAAGAGTCTTTAAGGGTCCTTACACTCAAGGATGCTCTTTGCTGTTTAATGCAGAAAGGATTTGCTTTGTACTTCAGCAAAAATCAAGTATGAAAGATATGGACCCTTTCCAGCATTTTAAGCAATAAATATCCAAAAGGAATCAAGTTCTTCAGGCTTATCCCTTGACCCTTCCTCTTCTTCCACACACACATGTGCTCACATGCTCTACATATTTTATTGTTTTTAAAGCTATTTCCCAAGTCAGAAGGAGCATTAAGTGTAAAAGTCTCAATGTTCATAATCCCATCCAGACCCATTTCTGGTTTGGCCCATCCTTGCAGGACTCACCTTTCCTGATCCTTTTCCTCATTCCCCATCCCTCTTACCACCCTGATCATGAAGAACAAACCATTAAGGATGGACCATCCTTTTGTCTCATTTCTGCCTTCCTACTCTCCTGAGAAACTCGTGAGGGAGCCACCAGCTGATCAAGGTCCCCCATTAGGTGATCAAGGTCCCCCATTAGGTGACAGATCTTGCAAGGACCAGTCACTGAGAGTCCAGAACAAAAGGCAGTTTCTTGCTACTTCTGCCACCACTGCGAGGGCACAAGCCAGCTGAGCAGCCTACTCAGTAGTTTTCCTCTGTGTGTGTTTGGTGGTAGGATGGGATTTAACCGACAGAGGAAGAAACCACAGAAGAATTACATATTATACAGCTTCCCAGAAGGAAGGTTTTCTCTTTTTTCGTATCTGGTACTGTAAGGAAAGATAACAATTTATTCTGGAGAATTAGAATGTAGTCAGTCTGCCACAAAGGGTGTTATTTAGTGGAAGTGATCCTGTTTTGCACTTGAGACTAGGGCCAAAAAGAAAATACTCACTGAGGCTTATTTCTTCACAGAAACTGGCCACATCTGATAATGTCTATTTTTTTTCTTCTTCCCAGTACAATGGGAGGCAAATGCGTGCAGGTCCTGTAGTATTTCCACCTCTGCACTGGCTGGTCGTGACTGCATAGAAAGAGAGGCAGTTCTCCAACACACATCAGCCAGTCTGCCTGTGCAGCCAGTCTTTGCTTTTTGCTCAGCTGCCATGAGTTTTTTGTGGGACTGACTCTCGGTATTGACTCTGAAGCAAGTCTTGGCTCTAAAAGCAGTATTGGACACATGGCAACAGCCACTGCCACCTTGCTGCATGGCTGCATTGCCTGTGCCAGAGGCCAGTAACACCAGGTTGGTGAGGACATACACGGTGAAGATACTGCTGGTAAGAGCTGAAAGAAGGGCAAAATAGCTCCTCCTAGACCCTGTAGCTCTTGGCTGGCTTCTATAGGCTCCAAGTATTATCAAGACCAATAAGCCCCACTGCTGAGGGGTTTCCCTTTCCTCCATGCTAACCCCTCACTCCGGATTCTCCCTTCAGGGCCAGAGCAGCTGGGCAGGCACATCTGGGAGGCCTGGTTCTGCCTCTGCAGCGCTGACATGCTTGGAAAGAGGCTCATTTACACCCATCTAAAAACTGACCATAATACATCTATTAACTAGTCGCAACACACTTTGTCAAAGGAAGATGATTGCTTAAGCTTCAACATTCACTTTGTTTTTTCTGAAGATAAACAGCAAATCCTGCTTACATCTGCCTGCCATGTCCTGGTAATTCTGAACACACTCGGTTTACATATAACTTCATTCATCCTTTTTCTCATCTTGAATTCAGGATACAAATCTATCGCAGAATATATTCTGTTTTAATTAAACAAACATAGTCAGGTTTCAGAGCCATCTGTATTTCATAACATACTTCTTAATGTCTCAATATCACAAACTCCAAGGAGTAACACTATACATTAACAGGAACATGTGTCATATCTACTTGCTCTTTATGACTTACGGGCTATCTATATTATCCCCATGTCTCCAAATCTCTGAAAACAAGTGTAAATAGTAATTCTTATTAACTGCAGAGACACCTGCACTGATATGGACAAATCTGGTCAACAGCAGGTTCCCCTGCTGTTTTACTAAGCCAGCAACATGCTCCTGTCTCTGGCAGATGCTCCTGTTTTGTATTACTTCTAAGCAGATATCAACTTCATGCACTTTTTGAAATTCCTTTCAGGAACCAGTGTCCTTCTGGCTACCAAGGGCCTTTTGCTGGAACAAAGCAATGAAGAGATCAGGGAGGTACCAAGAGACTGAATTTTGGTCCTGAAAATTACTGGCAGCTTTTGTAATCTTCCCATATCCCTTCTGCTAGGGATTAGCAGCAGCAAGAAGGATAGGTTTACTGGGGAAGTCTTGTAAAATAAACAAACATTACCAGTCTAAGCATCTACACATTAAATACCAGTTAAATTACCAGTTAAAGCACCTAGGATTACTAAATACCTTTCTTAAGCACACTAATAGGTAATACTTCTTGAAAGCTCTGAGTATTTGTATGAAGGAAGAACAGCATTAGGGAAAAAAAGTAACATAGTTCTCATCAACCTGGGAAAATACAGCAATAAACAAACCCCAATGAACAGTAAGTGTAACACTCTCCACCGTGCCTGTTGGCTATTCCCACAGCTCATGGAAGCACATGGCTGAAGGGACCCCTTGGGTCATTTTGTGCAAAGCTGGGTGATGGCAGGCAACAACGTGCCATCATAAAACTTTCCAGGGTCCTGCCTCCTTTTTTTTTTTCTACCAGACCTCTGTCCCTAAACCATACTGCTGGTTGTTTGCACCATGTTCCTCTGCCCTGAACAGAGCTGTTGGAGAGGCATTGGAGATAACATGCTCCTTCTGACTTAACACCGTGTCTCCACATCTTTCCAGGGACCCTAGTCATTTTCAAAGTCTTGTGGTTATTAGAAGAGGAATAAACATGGGGGGCCAGTATCTTATAAGGGCAAGTCCTGAAAAATTTACTGGCTTCCAATGCAATGGACGATTTTCCTTCTTTTTGCACTTCTTGTAGGAAGAGGCAACTGGGTTTATGAGAGGTTTTAAACCTTTTGTTCCCAGAGGTGCTGAAGGGGACAGTCAAGAGCTGCACATGACATACTGAAATACCTGAGCAGCTTCATGCGTGCAGGTACAGCTCTGCATGTGTGACCCAGCTGGGGACTGTAGGCCCTTTGGCACAGACTCCTGCAGCCAGGGGTTTCTGCCTCAAAACCACCATAATTAAATCACAGCATGGCATCTCCAAGTAAATGCAGTGGATTAAGGGGAAGTGTGGATTGTGGAGCTTAAGTAGAGCTTTCTTTTGTTCAGAAGCAAGAATAGATCCAATATAGATATATAGACTAGCTATCTCTGTGTCTTCAATAGAAAAACAGACATCTGATATACTAAACCAGAGTCTACAAGAGACATGCCAGGGTAGCAAATTAAGAGTGCACATAAAAATGAATACAAGCAGTGAAATTAAAAGGCAGCATTTTTAGAATTGTTAATTGTATGGTAATTGGAAGTCGAAGCAAGTTCTGTTTAAAAATCCAGGTTGTCTACTAGGAGTCCACAGACCAACAGCATGTCGACAAAAATGAGAAAAGGAGGCCAGATTTTAATTGTAAATGGGATAATAATCATCAGCAGCTAAGTTTCCCAAGTGTCAGTCAGAGGCAGTTCCCTGACATTTTACGTTTTACTCTTGCTTTAACAAAAGTCCACCAATGGCTTGTATATGGGAAGGTTCCTAATAACCGGTAACTACTACAGATTTAACTAGATAGCAAAAGTATGTTTGGATAAATGCCCAAAGCCTCACCTGCAAGTGTCTACATCCTAATTCTGTAAGGAGGGGTGCAAATACAGCCACAAATGTCTACAGCAAACAGTATTACAGCGGCAGAGGAGTGAGCACTGCTTGGGAGTTACTACTATTCACTTTTCCTGCACCCCAGCTTTGCTGAAACACAAGCCAAAGTACTGCCACTGTAGGATTTCTTGGGAAACATTGCAGAGTTAAACACCAGGGCTCATGTGTGTGATTCTCTGAAAGGCAGATTAACAGTTCCCAGACACCTTCCTTGCCTACGCAGGAAATGGACAGCACATTATGCTGGGGTCACATATAGGGGTTTTCATTCATTCCTTGGGATGACACTGGGGGCACACCAGGAACATCACCCTAGAGACCTAGCCCAGAATATGTAGTACACTTTTGATGTGAATATACTCATCTCCAGGTGAGAAATTTAGCTCAGACAATTTCCAACCAGATGAGGATTATCTACAAATTGAGCTAATTTCACAAGGCAAGGTCCCCACTGGAGCTGAGATGACTTTATCTCATCCCACCACCACAGTTTAGCGCACAAGTAACTCTGCGTCCTGAAACAGTTAGGATGGCATCAGGTACTTATCTTCTGTGTGTAGCGATGACAGAAACATAATTTGCAGGAGCCTCATCCTTTTTAAGTGATTTTCTGCCATTTTATCTGTTAGCAGTGGGAGAAAACCTGCCCATTGCTGAATGCCAGGTAAGCAATTAATACAATAATTTCTTCTTCATTGCTGCTCCTCAAGACTCCAGTTCTCCTCAGCAGATGAAGGTTAGTAGAGCAACCTCAGTCACTATGACTGATTTTTAAAAAAATGTGTATCTGTTAAGCTTGGGCATGTAAAGCGGCTGTCCTCTCAGGCCACCACCAGCTTGCGTTTTAAGGCAATATAGCTCCCAAAGGCTCCAAGCTGGAGTGATATATTTCTGTTAAGAATTTTGCGACAAAATATTTAAATGGCTACAGATATTTTTTCTGATATTATCTTACAGATTATCTCTTATATAGCCTGGGTTAAGAATTTAGGAAGGGTTTATCAGGAATCATTCATTCAGTTACATTCCAACTGCCTGTTTAAAGCCATCTGGGTATGTATATACCATTATCCTATACCCATCACCATGGTATCTAAGTGCCCTCTTCATGTCGCTGTTTATATTCATTATTCACAAACCTTTGTGCAAGCAGGATTTTGTTCCCTGTGAAGGTTTGAAGAACGACTGCTCTTCATACATTCATATGTTAACGTGGATGTCTGTGCACAACCAAATATTCATTACAGGGCCTATTCGCTATGTATGATTCATTGTTCTTCCATTTCAAATGTTTCCCTGTATCCAGTTAAGAGACTTCTGTGACTTGCTTGCTCATCACCAATAGCAAATAGTAGAAGTGAACAACTTGTGAAGACCACCTCCCAAATCACAAACACTTATAATAACACCTAACACAGTGAAGCCCTGGTCTCTCATAGAGGTTTCCAAATACCATCTTAGTGCAGCCAACAAGCAGAAAACAGAGAAGTCATGTTCACCAAGCAACGGATTCAAAATACCAAAGGGGACAGATTGACTGAGTTTTCCTTCCAACCAGGGCTTTTGGTGTGCCTGAAGTACATTTAGTTTGCAATGCCATGCCCATCTTCATCCAGGGATGCACGAAGAATTGGATATGTATTCATAATGGAAAGACTGAAGCTTTTTCATAATGGGAAGACTGAAGCCAAGGCTTCAACAGGACATCAACATGGGAGATTTCATCTGCACATCTGCAGAGTACCCTGCATCTCTGAAATCAAATTAATGGGATCTGCTCTGCCATCAGAACATCTGTACCTAACATATCTGTTTAGGAATGCAAATATTGGCATTGAATTCTAATTTTTTGCTCCCATTTTGAAATCTTGTCTGAAGTAAAATCCTAGAAATCAACTGTAAGGTCAATGCATAAAATCTAGCAAGTAAATAATAGTACAAAATCCTGAACTATACACCAAGAAATGCAAGAATGCCAATGTAAAAATAACAATAAAGAAAATTTAAGTAACTGACATGAATGGTTAAAGCTAAATCTGGTGGCATCCTCTTCAGCAGCAATGCACCTCAGTCCATGTCATTGCAAAAAATTAGATGCAATGAAAGTTTGCAGTCACATTTGTCACAAGTGCAATAGAAGCCTGAGTCACGCAGGGAACACAATGCATCTAAATACAGGACAAAACTGTTTATCACTATGAGTATCCTGCATGAAATCAGATCAGAGAGCATGTAGTGATAGGACAAGGGATAACAGCTTTAAAGAGGGTTAGATTTAGATTAGGTCTCAGGAAGAAATTCTTCCCTGTGAGGGTGGTGAGACATTGGAACAGGTTGTTCAGAGAGGTCATGGTTGCCCCATCCCTGGAACTGTTCAAGGTTAGGTTGGATGGCACTTTTTCAAAAAATATTTAGCAGGAGGAAATGTCACGGAGAGAACACTTAAACCTTCCAGAGTTATTAACTTTCCTGTGTGAGGATGTTGCATGGCCTCCACAGTCATCCAAAGTGGCAAACATTTCCCAGAATGCTCTGGGAGAGCTGACACACAGAACTAATCTTTAATTTATTGATGCAGTACTTCACTGAGAGATGTAGTATATCAATAAATGGCTTTAGTTAAGAAGCTAAGGTCTAAGAAGCAGTAGTAGGAGCTGGCAAAAGTACATCAAAGCTTACAGAAAATAAAATCAAGAGCTTGTGGGAGAAAATTGATGTCTAGGAAGGACAGAAAGAACAAATAAACATCAGAAACTTTTAAGCAGGCATTTTGTAGAAGACAGTATTGTCAGAAATCTTAAACACTTAGACCGTTTGCAGGTTTCAACATCCTTCTGTGTTGTCCAGGAGCTTATAAAGATTATTATGGAATAAATAGCAGCAGTCCCATGCTCCATTCCCAATCCCATCCTGCTGGTTGGGATCAGGCAAAATGGAGCCTGATCTGGCCAACTAACAGTGGTGTCATTGCTGGAGAAGGTGCATGACTGCAAGCTCCAGCCCTGATCTTACTTCTGCTGTTCCTACCTTTTGGGCAGCCATGGGGCACAGAGTCCCCACAAATTAACCTAACTGTGCTGCAGGACCAGCCTGTGCTAATGTGCCAGCTGCATCCGTGCTTTCCATGACCCCTGGTTCAGTGTCTGGATACACTGAAGTGGTCCCTGTACAACCAAACAGCAGGGACACTTCACAATTTCATGCATAAGCCTGATCAGTGGTGAAATTGATTCAGTCAAAAAAGAACCCTCAAAATAGAGGTGTCTCTTCTGCTGTTGCAGCTTCCCTTTCCTACTTCAATGTCTTCTAAAAGTTATTCACATCCTTCCCTTGAGTCTTTCCCCTGACATGGCATTTACCCTACAGCCTGTGCCATCTAGATGATGCTCAGTGGGCTCCTCTGGCCTCCCTGCAGCTTCAGCTCTCTCCCTCCAGTTCCTTTTTTTTCTCTGAAAGAGCTAACATGACCCTCAGCTAAGGAAGCAAGGCGTATCTCTGCTGCTCCTCAAAAGCTTGCAAAAATACTCAGTCCTGAGAAGGTTGTTCACCCGGGGCTTACACCTCTGGAGCACACCCTGGCCCTGGCCCTTTCCTCTCCGATGAGTTCTTAAATTGAACAATATTTTGCTACATTCATTTTCTATGCCAGCCACATCTTTGCAGATGCAAATCACTTATGCCCCAATGCATTGTTTTACATTCAAAAACACAACAGCACTCATTTATTGCAGATTTCACCTGTGCACAGCCTGTTGCAAAGTCATTTAACATGTAGCTCTTAATGTCACAGGCTGCCTCTAGCATTTTGGGCAGGACATCCAGGGCAGACCTGGAGATGTTTGGCAAGGCAAGAGGGTGTCTGGCGATGGAGGTTTTGCTGTTTCGGGCTCTCAGACACCTTGCAGTATTGCTGCCCTGGCTTTCACTTTAAATCAGTTCAATGGTTACGACTTTCTACAATGTCTTTGCAGTTTCAAAGTTTCCTCTTGAATTTCATACTCGGGCAAAGCTGCCAGTGAAAACAATGAGCCATTTGCCTGAGTAATGAGCATAAAATTGGAGCCAAGGTCAGTAAAAATTATTGCAGGAGAAAGGCTGCGATAAGTGAGCCTGTGCAGTACTCCTGTTAGCTCCCTGTCAGAAAACTAAACCTTTCATTCTATAGATCTTTTTATAAACCCCCCTAGCTTACAATTTTCTCCATAAAACAACCACAGATTTAATTTGGCTTTTAAAGAACAGGAGGAAAGGAAACACCCTGTACCTGATCTGCATCTGAAAGGTGAAAAGGGAATTTTATATAAAAAAGAGCAAGTCAGAACTTTTCTATTTCGGTTTTTATTGGGGCTCTGATTTTAAGCCAGCGAGCGTTTCAGAGAATCTCATATACTGCTGGATTTTTTTCCCAATGATATGCTTTTAATCCTCAACTTTGCTGGTAGTCAATTGCTTCTTCTGTCCCTTGCTGCCCACCTCTGACTTACTGTCAGTATTTCTGGCTGTCTCTATTCACAGCCCTCCCGCGCTAAGCTCGACGTCTGCACGAAGATTTTTCCCTACAGCCACAAAACCAAAAACCTTAATATAACCTGGAAGTCAAGCAAAGTCAGCTGCAAGAGACTGAATGGGAGAAGGGGAAAAACACTGTGCATACTGAGCACTTACTCTGTAGTTATAGTAGGAGCTAGCAATAGAGTGAAAATTGACCTGAAAACAGGCAGGAACAATGTGGGTTTCTTTAATCTATATGTTTAATTTTTTTAATGATGTGAAATCTGTTATCCCTATAAACCATTTTTAAGGTGGGCTAGGCAAAAGGTTCTTGCTTTTTTTTCTAAAGTTTAAACCGTGTTTGTCTTAATATTTCAGGAGTGTTTACAGCCAACTGCAGAGCCAGTATTACTGTAAAAAAAAAATGACAGACACTAAACCTGAAAAAGTAGGAGTAATGTACTTCTAGTCAGAGGATTTCAAGGTCTTTGTTATTTTTTCATAACATCTATTTGCCATAGCCAATATTGGTTAGGAGAGAAGATCAGAGAATCATAGAATGGTTGGGTTGGAAGGGACTTTACAGAACATCTAGGTCCAACCACCCTGCCATGGGCAGGGACACCTCCCACTAGAGCAGATTGTGCAAGGCCCCATCNCCTTCTCTTCTCCGGGCTGAACAAGCCCAACTCTCTCACCCTGTCCTTGTAGGAGAGGTGTTCCAGCACTCTGATCATCTTCGTGGCCCTCTTCTGCACTCACTCCAACAGGTCCATGTCTTTCTTGTGCTGGGAGCTCCAGAGCTGGACGCAGTATTCCAGGTCTCATGAGAGCGGAGTTGAGGGGCAGAATCACCTCCCTCGACCTGCTGGCCACACTTCTTTTGCTGCAGCCCAGGAGACGGTTGGCTTTCTTGGCTGTGGGCGCACATTTGTAGTTCACGTTGAGCTTCTCATCAGTCAGCACCCCCAAGCCTTTATCCTCAGGACTGCTCTCAATTCATACTCCACCTAGCCTGTATTTGTGCCTGGAATTGCCCTGACCTTGGTGCAGGACCTTGATCTCTGTTATTCAGCATTTAATTAGAGGCTGATAAATCTGATTGTTCTGAATTCTGCTATAGTCAGACAAGGTGGTCTTCAGCAAAAACAATGAGGATATTTCTTCTTATCCTTATTAATCAAGTGGAATGACAGAAAAGTGTGAAAAACTAGAAATTAATATTTATTATTACATTATGCCTATATTTTATGTAATGCCTTTTCTTCCCATATTCCAGGGTACGTTCCAGTATGCCACTTTCATCACTTTTATGAGAGGGCACATAAAAATTAGTCAGACCACTTTTGCAAAAAGCCTAGAGGCAAATAACACACTCTTCCCTTGTTTTAATAGCATTAGTAATGATAGTAAGACATAATAATAATTATTATTATTAGGAACAACTCTCCAGTGTAAGAAACAGAGGACGCCATGCTCACTTTGAGGATTCGTGAAAGAACCCTGCTGAAAGTTGATAGAAATTTGACTTATGGGTCTTTTAAAAAAGACTTCTTTTTTTAAAAAAACTTCTTATCAGGGATAATGTTTTCCCAGAAGCTGGATGACAAGCTGAATAGGCGGCAAATTTATGTACAGCTAATCTAGCTGTGTAATAAATGTCCGTGCTCAAAAAGTGTATATTAAATAGGGCAGGGATCCAAATGACACGCAAAAGAAGTCTGTATCAAAGAAGGTGGCACAAAGTTCCCCACCAGTTCGCTGCTTTCAGACTAGTTTCAGGAGGAAATGAGTTTTCCGCAATGAGGCTGTCTGTCAGTCACTCCTCCCCTAATAATTCTCCAACCCATTAGTGACTTTCAGGCAAATTCGAAAAGAGCAATAGAAGTCTCAAAGATATTAAGTTCCTACAAGTTTCATAAAAATGAACAGCTGGATAGAGGAGAAAAATCTTGATGAGTGCCTCAGCACTGGAGGGGAGGAGAGACAGGCTGCCTGTGCTGGCTCTGCTGCCTGTCCTCCGCCGCCCGCCCAGGCACCTCGGCCCAGGCTGCCCCCAGGTCTTGCCTCCTGGCCAGCAGGCAGCAAGGCAGGGCTACAAGCAGGTGTAGCTGCACAGCGGTGGGAAGGCAGGCTTTGCTTGCTGTGCTTCCCATGGAACTACTTCCTTCCCTCCCCGGTTCAGCTGCTTATAAAAGTTGCTGTTAAAACCTGAAACCACAAGGTTTGTTCTCCTTCTCTGGAAGAGGAGAGGGGATATGAAGGCCAGTCTGCTTCCCTTTGGAAACACCTTGTGTAAAACTTGTCGTTTTTCTTCTGGTCTTGTTCAGCTCAGTTCATTCATTGAATCTCAGCTTCACTATGGAATGGCTTTGGTCAAACTGAGATAGCGAATAATTCAGTGAATAGAGTTGATTCAACTAAAAATCTCATAGCTCTTCTAATTGTTCAATTGCATGTCTATAAAACAGTTTTCCCCTTGTCTTTTCAAAGCCACCATGAAAAACAGCCAAGATATCCAAAGGACACATGTAACAGGGATCTAGGGAAATTCTATTAAATAGTTCATTAACAATTGATATATAAGAGTATTTTCTTGTGGAGGCAGTTTAATCTTAAATTCTGTCCAGGAGGAGCACAGTCCTGAAGAATGTTGAGAACATTTAGGTGTCTTCATTAAAAAATGCAAAGGGCAGTATGTAAGTTCCTCACCGTAGTGGGTTTTATTAAGAAGTGAAAGTGAATTGAAACTGTTTTTGAGAAGACAGTTATTCAATATGTCTTATGCTGACAATTTGCTATTCCAAAGGAAGTCCTTGGAGAGGAGCAGAGGCAAAAAGACCAGCAGCAGAGGTATCAGCAGCAACAGGCTCCTTACCTCTAGCTAACACTTTTGGCAAAGCAGAAGACCAACTGGGGTTAGATGTCATTGGCTATTTATGGGAATCTGTGTATTTATTTACTTCATTTTTGCATTTTGAAGGAGAAGAACAATACTGTTTCTCTATTGACATCAGGATCCACTTTTTAAAAAATTCTAGGCAAATTTTAAGTACCCACAACCCAAGCTAATAATTAATAGGAGCTGCATGCACAAATTCTTATCCTTATTCCCCATTCTGATTCCGTTCCCTTCCCACAAGAAATGTGATTGCTGAGAGGTAAGTGTTTTCTTTCCAGGGAAGTGAAAAGAAATTACCTGACCTCCCAGTTGACTGGCATTGTCTGACCCCTCATTGACCTTGCTGCAATTCCATACCCACTGCTTAGAAAAACAAAGCCACCATTCAAAATAGGCCCACTTCAGCACTGTGCTTGGGGAGGATGATGGGGAAGGGAAGCGCTACCTGTTCAGTTTTAACATTTTAATGACTTGACAAAACACACAGAGAGGACAGACAAAGTTCTGGGAAAGCCTTGGGCTGTTTTCTCTCCGTTGCCAATATCCTTTCTATTGTTCTTCCATGAATTTCTCATCCTGCTATTCCAAAAGTGAGATCACACCCAAGGAAACAGGAGACTTCTTAACTTTTGTCCATCTGATCACTTTCAGAAAGTGCAGGGGAAACTCTTAAGATCATAGAATCATAACACAGAGTCATAGGATAGTTTGGGTTGGAAATGACATTAAGGATCATCTAATTCCAAGCCCCATGCCATGGGCAGGGACACCTTCCACTAGATCAGGTTGCTCAGAGCTCCATCCAACCTGGCCTTGAAGACTTCCACGGAGGAGACATCCACAACTTCTCCAGGTCTGATCTACATCTGCCCTCTTTCAGTTTGAAAGCTTTACCCCTTATCCTATAACTACACTCCCTGATAAACAGTCCCTCCCCATCGTTCCTGTAGGCCCTTTTTAAGTACTGGAAGGCCTTACTAAAGTCTCCCCAGAGCCTTCTCTTCTTCAGTCTGAACAACTGAACTTCAGGCTGACCTCCTCAGCCTGTCTTCACAGAGGAGGTGCNACTCTTCAGCCTGTCTTCACAGAGGAGGTGCTCCAGTCCCCTGAGCATCTTCATAGCTCTCCTCTGGACCTGCTTGAGCAGGTCCATGTCTTTCTTAGGCTGGAGGCCCCAGAGCTGAACACAGTACTCGTGAGGGTAGAGTAGAGGGGGATAATCACCTCCCTCAACCTGTTCGCCACATTTTCTTTTGATGTAGCCCAAGATGCATTTGGCTTTCTGGACTGTGACAAAACATTGCTGGCTAATATTCAGTTTTTCGTCCACTAACACCTTCAAGTCCTTCTCTGCAGGCCTACTCTAAATCCACTCATCACCCAGCCTGCATTTGTGCTTGGGATTGCCCCATTTTTTCATAAGGAAGTTTAAAAAATCAGATGCCTTTAGAAAACAGCTGGGAAGATGGGGCACATAGTCCAAGTGCTTCAGGCAGCAAAAGACAAATTCCTTTGGAGCTTCTTTTTTTCACTGGAGCTCCATCAGGATGAATTCATCTCTCTAGGTCTTGATGCTTCTTGTTCTCTCTTCCATTAGTATTAGACCAGCACTCCCCAACTGGCTATTTTTAAACACCTTTTCCAGAGAAGGCAATATGGAACAATATTGTCTCGCAGAACCTCTGACATGTTCCCCTACCTCTCCATTCAAAGCCTCATGGGCCCTCTTTCAGGTAGCCAGGGACCAAGGGAGACAAATGCACAAAATGTGAGACAGATGCCCAGGAAATAGTTTCTATAGCAACTACATTAAAGCATTTTGAACTTTCTTCCTACTCATCAAGCTTTAAGGTTTCAAATATCATAGAGACTCTGAACAGAGAGCGTCTGCTTCCTTTATAGCGATCTCTGCCCTGCTCTCATCAAAACCATTTTTGTGTTGAGGAGAATTCTGCTTGGGGTGTTTAAAAGAAGATATGGCACAACAGCAGTAAATAAGCAGCTGATAAAAATGCTCACTGGCCAGGGGAGAGAGAGGCAGGGATGATCCAGTAGGCATATGCCACCTTTAAGACCTCTGGTCCACCTGTATTTTGCTTTTACAAATCTCATGTTATGTGCAGGTGCCCCTTTATGTAGCCTGAGTCTTTGAAGGAGAGAGAGTTTGTGTAACTTAATTTCTTATATTTCATCACCATTGGTTCTTATTTAAATGCTGCCTTGTTCCATCTGTTCTGCTACGTGTGACGGACTAATAAACACAAAATAATACAAAAATGGATATTTTATGTGGTATCTTCCTCCTTCAAAATCTTGCAGATGTTTGGGTCCCAGTGATATTTCTTAGAGGATGGAGTTTGCAACTGCTATAATTAAGCAATACAGTATCATTAAGTCACTCGAGAGGAAATTAGGAACTAAACTAGTGCTGTGTGCCGAGGAAGCCAAAATTGTGAGCTGAGATCTTTATTCAGTGCATGAAAGTCTGTTTTTTTCTAGTTTACTTCAAAAGAGGTGTTATTCCTATTATGCACCATCAGAAGATGTAAAAAGCGAATTAAATCTGTATTCAATGTTTATTTTACATGTAAATTGGGATCTTAAATTGTGGGAAAAATATGTTTTTGTCACTAATGCTTTCTGTTTTGGTAGCACTGTATTAGTTTTTAATGGGCAGGAGTAATGTGCCGATTTGGACGCTTTCCAGGGGTTTGGCTGTATTCCACCGCGTCAGCGTTGAGTAAAAAAGATGTTATTCCTTCTTGTTACAGTAAGAACTGGATTAAGGTAATGTCACTTCTCTGAGGCATCCTGGCAGAGCTCCATCTACAGAGAGGCTGTTAGATCAAAACAACCACAGTGCGAGATGGGGAAATGCTACATGGTAGGATATGAACTCCCAGTAACCTGTCTGGGACAGTGATACTAACACTGCTTATAAACGTCAGCTTCTGCAGCAGATAGCCCAATGAGGTCAAGAGTGTCAAGCTAATAGAGGAGGCAACTGTCTGCCAGAAAACACCGAAGGATTAGAGCTTGGATAATCCACTGTCACAACAGCCTCAAATCAGAGGACCTGCTACCTCACATGGAGGTTTACAAAGCAGAGGAAAGCTATTCCAATTGTTTTCTTCGGTGTTGATTTTAAGATATGCAAGGTGGCCAGTCTTAATACAGCTCTGGTTGGGCACTCACCTCTGCTTCCCACCTACTAGTCTTTGCTAGATGACCATCTTCCTGGTTACCTGCTACCTGCATCCCCACAGGGACTTTGGCTTTGTCTTTGACAGCCTGCAGTCTCAACGTCTCAATTGAATCCTTGGCTTTGAAGCTGTGATCATCCCCCAGAGAACCACAGCAGTTGCCTGATTCTAACAAGTCTTTGTAGCCCCCAAATTTGTAAAAAAATACTGTCCTTCCACTCCTCTTTTCAGGTAATGTGCTTTTACACGGCTACATATAGAAAGACCAACAAGATATTCATGTACATTTTCAATTTAGTTCTTGGACTGATCTTTCTGCCCCTAAATTGCCACTTCAAGAAATTGTTCTTCTCGCTGGTCTTGACATACATCTCCCCTGATCTTGCATTAGGCTAGAGGAGTTTGGCAGCTTTCATAGATGCAGTTATCTATTATTCCTCTGATTTCTAGGCCCACAGACACTCTTCATTCCTCTCTACTTACCTACCTTGACTGAATAAGATTTGCATAAAGGTAAGCTCTCTGTTTTCATACAAGTTAATAAAGAATTCCACCATAATCCAAGTGATCCCAAAGCCTTGCTGTGCTCGCACAGGGCCACTCATGAATCTGTTAAAAGAAGCCATCAAGGTGCCACCTCCTTCTCACACCAATCCTGAGGTCAGATTTCAGGCTTGGTCTTTCCGGAGTGAGCTATTACCTGTACTGTAGCAGCAACTCTCAGCAAAAGAGTAAAGTAAGAGAGAGACCTCTTCTGCGTGGCCTGGCAAAGAAGCGTTATGCAGTGGTTGAACCCACAAACATTTAGAGTAATAAATCAGGTAAAGTTTATTCTGCCCTGATTTTCCTCAGTGGGAAGTGGCACTGCCATTTTGATGTGTTACACTGGCATAATAACACACTCAGTCACACGAATCATGCCCCTTTTGTGGTCAGAAAAGTAAGAAGAGGCTTCAGACAGGGAGGACCTGAACCTGAACCTGCCTCTGAGTCCTGTGGGCTCCCTCTGCAGTCATCCAGATGCCATTCATCTTACTCTAAAAGGTGCTGCCCCTCTGCAGATGTGCATTGCCCTCTTCGTTGTCTTTGGAGGAGCCGGGGGATGAGCTCAGCTCGGACCCGTGGCTCTTCACTAGCTTTACAAAAACACAAGTCTCACTCTGTGCGACTTGACAGCAGGTTTGTGGCAGTGCTGGGAATGAGTCTTTTCCCGGCTCTGACCTCCTAGAAGGACACGTTCATTTCTCTAGAAGGAAATAAGTCTTTGTGGGGTATATAGAAGGTATAGCAGGATACAAAATACCTCGTTTTTGGTGAAGTCAAATTATTCACACCAGTTATTGGAATGCTAGACACCGCTCAAAGAGTTTTGAAAGGCAAGAATCATATTTGTCTCATACAATCTCTGCGTAACAGGGGAAAAAAAATGCTGTTTGTCAGCTGCTTCCTTGATTATGTTCAATAAGAGTACACAGAGCTGGTTTTCTTTTCAGTTGGCAATTTCTGTGTTGCTATGACTTCACTAATCTCCAGTCCGTACATCATTTGGGTAAACAACACACCAACAAGCTCAAATCCAGACAAAATTTCTCCAAGGCAAGTATTTTTTTTCATCTTTCTGTTTTAGACTCTGAGAGCTCAGGAGATTCCTCCTACATGGGATGTCACCATGAGAAAAAAAAACTCCTGACATTCCTGAAGTTTAGCTTTAAAGCATATCATTAAGTGTAAGCATTAAAGTGAACAGAGAATAGCACAGTATGGTCAGCTGAATTTTTTTCTCTCTCTGAGTTCTGCTCCCTCTTGACCCTTACATGAGGATCCTCTGTTGACTAGAGGGTCTCTGCTTCTCCTCCTACTTCAAAACCCTTCCTCCTAGCAACAGAAAAACTATCGATGTGTGGAGACTTTCAAGGCAGCCCATAGCTGTGCTCCCTTGAATGTCAAAAGGGGTTGGTCTCATAGCTACAAATCAAACGCCATTTTACTTAATAATATATTTTGTAGTGGTCTGTATCTCATCTGAGTTGTTTGGTTGCACATCTATTCTTTGACAGATGCTTCTCTATAGCTGCAATCCAGCGCAAATAACTTTGAGATAAGGGAAATGTGCATCAGCTTTATAACACAACTTAAAATATAATCCCACAGGAAAGAACACTTTGTAGAAATCAGAGGCAGAAAAAACAACATGCAGAGAAGCACTTACATGGACAAGTAGTCAGTTTGTCTAAGTCTCTGCTGCCTTGTATCTTGCTACTAACACAATGCAGAATGAGTTAAAAACTCACAAGGAAAACAATGAAATGTCCAGAAAGTAATATTCACATCATCACCCACTTTATGCAAACATTAGTGGCCACACAATGTGAAAAGCAAAACCAAATCCTGTACTCACAGTTTTGTTCATGAGGGTGACTACATAACAAGATAACTTCAGGATCCAACCAGAATTTTTAAAATCTCTTTTGCAGGCTGTGAATGGAGATTTTATGCACCAGCCTTTGGGAACTCCTCACCTGGAAGGACTAATGGTGCCATGGACTCGCTAGAGAAGGATGGCATGGGTGCCTTGTAATCATCTTCTCCTGGGTGAATTGCAATAGTCCTTCTTTATATCAAAGTATTTTATTAGTACTTGACATGTAAATTGGCAGGTGAATGACCTGATCCGTGCCTAGGTATGTGTTAGATATATTGTGTGATATAGCAGGAAGAAATTTTATTCCCTTGACAATCAGTTTGTCCATCTGTAAAATGGTGCTGCTGTTTTTCTTATAGTCAGTAAAGAGGAAGGCAAAGGAGTTCTTGACACATAGTACATTTCCTTTCTGCTGTCAGAGATGAAGTAATTTTTAATTCTAGAGTAGGTAATTTGTCCTTTACTTTTATTCTCAATCATTTCAGCAGAAAAATACCTTTGCACTATAGTGATGTAAGGATTGATGTTTTCTTTCTGACCACCAGCTTTCCTAATTGTCTTCCATTAAAGCATCTATCCTGAATTTTCCAGCCTGTCATTATTTTTCCTAGCTGTTTGTTGCCTCTTTGATGCCACAGGAGACAGATGCTGAGACAATATTTGAGAGGCTTTGTTTTCTCCTCATCTGCCTGCATCTGTGGCTCAATTTCCTCCGTTCTCTGGCGCTTGGCTCTCTTCAGCGTTGCTCCAGGCTCACCACTCACAGAAGCCATGGAGGCTTTCTGGTCTGTCAGTTTTTGAGAGTTTGCTCAGACATATCCTTGGGAGAGTCTTCATTCCAATAACAGTGAGAAATCCCCAGTATAGAGCAATTTAAAGGATGGTAAGAGGGTGGAGACCTGCATCACAGAAGTCTTGGCACAGAAAAGGAAGCCCCAAGACACAAATCTCTTTTCTGTTCCTGTTAGGCATATTTCCCCTTTGCTTCCACTTTCCTTCTTTCACATGAGATGATCTGCCAGAAAATATTTCTTCAGCTATCTTCAAATGTTCATCTTCTTTTTGACTACCCCAAGGGCAAACTCAGTCCTTGTTTTATTACTGTCTTTTTTTTTTACTGCAGAAGCAGCGTAGAGCAATCTCCAAAAAAAAGCACTGCTATTTCATTCAAAGTTGTCAAAGTGCTTTACAAAGGTGAGCAAGCAATGAAGGTCCCATCTGCCCAGCAAGGAGAAATGACCTGCCGGAGGCCACATGATGGGATGTAGCAGAGCTCACACTCAACTTGTGACGCCTCATCTCTGTCCCATCAGGAAACACAATTAAATCTGTGTATTAAACAAACAGAAATAGAATAACTAGGCAGGAAGGTGGACTCTCCTTGGGCAGATAACTTCAGAAAGTCTCCTAGAAAATAATCCAATCGTTCTTCAGGAAGAGAAGTTCTCTCTAACAAATGTGAAGCTGTCCAGAATGATCTGTTCATTCTGATTTTTTGAAAGAGATTCCATTGATTTTTTCCCCCCTTCATAACACCATCCTGTTTCTCTGAACACGTCAGCAACATCACCTGTTTTCCATATATAGAGTCTTTAATTGTGGGTACTTCATGCAGCCCAACTCTCTCACCCTGTCCTTGTAGGAGAGGTGTTCCAGCACTCTGATCATCTTCGCGGCCCTCTTCTGCACTCACTCCAACAGGTCCATGTCTTTCTTGTGCTGGGAGCTCCAGAGCTGGATGCAGCATTCCAGGTCTCATGAGAGTGGAGTCAAGGGGCAGAATCACCTCCCTCGACCTGCTGGCCACACTTCTTTTGCTGCAGCCCAGGAGATGGTTGGCTTTCTTGGCTGTGGGCGCACATTCTTAGTTCACGTTGAGCTTCTCATCAATCAGCACCCCCAAGTCTTTATCCTCAGGACTGCTCTCAATTCATACTCCACCTAGCCTGTATTTGTGCCTGGAATTGCCCTGACCTTGGTGCAGGACCTTGCACTTGACCTTGTTGAACTTCATGAGATTAGCATAGGCCCACAAGCCTGTCAAGGTCCTGTGAGCTTGTGTTAGCTCACAAGCTTGTCAAGGTCCCTCTGGATGGCCTCCCTTGTGTGGTGGGAACTCCAGAGTGTTGACCACGACACACAGCTTGGTGTTGTCCACAAACTGTCCAACTGTCCATGTCACTGACAAAGATGTTAAACAGCACCAATCCCAGTACTGATCCCTGAGGAACACCACTTGTCACTGGCCTCCACTTGGACATCCAGCCGTTCACCGCAACTCTTTGAGTGCAACCACCTAGCCAATTTCTTATTCAGCAAATGGTCCATTCATCAAATCTGTCTCTTTCCATTTTAGGGACCAGGATGTCATGCAGGATAATGCCAAAGGCTTTGCACAAGTCTAGGTAGATGAGATCAGTTGCTCTTCTCTTATCCACCAATGCTGTAACTCTATGGTAAAAGGCCACCAAGTGTGTCAGGCACGATTTGCCCTTGGTGAAGCCATGTTGGTTGCCACCAATAACCTCCTTATTTCCCATATGCCTTAGCAGAGCCTTCAGGAGCATCCACTCCATGATGTTGCCAGACACAGAGGTGAGACTGACTGGTCTGTAGTTTCCCAGGTCTTCCTTTTTTCCCTTTTTGAAATGAGGGTTATGCTTCCCCTTTTGCAGTCTATGGGAACATCACCAGACTTCCATGACTTTTCAAATATGATAGAAAGCAGCTTAGCAATTTCATCCGCCAGTTCCCTCAGGGCCCTTGGATGGATCTTGTTAGATCCTATGGACTTGTACATGTTCAGGTTCTTTAGATGGTCTAATACATGGTCTTCACTTACAGTGGGCAGATCTTCCTTGTCCCAGTCCCTGCCATTGCCTTCTGCCACTTGGTCAGTGTAGCTACAGTACTTGCCAGTGAAGACTGAGGCAAAGAAGTCATTGAGTGCTTCAGCCTTCTCCATATTCCTTGTGATCAACTCTCCTGTTTCTTTCCAGAGAGGGCCCACATCTTCCTTAGCCTTCCTTTAATCACTGACATACCTGTAGAAGTTTCTCGTGTTACCCTTGATGTCCCTGGCCAGATTTAATTCTATCTGGGCTTTAGCTTTCCAGACCTGATCCCTGCCTGTTTGGAAAACTTCTTTATATTTCTCCCAGGCTACCTGTCCTTGCTTCCACTCTCTGTAGACCATCCTTTTGCATCTAAGTGTGTCCAGGAGCTCTTTGTTCAACCACGCAGGCCTCCTGACATTTTTGCCTGCCGCCTTCTTTTTTTGGGAAGCATTGGTCCTGGTCTTGGAGGAGGTGATTCTTGAACATTGACCAGTTTTCTTGGGCCCTCCTGCCCTCCATGGCCTTATCCCATGGTACTCTACCAAGCAGATCCCTGAAGAGGTTGAAGTCTGCTCTCCTGAAGTCCGGGGTAATAAGCTTGCTACGCTCCCTGCTCGTTGCCCTCAGTATCTTGAATTCCATCTTGAATTCCACCTGGTTCGGCCAGGACAGGCTTAATTTGGTGCAGCCGGGCTATTCCATACTATGCTGACATCATGCCCCAGGGCCAGTTCCAGTTTCTCCGTGCGACTTGAGGCATGTGACTGCTCCGCTCCGCTCCACTCCGTTGTGGTATCGCTTATTTTGTACATTGCTTTTCTCGCTGTTGTTGTTGCTGTTGTTACTGCGGTTGTTTCTTATGTGTCACTGTATTAAACTCTCCTTATCTCAACTCAAAAGCATTCTCAGACAATCCTGCTTTCTCCCTTTGTCCGAGTCAGGGGCGGGGGCAGTGGCAGTGGCAGCGGCCACGTGGCTCGGCTGCCAGCAGGGACTGAACCACCACAGCTTTACTAAACCATCACATAGTCACTGCAGCCAAAGCTGCCCTTGAGCTTTATGTTACAGACCAGCCTCTTTGTTGGTGAGAACAAGGTCCAGCATAGCACCTTTTCTCATCAGTTCCTCTACCACTTGGAGAAAGAAATTATGGTCAGTGCGTACCTGGAACCTCTTGGATTGCTTCTTGGAGTGTCTAAGGATTTAACATAGTCAGCTGTTCCCAAGAGGAAGATGCCTGGTTGAAGTAGCTCACACACTAAGACCTACTGGCCTACTGGTACCAAAAGGCTTGTAGCTACTACCAATTGTAGTTCTCAAATTCAATTCTTTTTTGTAGTACTCAAAATTATGAGTACTTACCTTGCAACTAGTGGAGCCACCCAGAATAATAAGGTGCAGAGGGATGGTGGGGGTGGTGTCCCCAAAGCTGCAGCAGCCAGCAGCCATCACCTCAGCTGTTCACTGGGGCTGAGAAGTCCACCTGGTCTCAGGGATAAGGAGGGAAGCCTGGGCAGCCAGAGCAGGGATGGGGGGCAAAGGAAAGCTGGGACCCCACCCCAGCACCTGGGAGCATGTCCCAGGGAAGTAAGGGAGAGGGACAACAGAGGCAAAAAAAGGAAAGTATTGCATTGGACAACTAATTACCAGTTTTTAAAGTGAACCAGAAGTCGTATAATCACCAGCTAATTTAGATATTTGTGTAGTTGATTGAAAATATGCAAAGAAAGCAACATTATTTAAAATTATTTTTAAATGTTTGGAATTTATTAGAGTTGACTATGGAAAAGAGATAATTAAGAATTCTAAATATAATTAATGTGCTGAGTTATAAAAAGCTCTGCTTAGGTTAGGGGTTTTCCAGCAGTTAGCAACATGCTTGACACTGTAATGACAGCTTCACATTTAGAGATGTTTGCAATTCACATAAATATGTATTGAAAAATAATTTCACGGTGGGTGCATAAAGAATATACCTCAGTCTTCATTTTAGAGCCCTTGTACATGAGCTAGTATAGGAGAGGGGTGAGGCTATGGTAGAGAAGAAAGACCAGACTGCTGTGTGGCATGGATTTCCCTTAACACCGGCACGTGCAGCGTCTCTTCTTGAGCAGGCAAGGCAAGGTACTAGTTTCTGAATGTGTTAAATGGTGTTTTATCAAATAAGGCTGATGCACAAACAGTGCAAAGGAAGATGAGAAGAGTTTATAAAAATAAAGTCACAGATTTATTTGTTTTTTAATAATCTAATGACTAGAGGGGCAGTCTTTTCACTTCGAATCGCCTGAGAGAATATAGCTCCTGATTTTTGATCATTTGAGGTTTACAGCCCTAGATCCTAGAGAGGGTCCAACTTAATGGCAGGTCCAGGCACGATGGCAAAAGTCTTCCCACAAAGAAGTGAGTTTTGTTTGGTTCTATGTATGCTCTATACCTGCCACTGAAGAAAGGTTTGGTTTTCAGAACCTTTATTAAGTTTACTCTTGTATTCAAGCCCCAGTGTACCCGAAGGAGGAAGTCAAAGCACTGGGATGTGGAGGAGGTGGTGCTCTGGGAAGGGCCAGCTCCTGCTGCAGGGAGTTAACATCAGTCCCAAGGGAACCACAGCAATTTAGCTGGAAAGTCCTCCTGCAGAGCTGATGCCAGGATGTGCTACAGGGAGCCCCTGAAGTGTGGGTGCCATGGGTCACTCACACCCAGGGAATCAGCCTGAAGAGTGGTGCAGGCACTCCGAGGGGAAAATCGTCCAAACTGTGTGACGGACCGTACCAAACCACGGTACCAGCCAGGCATCAGACATTATGGATCTTCTGGAAGCTGGGAAGCTCAGCTGAAGGACTGCTGTGGATTTAAACAGCTTTAGGTTGGGCTTTCCACCTCAGCTGCTGGCAAAACAAACACTTAAAAAACAATCTTAAAAATGCCCAAAGAATTACAAGCATGACAATTGTATGGGAAGGCCAGCTAGGAGCCCGAGATTTAGCATAAAGAGACTTAGGCACTCATTGATTTCCAATAGGTTATAGATGCTTGAATTTCTGTACTGCCTTTTAAATTGGCACTTAACATATAAATCTATTGAAATATCGAATTTGTCATCAGGTACAGTGAGACATAATAATTCACCTGTCAGGAGGATGAGGCTTGCCAGATTTCCCCTGCACTGTGCTATCTGGTCTTTGTGCTTATCAGTCCTCAGGAAAAGGAAATTCAGACTGTGCAAGGGAATGCAAAGTGCAAATGGAGAGCTAGAGTCTGTAGAAGGAAATTCATTCTTCTCTGAAGAAAAAAAATGCTAGTATTGCAAATACTGTTTCTGAAAAGCAGGTCAGGTAGGTAAAAGAAAAATCTTATTTCTGGGCAGACCAGGATTGGGTTTCTTTGGTTTTCCTTTGTTTGTGTTTTAAGATCCTCACTGGATCCTCTCTATTGCCTGACTGGCTGCTGAACCTGGAGAGACTCCTTCACATTTAAGATAACCACTTAGCCTCCTGGAGAACAAGAGCAGTCAGGGCAAGACTTGTGTAACCTCAACGAACTGAAATCAATCCCTTCTGTAATGGTTTTCCCAAGTCTTTGCTTTTGTTTTTCTCCAAGCCAAGGAGTTTGTCTGAAACCAGTGAAAGAGAATATGATGTACAGTTCCCCTCAATGGGCATTTCATTACTACCTTTAAAGCTAGAACAGTCACTTTCTGAAAGTCAGTCACCTTTTCTTTGGTGCTTTAAATATGAATTTGAGGCTGTAACTTCGCATAGGCTTTAAATGAACTTTAGAGTCCTTGATGCTCTGTGTTCAGTTTGAATCAACACTAAAGTAACTAGGACAGAAAGTTCTTCAAGTTGACGTTTTCTATAGACATCTGAGGTTTAAATACTACTACATTTATTGCATAGACCTTCACTGATTATAGCAGCACTCAGTGCCTACTGTCTGCTGCCAAGCACTGTTATTCAACTCCTTACCATAGGGTGTCTTGACTTTGCATTAGTATAATGGCAGAAGAGTATCTGACACCCCAAAATAAGTTGAATATTGTGAGTATTTATTACTCAGCTATGCAAATGACACTCCCCACCCTGCCCCCTCCCTGGCCAAGATCCTAGAAAAAAAAAATTTTGCTGAGGTGTGAGTAAATGTAGAGCTGAGGCAGTGCCATGTACCTTCTCTAGATGCCATTTTCCCCTCGTTGCAAACAGGGTCTTATGATTACCTGTCTCTCTGTGTAGTAAAGATACTCACAAAATGCAAACACATCCCTAAAAGATTATTGTTACTAACGGAAAATAATACTGTGGAAAGAAGGAAGATAGAGCTCCCAGATATATGTTGCCTGGTTTTAGGTCTTTAATGGGAAAGAAGACATCTCCTGAGGTGTTCGTCATACTTAGCCTAGTCTCCAGTTGCAGCCTTATTCTTATTTAGGGTTCTGATATTTGGCAGAGAAAATCCTTTTTCCAGACAGAGTCTCACCCACTAGAATTCAATGAGATTCTGGTTTGGGGAACAAAACACGGAGATCTGAGGAATGGACACAGATCTCAAGAGGCCAGCTCTGAGATTGCACCTCAGGCATTCAGAGGAGTGGCAAGCAGTGCTGAAGCCCACAGCTGGACAGCCAGGGTGTAAGGACAGCACAGGAAGCAGCTTCCAGCCCTGACCAGGGCCTCATTTCACCCTGCTAGGTCCCTAGGACCCATGAGCAGCTTGAAGGTTCTACTTCCGTGTGCGCTGTTCTGTCAGGAGAAGACCAACTGCCCCACTTTGCTCTTCAGGAGTGGATTGTGTGGTGGGATTTCTCCAGGGACAGAGGGCTGCTGCTGCTGCTGGCACACTGTGCTTGGTGGCTGTCATCACCGTGAGAGCAACGCCAACTGCCCTCCTCGGGGGAGGAGATGGGAGCTGAAAATGCAAACCTCAAAATTCATGCTTTTTTTCCCACAAGAGCAAGGAGGAGCTTCTACACTGAGGAGAGAGCAAATGGGCATTGGCAGGACCCCCACTACCCACCCACATACACACACACACACTTGGCTGCTTTGCTCTCACAGGTCACAAGCTGGTGTTTTTGCAGGCAAGGGGGACTGAGCATGGATGGGTTTTCCATACTCCTCTGGCTTTGCCTTCCATTCTGATCTCAGCTATGGCATTACCTGTTTCCTCTCCTACATCTGATCGGGCTAAAAATAACCTGTAAAAAACTACGACAACTCCAATTGGAAACAAAATAATGTATTGTACCTCTCTGGAGCAGCTGTTCCCCTCCGCCGGCAAAGCCCAACAACAGGAGACGCATGACTCACCAGACTGAAATAAAAACCTTGAGAGGTGGGGAGGGGAGCTGCCGTGAAACTCAGTTCCACTGAGGAAAGGATGTGACAGTAGGGCACGCAAACATGTCTGCACCCTGGCTAGGGTCTGAAACGATACATGTCCTGGGGCTTCTAAACCTGCCCAGCTCCATCCTAGGTAGGTTTTGGACACATGCCTCTGGCTTCCTAATTAAGGGGGAAGACACAAGCAAGGCAGAGTCAATCTCTTGGAAGGAGCTTCCCTCTTCTGTGGTTGTTTCTGTCAAAGGGAAAGATGACGATGACTATAAATGATATTAATGTTGTCCTTAAAAAGTCATACGGAAATCTGCTGTGAGCCAGGCTGCTATTCCCCTGGAATTCAAAAACGTGCCTGTTTGTTTTGCAAAGAGCCATTTGCCACAGACGAACCGAGAGCAAAAGGAAATACATGGCGCCGGATGGCGATGCAAGAGTGGGGGAGCCGGGAAGCGCTGCTGGAGCGGCACAGACAGGCCTCTCCTCTGGCTCTGTCTCCAGCAGCAGAGTGCACCAGACTGCAGTGTGTGACGCCTTGGATTGGCGTTGTTACAGAGCTGGTGAGGTTTGGGAGAGCAACAGCAATATATTCAGTTTAGAAATGATTTTGTTCCCACATTGTATCAGCTGTATTCCCCTTCTGTCATTGCCATTTACAGTGATATTGACATATAAACCGATGTTTGTTTTGTTGAGCTCATTTTCTCTTCCTACCTATTTCCCCTCTGACATCAGGAGATGAACTATTTGCAGAAATAATACATTTGATAAATATACTCCCTTTTCCTTTCCACAAATTATCTGGGAACAGACATTGATTTTTTTTATTACTTTGTTCATTATCTAAATTATTTGTCAAATTGTTTACCATGATATTCCAAACCATGCATTGCTACCAAGCAGCCTGTCACAGCTATCGTTAACAATTTGACTTAGTGATTTACTTTTTTTGGAGCTGAATCTTAATAACTCTTCATGTCATTTCCAAATCCCAAAGACACTGTTAATTTGCTTTGCAGGAATATCTTCTAGTCCTTGCCACGCACCAGATGACACTGTGCTAGGTGCTGCACAAACACAGATCAAAAACCTTCTTATTCCAATACACAGTCTGAGTCTAGGAAGAGCTGGATATCACCAGAAAAGTCAAAGCACAGGAAGAGGTGAGTATGATGGACACCAGTTTAGCATGTGAGCAGTCAAGCAGTTGTAAAATATTTTGTAGGCATCAGAGCAAAGAAGAGTCTCTCTAAGCAGAGACTGGAAAAACAATGAGGTATTTTACATAAATACAGAAATCATTTTGGTGTATTGATTGATCTGATAGTTATGGTCCCATATATTATTTAATACTGCTTGAGTTCTTCCCAGACCCACAGGATAGCTGCAAGAACAACTCTTGTATCACAGCATCTAGAAAAATAGTATTTGTAGAGATATTTGGGATCTCCATTATCATTTCCCATAATTACATTTTCAAAGAGTAAAAGAGATCACAAACATAATCAGGGTGAACAAAAGAAAATATACTTTCTCAACCTTCTCTAAAACGAATAATCACCACTTCGATATATAAAACCAAGCTTCAGCAGAATCAGGCCAGACCATATCGTATGTGACTGCTGGGATTATGTAATGGGAAAGTTCTCATTGATTTTTATAAAGTGTTGGATCCCAGAGATTTTAAAATTAGGCATGGAGGCTGACCCAGTTTGGGTGGAAGAAGCTTACAGAATCCCAGGGAAGAGCACAGCCCAGGGAGAAGTCTCAGGAGGTACAGTTATTTTTAACCTCTCAGACCTGTGTGACAAAGAATGAATTCTGAAAACTCTGGGTAGAAAAGAGGTATTCAGTTTCAAAATTTTAGAATCCTCTACCCCCTCCTCTAGAGCTTGACCCTGGTAGAAAACTTGTACAGCAAACTTTATTTTTCAGATTAAGGAAAAATTCTGGAGTAGACTGAAGCTGCCATTTCTCCCATCCCTCCACAAGTGTGGAAGACAAAAGTAAAACATTTGCTAGTGATTCAACTGAAGAATAGAATATGCAAGGCTAGAATACCGAGATAGAAAGGATTTCATTTTAGCTGGAATCAAGAAATTTAAATTTGTAACCAAACATGGCATACATAAACACTTGAAATAAAAAGATGCATTTACCCTCAGAATTAACACTTGAAAACTGCTGCAGTGTTCCAGAGATCAAGTGTGTCTCATTAGATGATTTAAACAAAATTTGATCTGAAGAAGTTGAAATTGCAATTGAATTTTCTTTCAACCTATTGCAGGTTTCAGCCCTTCTTATAAATGTGACAGGACCATTAGCTGAATAGATTTTCTTGTACGTGCTGGACAGCATTTCAGATACAAATTTGTTTGTTTGTAGTGGAGTAATATTAAAGAGGCATTTGTGTTTCAGATCAGTTGGGGATGAGATGCTTGTATTGGTACCTGATCTTATCATACCAGTGCATATATTTCTAGCTGCTGAAATGGGAAGAGGACGGAGTACACATTATTTTGACAGTCTAGTTATATGGCACTTGCCATTTATGGATTGAAATCCTCACTACCTTTTCAGCCTCATTATATCTTACAAAAGGGCTAGACTAGAGCTTTAACACACTCCCTTTCCCCAGTCCCTAAGGAGAGAAAGGTAGAGAAATGCAAACAATAGAGAAGGCGGAACAAGGACAGATACTTTGGGTCTCATTTCCAAAGACCCTTCTAAAACCCTGGGCGCAAACAGGATGGGGAGCCGTCAGTGAGACGGGGGAGTTCAAGCTGCTTTATGACTTGTTGCTCTATGGCTTCTGTGGCATTTTAAGGCTGCCTTGTGTTAGTCAGTGTGGAAATTTTACATCGTGGGACTTTGAAGAAGCTCATGAATCCAGTGGTGTGGCCAGCAAGAGACAGGGGAACACCTGGAAGTGGAGCTGACCCCTCCCTGATGCTCTCCAGTCCTGTCCCACACTGGGATCCTACCCAAGCAGCTCCAGCATGCCAGGCCCTGTGCAGGCAGCTCTGGCCGTGCACATGCTGCGGGCACAAAGCACGAGGTTCCAGCCTCAGCTGTTCGCTGCTGGCACTCAGGGTGCAGCAGCAGCTCAGCAATAGGTGGCTTTGGGCAACAACGTCTGGGTTAGCTCCTGCTGGTGCTGGTTTTATTCTTGCCATTCTGCGCCTGTCATGTGTCTCAGGACAACACTGCCCGGAAAAGTGCTGGGAATGGCTCACGGGATTTATCTTGGTTTTTTTTTTAAAAATAAAAATGTTTCCTTATTTTTCTACTCAAGCCAGATGAAATTCCCGATCGTGTGCAGGTCTTGGCACAAATGTAAAGGCAGGGCACTGTGGTGCTGGCAGAAGGTGGCAATGCCCTAAGCTGGTATTGCCAATGAGGACACGGGCAATTTCTCAGATGGAAACCACTGTCCTCATAGCCGTCTTTTGTTATCAGACCCAAACAGTTCTCGTTCATTGCAAACTGGCTTTGTTTGAGCCCTCCTTCACATTTTTAGTGGAGGAAAAAGAATTCTAAGTCAGTGCCTTAGAAATTAAGATTTTTTTTCTTTATATAACAATCTTTCCTAGCTCTTACAAACTTTTCCTTTTTAACCCACAAATTTCAGTGTTGCCACCTCAGCCCAAAAGTCAGAAGTGCAATCCTGTCCTGTTGATCCTCAACCATCTGCCATTAGAGACACAACATGAAGAACATGAGCAGAAAGGAGCTTGGACAAACTTCATTCTAAGGCAAGAGTCAGATTTCATTGAACTACAACTTGACATTCAGTTCCTGCAACTGAGTAGTAAAAAGGCATTTATAGTCTATTAAAAACCCAAGGATTATTTTAGGGTTTTTTTTTTTCTTTTTGGAGAAATCAGTCCTTCAGAATAGCCTGGGAGTTGCGAATAAAAAATAATTTTGCTGTGTTTATTTAGAGAACCTAACCCCTTGGAGCCAGCGTTTTCACTAATGCATTTTACATTAGCGGGCTGCATCAGGAAATCGTGACTTTTGGTGCCAGGGGGGTAATTAATATCAGATCATGTTTGCAAAATGGTTGTGTTTATGTGGGAATGAGGACTGAACTCTAACTTTGCTACAGAGCTTCAACAACTTGCTGGAGAGAGGGATGTTGAAATTAAAGGTCTTGATGGCTTAGTAGAGCTACAGCTGCTGAGGAGAGCTGCAGTCTTTAGGATTCTGCTCAGAAACCTTTAAGGAGAGTTTGCAAGGGTTTTCTTAAAAATGTGAGGGGATTGGAGATAACATAGAAATACTTGTTTTGCTCCTGTCGTCTCAGATGTTCCAGGAAGTGCCAAAATATGCATGATATGGTTGTCACCCCCAGTATATCCCTCCACTCCATATCATAGTCTCTGTGCTTACAAAGTAGGAAATATGCACAGATGGTGCAAAAATACTTTCTCAGAAGAAGTACTTGCTTTTGTGTACTCAGCTAGCATGGTGTAAAGCAGTGGGTATCAGTCCATTAAATAACTACGAAAAACAGTTTCTGCTGAGCTCTGTGTCTAGCAGGGACTCTGCTGTGCACCACAGTGCTTCTCACCCTAGGAAGCGCACTTCCCCCTGCACTTAGCACCCAGCTGCTCGGCTGACCTGCTTTTTTCCTCCAGAGAAAGATGAAGAACACCTCCTTTCCCTCCCTGCTCAAGGAAGTGTGTCTAGGGAGCGTGGACTCCTTTTGTGATGATGATACAGCCTCCTTCCCCAGCACAGGCACTCTAAGCAGCTCCCACTAGGACATCTCCAGCTAAGCTGGAGATGGTGGAAGGATATCCTGAGCATCATTAGGTTCTCAGTATCAAAAAGAGAAACAAACCACAGAAGATGGCGGTGCTTAAGAACAGCCTGTTTTAGAAGAAATCTTGGATTCTCAACTTCTGAAAGCCACAGATTCTCAGAATCAATTGGGAAACTTGCACTGATGCTTAATAAGGTTGAAAAATCACTCAGGAGTATGGGACCCACTGAATCATAACATGATTAATTAGTGTAGGAAAAGTTCAAAATTAAAGGATGTTTTCTGAAGTTAAAAAAGATTAACAGTACAACTGAATAGCAGCAGCAACTGATGTTCAAAATGAGTTTCACCTACTGGTTTCCCAACATCCATTTCCATGGGATGTGGCAGCTGGCAAGTTCTCTGCAAAACTGTTTATTTACTCCGTCCCCATCAGATCCTGTGCTGGAAGTTCATGGCTCCCTCAGCAGTGCTGGGATTAAAAGTAAAGGTGTAATCTATGTTAGAGCTAACATATGTTTTCTACTACAATGAGCTAATACACTATTATGGATCTTGTGGTCAGCTCACTGTGTTTGATAAATATGATCGATATATGTTGTTCCCCTCTGAGATCCACCCACCATCATCTCTCCATACTCACCTCTTGCCAGAAGTCACTTGGGGATAATTATCCCCACCAAGAGCCTACCTCTAATGTGCCCACTGTCTTTCCTCCTGCCATAAATTGGTCTGATACAGGCACTAAGATAACAAATCTGGACTGTGTCATTATTGCTGTTATTTTACTAGTTCCTTGATCCTAAAATAGGGGTAGCAATCTAACAATTTGCTGTGACTGTCACAAAGTTATATGTACCTAGTGAATTGTTCCTCATCAGGTATTTGTGTAACTGGTTATTCCTAAGTCTAGGAGCAATGTCCTAAGCTGGAATACTGTTTAGCAACACTCCTAGGAACCCGCCTGCGTTCTGCTGCATCCCCTTCCCAACACACGTTGCACAGTTACCATTCCCCATTACCATCAAGTCCTGCGTTTCAGATGACTCGGTCACAGAATGGCCTGGTGCACCTTATGCAGATCTAATTTAAAGTCTATAGTAAACTCTCACCTCAAGGACAGCATTTGCTCTCTTCCAATTTGTTGTTTTCACAGATTCTCAGCTGGTCAATCTTCCATACCTCAGAGAAGACACTGCCTTGTTTACTGAAAAAGTATCTTCTCTCTTCAATTTGCTGTCCTTGAAAAAAGTTCTGTATATGTTAATGTTCAAGTCCTGTAAATAAATAAATAGAACCATGTTTCTGTTAGGCCAATGCAGTCATAACTCTGATCTTTCTGCACATTCCTGTACTTACTGCATTCATATACAGACATCTGGAGTTTTAAGCCTATTGATTCTCTGTCCTCATTCTTGTTCCTCCACTGATCTTATAAATTAATACCTCCTCCTATATAATCTTTGCTTCCTGACACTTTCTGTTTCTGGACAGTGTCATCATTGACTGCTAGGGACTTGACTGCACTGGGAGCTGTGTGGACCTGCAGTACCGTGTCCAGCTTTGTCCCACCTCCAGCAAAGAAATCGATGAAGTGGAGCAAATTCAGTGGACAGCCACCAGGATGGAGCACTTGCCCTTTAAGAAGAGGTTGTGGGCACAGGGCTTGTTCATTTGAGATGAGACCTAACAGCAGCCTCTAAGCAGCTAAAGGGAGGTTAGCAAGAAGGCCAAGCCAGGTACTTCATGGCAGTGCATGGCTGGAGAACAGACATGAGCTGACGCAAAAGAGGTTCAGACTTGCTAAAAGAAGAAACCTTTTCACATGAAGGAAAGTCAAACAGGGGAACATGGTGCCCGGGGAGGTTGTGCAGTCTCCATCCTTGGAGGTTTTCAAGACTGAATGAAGACCTAAGCAATCTGATCTGATTTCATAATGCATTTCCTATTTGCTGGAGGGTAGGAAGGCTCTGCAGCGGGATCTGGACAGGCTGGAGCGATGGGCTGAGGTCAATTGTATGAGGTTTAACAAGGCCAAGGGCCAGGTCCTGCACTTTGGTCACAACAACCCCCAGCAACGCTCCAGGCTTGGGGAGGAGTGGCTGGAAAGCTGCCTGGAAGAAAAGGACCCTGGGGGTGCTGGTGGACAGACAGCTGAACATGAGCCAGCAGGGTGCCCAGGTGGCCAAGAAGGCCGCAGGCATCCTGGCCTGGATCAGAAATGGTGTGACCAGCAGGAGTAAGGAGGTGAATGTGCTCTGGACTCGGCACTCGTGAGACCGCACCTTGAGCACTGTGTCCAGTTCTGGCCTCTGCAGTACAAGAGAGACATTGAGGTGCTGGGGTGGGTTCAGAGAAGGGCAGCTGAGCTGGTGAAGGGTCTTGAGAATAAGTCTTATGAGAAGCGGCTGAGGGACTAGGGGCTGTTTAGCCTGAAGACAAGGAGGCTGAGGGGAGGCCTTATTACAACAATCTGAAAGGAGGTTGTAGAGAGGTGGGTGATGGTTTCTTCTCCCAAGCAGCTAGCAATAGGATGAGAGGAAATGGGCTTAAGTTGCACCAGGGGAGGTTTAGATTGGATATTAGGAAAGATTTCTTTACTGAAAGAGTGGTCAAGCATTGGAGCAGGCTGCCCAGGGAAGTGGTGGAGTCACATCCCTGCAGGTGTTGAAAAAACCTGTAAACATGGCACTTCGGGACATGTTTTAGTGGTCGTGGTTGTGTTGGGTTGACAGTTGGACTTGATCTTACAGGTCTTTTCCAACTTTAATGATCCTATGATTCTGTAATTTGCCCAGCTTTGAGGAGGAGGTTGGACTAGAGACCTCCTTAGGTCCCTTCCAATGTGTACTAGTTTATGATCTGACTTTTTGCCTTTCAAGGATGCCATCAGCCATCAAAGTCATTGTAAAGCATCGAGTTGTCCCCTCTCGCCCTTGTGTTGGCACTGGTATTACTGGTCCTTGCAAGTCTCCCGAGTTACGTTAAGGAAGCCTTTATGTTTGTAGATGTTTCTAAGTCTCACCACCTCTTTGTCCTCCTAGCTTTCTACACACTCCCTTTACTCAAACATGGGTTTTTGCTTTCAAAGGTACACAGCTCTCAGATTCATCAGGGTGCAGTATGGTGGATAAATGGACCCTTTATGCTCTCGTGACCCTATGCCACAGACTGTTGGTATCACTGCCCAGAGTGCACATAGGGATCTACTCTCCCTGGACATTCATTTACCTGGAGAAAAAGGAGTACCAGTCTCTCCTGCTCTCAAGATCTACATCTGCAGAAGATGGTGGGGGAGAGGGGTGTCCCAGCCCTGGGCCAGTGATGCCAGTTAGTACACCTATGGAAATCCATGAAGCCTCATATAAAAGAAGTAGTAAACTCTTCTTGTTGATGTATTTGTAGGTGCCCATGGTAGTAGAAATTGAAGACTCAGCAGTAGGTGAGGTTCCACATGACCTTACAGTTTTTGCCAGAAGAAGGCGGATTTTGTTGTCCATCTTCCTTGCAGTAGACTTTCCCACTTTGAAGTCATCAGCCACCAAGCAATAGAAGCAAGCCCCGTGGGCACCTTATCTCTCACATGTACCGGTACTTGGAAGGCGTGCTCTTTAAGAAACTCCCAGAGCAGCTCCCTATAGAGATCTTCATTCCATAAGCCCTGCTTCCAAATGATAAGTATGAGGTAAATCCACCATATCATAGCTGTCTCTACAGCTCACAGTCTCCTGGAAGCAATGGAGAAGGCGGTCTCAAACACACACTGCCTGCTACCCTTCTAGAAGATGGATATGATCAAAAAATGAGCTGTTATGGTTTATAAAAACAGAACAGCTGATCAGCATGGTCCCATGACGGAACAGGAACAAAGGAGAGAGCTTCTCAATATTTATCTAAATATACAAACTGTCTGCACTACTGATGGCATAATGTGAGGCAGCTACAGGTTACTGCGTCATTGGACCAACATGTTGCAAAGACACAAACCCACACATGCCACCCTGCAGCATCTCCCTGGAATACCTCTCAGTGGAAACACAGGCAACGCAACAAAAGGTGCTTTGGCCTGCTCGCTCACTTCAGAACTCTGATAGAGATCAGTTGTGCAGTCATACTGCCACGTGTTCATTCAAATGGTGACCAGTTGTCAGTGGTCACTTAAATAATTTCAATAGGGCAGAGTATGAAAACCGACTCCGCAGGTCGCCTCTATTGTGCTTGGCCCACAGACCTCAGGTCTACCACATTTTAAGCTCCGAATTTCTAAACAGACAAAAGAACTACTGAAGCAGTCAAATTAATTCATCTCCATGTTCCTCGCTCCTTCCTCAGCGGAGTGGGTCTCACACAAGGATTCTTGGTTTTCTGCCTTCCTTGTTTGCTGCCAGAGAGCAGGAGAACATGAAGCAATGTGAAATTGAAGGGTAAATAATACAGGTCAAGTAACACAGGCTAAGCTTCTGAGGTAATAAAAGTATCAGCGCTGTCTTTATAGCAAGAGCATAACGACAGTCATAATGAGCACCAGTGAACACCAGGCTCCATTAGACATGTCAGCATGGACACAAGGTACTCGTAGCAGTTAGTACCCACCAAGCATCTATTTACAGTCCTAAAACCAACCACTTGCCATCGGCCAAAAACTTTGGGGGATACAAGAGAAGCCTTCATGCCTGCCTCCGTTTTGCCATGTTCTTACCTTTCCTGAGCCTACACAGACACCGAAGCAGGTGATACATCTGAAACCAGTGGCAAGTAGGAAATACTTGGACCCTTTTCCCCAACAGGAAGTTTCTAAGCGAGATATTAATGATAGAAGGCAAACATTTTATCCAAGCTGGAAATAGCCTTGGGAGCAAACAGATAGCTGTAGTTATCTAGGTGCTCAAATAAGAAGAGCTAGCTCTGAAGTGATCTGTATCATTGCTGGGGGGAAAAAAAAAACCCACAACCCAGAAATATACAAATCATTAACCTTTGAGACTGACACCATATCACTTGGCAAGAAACGATCTTGACAAGTAAGGCCATAATCAGTATTTAGATGGAAATTCAAAGAACTGTTGCACTTGTTTATATGGTAGCCCTGCAGAAATGAAGCCTAAAGGCTCCAGGATGAGAAAAGCTATTACTAGAAAAATGTAGAGAAGGCAACTTAATACTGGAGATCAGAAATTCTTCACTTGATTTGGAGTTTGCTAAAAGAGTCAGGAGGTACAACTGATGTAACTTAATTTCATAAAAACAGAATGTGTATTTCTACCAAGCCTGCCCTAGCAAATGGCGTTTTTCCACAGAAGTATCTGTAATGGATGTGTCAAGATGCCAGCACTTCTGGCAACACCAACTGCAGGAGGTGATTAGAATTTATGCTGTCTCATCTGCCTTAGGTTGCATGACTA
>VZZY01003138.1:0-40463 GCA_013400335.1 Eurystomus gularis
CCCTCTCCCTCTCCCTCTCTGTCACTGTTCTGAACTGATACACCATGAGTTGTGGGGCTCAGAGACACAGACTAAAACTGAAGAGCACTTAGTGGGTGATTGAGCAACTTATCACTCTGCCGATTACTGAAATTCACTAATTATAGATATATTGGGTTGATGTTTTTATTATTCCAGATGCTTGTAATTTGAGGAGTTTTAAAGACAGTGGTGCAAATTGAAAGTAATTTATTTTAATAATTTTTGTAGGTAATAATCTTCAGGTTCATCTCTGGTGTAAACATCTAGATTCCAGCAGATATGTGTCGAGCACAAAGATGTGAACAGTAGTTTGCTTTTGCCCTTTTCTATCCTTTTCTTCTTGTGATTGGTAATTTCAGATTGTACAGTTAAAAAGGACAGTACTTAACTTCACGGAGAATTTTTTTTTTCTTTCATTTTCTATTGGAATCAACTTGGCTTTTTACTTTTCGGTTCTGAGGTGTAAGAGTTTATGGTTGGGTTAGTCTCCCAGCTTTTAATTCAGCATGTAGTGAAGCTGCTTAGAAGCAGAAACAAATAGAAAAGATCAATTTTTATGACACTAATGCAAAATGCATGTGTTGTGTTTGGTAAATGTGTCACTCCACACAAGACAACAAGATTCATTAAAAGGCTGCCAAATATGTTATATGAAGTCTGGACCATTGGATCATTTAAAATCTTTGCCAGGCTTTTCAGTTAAGGTTTATGCATCCAGTGCAAAATTCATTTTATATCAGTAAAAATACTTAAGCAGTGATAAAATAATCCCGTGAATGCTTTACCAGGTGGTCAATTCAATTTTCCAAATGACAGATCACTGATATGATGTGAAATAGTATTTAAAGTAGATTTCCCCAGATGTAACTTATTTCTTACACTTTTGTTAGGACTTCTGCAATTTATTATATTGTCTTACAATGAAATAATTTACATATTCACCTAAATGCTCAAATTCAAGGGTTTGTTTCCTCCTTCATTTTTCTCATGTATGTGGTGTATGAAGGAAACGTGGCTGAACTGTAAACCTTTACAGATAGTCCATGCAAACTGCTCTGCTTAAAGCCCATTTAAAGCTGAAGATTCATTCAGCATCCTGGAATTAAGGAACAGTTTCACTGTTTGTGCCACATGAAACATCCTTTGATCACTCTTTAGCTGCCATCTGCAACAATGCAGCTTGTGATTTCACTAGCATTTTAGCATGTAGAACTGATCACTTAAGTCACTTGGAAATGATGGAAAACAATGAAAAATGTTTATGAACAACTTTAAACATTTTATACATAGCCTGAGCTTTTCCTTCTGACCCAATGTATTTGAGATGAGATACCAATTAATTTTAATAGGATTTGCTATAACAGGTTGTTCCTTGCATTTTGATATGAGCAAAGGCTGTATTATAAAACTTTTATACATATAATTGAGTTTTCTGAAATCACAGACTCCAGTTTGGCAATTACAGGTAATTTTTGTCTCTGTAAGAAAATTCTTTGGATTTTTGTAGAGTTGCCTTTTGCTTAAGGGTTGTTTCCAGAGTTCATATCTAGGAATTAGGTTTACACTGGGGATGTAACACACTTGTTCTGGCAGTTCCAGGAAAATCAAGGTCCTGACAGCATTCTGGGAGCAGAATTATGCTACTGCTGGGTAATCAGAACCTCGGCCCTTAGCTGAAATGTGAAAGTAGCATGGCTACTATTGCTATTTGTGTGAATCACCCTGTTTCTTGGTGAAGAAAGGAGGGCAACAAGACTGGATAATAAGCTTTGAGGCAGCACAAAACACTGAAGTGATATGCATTACTATGGAAGTGTTACCACATTACTATAGAATAATAAGAATATTGCACACATCAAGCTCTAACTAAGCTTCCTGGAAATGTCATTCTCTTAGATCTTCCACCTGAAATAGTGGAAGAGGGGGTTAGGTTGTTTGGTGGGAGATCAGCTCTAGCACCAGCATCCCTGCTTTTTTACAGTAGGTTTTATTTTGTTGGTTATTTACATGACTGGAGTTTTTACCGCTTATTTTTCTACTATAAAATTATGTTTAATTTCCTTAAAGACTAAGAAATATTAAAATTAAACTCTAAGTCTTAACTCTGCACACGTTAATATTAAATAGTTAATTGTATTTTTTCAAGAACATAACTTGTATTAGGTTTCTCATTAGCTTTCTTGTAGTCTAGCAAGACCCAGTCTTTTATCTTTTTTTTTTTAGATACTTAAGTAGACCCAGAGAAATAAATTCCATTAGTCACATGCTTAAAGCAAAGCAAATATGAATGCACTTGCAGAGGCAGCATATAAATGAGGATACCAAAAAGCATGCTGTGAGGAAAATTAATATTTTTTTAAAAGGCCATGAATTATGGTATTTAAAATGAAGCATATAAACAAGAGCCTTTCCCTTCTATCTCCCTCTCCACCCTCCAATAAAAATGAAGCAGATCCTTGAAAACAAGGATGTCACATATAAAGAGATGTATTTAATTCTGTAAATATAATTATCTATATTTTTCTAATGCTTTTCATTTACTTTTGTTTGGCATTCCTAGCAATGGATGTTTGGACCATAATAATATCTCTTTTTCTCAAGTTACTTGTATTTTAAAAGTTTTTCTGTAATGAGGAGGAAAATGATGTGTAAGTATTAAAAACAAAAAAAAGAGGAGTAAGTGTCTCTGCAACCATCCTCCTAGTTATAGGTGCTTTGCAATGTACCTTGGGTGGATAAAACATTTATAATAGATCCATGGTTGAACACAACTGAGCCAGAAAATTATCTTTGAATGACAGAACTGATTTTTTGTAATGAATCATAAAATTTTGCCTTATACTGCTCTGTTTTTTCAGGTACCAGAAGTGTTGTATAAATCAGATAAATATGGACAGGTGGTATTGTATCAAGCAGATATTTATCATAAATGTAACAAATAATTTTCTTGCCATTAATAAGGATCTATTTGATAACAATTAGTCAATATTTTCACAGCTCTTGATCATGTAAATACTGTATAATGCTAAACACTGTTATGCAACTAATTAGCTCATACATATTTGCTAAATATATGCAAATGTTAATGGAATGTGAATGTAATTCTAAACACACTGCTTGAATAGTCATGTATATTTAATTTAAAATATGTTTTCTTTGCAGTGAAGTTTTAGTATCCACACTGTAAAAATGTGCATTCACACTTATCAGATGGTGTAAATATATATGCCTTTTAGGAAAGGGATGCTTATAACTTTGGTCCTATTTGCTGTATCTTGGAATTACAGTCTGATGAAGAAAGCTTATTCTTTAAGATCTTATTCTTTGGTGTTAGTAGAAAACCTGTTCCATGTCATCCTGCCTTCCAGGCATTGTACATTTCATGTCCACTAGCGACCCATATTCTCCTAAATACATTACCATGTATATAATATATTATTCATGTCTTCCAAGTCAGACTTGTTCTATAGGTTATAAATAGTTAAAGTAGATCTTTCATTGGATGTATATGTCTATGTGCAAAACCAAATTTCAGAAAGTTTTCTCAGCTGGCGCTTGGTGCTGGATGCAAGTAATTTCCCAGATGCCAAGTGTTGTTCCGTAAACATTTGCAGAACAGCTCTAATCTTATCAGTGATGCGTAGTTAAGATGCTGGCTTATGCTTTAGTCTAACTGGGATTCATAAACTGTGGTTTTCTTCTAAGTTCTTCATGGGAATCAAAACATGACCAACATGTGAACAACAGGATCAGATACACTAATATCTGTAGTCACCTGGAGGGGAGAAAGATGACAATATATTCCTGTTGAATAACAGTTTACTCCATTGAGTAGGAGATGTGAGATGTATCATGGGGTTTGAAAAGTTTCAGCTTTGCTAGATATGCAAACCAGGTTGGACATAGAGGAGGAAATTAAAATTTAATTTATCTGGGGCTATTCAGGAGTCATCTTTGGTCACTTTGTTGGTCTTTTATCTGAAATGAAGAGGGTATTTTGTGCGGATTTTCCAGTGAGGCGTAGAAGAGGTTTTGGTACTGACCATTGTTATTTGGAACTTGTTTCTGTTCTTTGGGACAACAAAAGGGTTGAACTTGGAGAAAGGTATGTGCATTTTGGTGGCTGAGACCAATCTTTCTGTGAGATATGAGCAGCAGTTATCTGCGTGTTAACAAGGGACAAAATGTATAAAGCTATAGCCAACTCTGAGTGGTCCCAGGCAATAAGTCAACCTTTTACAGACAGCGTTATATGCTTTATAATGACAAATCAGAGCATTAATTTCTTATAAAGGAATTTCTTTAAAAAGACTGTAAATACGGTAAGGAAGCCATGATATAAAAAATCTATTATTGGGGGAGGAGTTTAATTAAAATAAAAGGTTTTCTAATATTAAGTATATTATGCCCCCCAAAACATAAAAATATATTGCATGTGTTCATATATTAGTTTAGAGGGTAAACATTGGGAACACTGCATTACATATTGTCCCTGCATGTAGAGCCATTAAACTTTAGTTATTAAAAAAGAGTCTTTTTTAAAAAAATTACATTTAGTTATACTACCTCCAGCTTTCCACTTTTTTCTGCATTTATGCTGTTGTTATATTTCTGGAAAAGATACTGATGAAGCATGAAGACTTGGAAAAATGTGACTGAAAGGAGGAGAGTGAGAATGGGTAAGTTTTTAGTCTTTAGAAGGGTATAGGAATCTGTCATGGATGACATGATGGCCAAGAAACACTGAATCTTTTTGCACAGAGTAGGAATTACTTTTTCAGAATGTTACCAGGAGGTGGGATGCCTGGGTTTCTTTACCATTGCATCAACAGATTCTGGAAACCACTACTTCTTGTTTTTATAGTGGATAGGTATGTGCTGCAGTTGGCTGGGCAATTTAAATCCAATTTTAATCTAGCTACTTATAGTAGAAAGGAAGGACATGGAACACAATTCAACATAGCCTTCATGTCTGAATATAAATTGCATGTTTCATTACTATTTTATTATACTGTTGAACTCACAAAAATAAAGTTAACTTGGGCAGCCATAGAATTACACCTCTGATTTTTAAAGCAGGTATGCATTGATGGCAGAAATAAAAAATGGGCGTAGCAGGAAAGGACAAGAAAAAAACAGCAGCAAAGTGCAGGAGTTTTGGAGGTTAATCAGAGCAGAGAGCAAGATAAACTATGAGGTACTGATGTATGCTTTTGATGACAGTTTTAAAAGCCCTTCATGCTGGTCTAATGCTACTTCTACTGAACTTAATGCTGGCGAAGATGGAGCAACTTGCAAAAACCCAGCACCTCTCTGCAATGTGCAGCAGGATTATGCAAGAATTGTCATTCTATAGCAAGGTACATGACCTGTAATCATGTAAGCTGCTGGTGAGTGAGCTCTCTTGGTTTGTTCCCAAAACTGTTAGAGCAACAGAAGTTTGTGAAAGTAGAGTTCATTTGTGTCACACAGATGAGCTCTTAGAAGGAGACTGTGCTATAGAAGTAGTTTATTAAAGTAACAAATCATGCTGTTCATTTTCGCCAAGACAGCAGTCTGTTGATGACCATAGAACATTATCAAATTCTTCATATTTTGACTGGACTTTTTGAATCAATGTATTTGATTCAACCTCTGCTAGCTTTTTTTTTTCCCTCTGCTGAATAGAATAGACTCCTGAGGTTTTAAAAGCCAGATTGTTAAGATACACAGTTTAAACAAATTGTCTGCTTGGGATTAATTTTCCTTTAAATCCTGCATATGCAATTCAGCAAAAAAATCTGAGAATTCAAACATTTTTCTTTATCTTCTGTAAAATTTTCTATTTCTGTGGAATCATGTGACAGAAAGCACTATCTTTGTGCTAATGGCTTGAGAATTTAAATCTCTGCATTCTGGGACTGTACTCCTCTTTTTTTTTTTTTTTTTTTTTTTTTAATTTCTAACCGTAACTATTTTCATGCAATATTTAATTGCTGGGCAGCCTTTTACTCTTTCCTGAGTGCTTTTAACCAGTTTTTGGTCCATTGGCTGTTCTGCAGGGTGTAATCCTGCTTTCATATTGTTGCAAGATAAACCAATAGATCTTAATTATTACCTCGTTATTTTTGATCAGAATTATTTAAAGTCATCACTGTGTTCTGCATTTTGTGGGAAAAACGGTACATCTCATGCTGTTTTGCACATTATATTATTTCTGTAGTCCCCGTGTCTGAATGAACGGAAACATTATGAATCTTTCTGTGAATAGCCCTTCTACAAGTGTCACTTTATGTGGGTAATACTGTTTTGCAGAGCTCTCCATCCATCATGCAGTGACTCTGAAAGCTTTGTAGGAGGTAGATTTGCATGAACTTTCTTTTTCCTTCCCTGTCTTCATCCTTCCCTCTCCACTCTAAATTTTCCTTCCATGTTAACAAAGTAATTTGACTGGAATTGGTATATTAAAAACTTTTAGCCTTTGGTTTGTATCTAATGGTTATGACAGATATTTTCTCTTCTTAGATGTGAGATTCCACCTCAAGTATCGTTACTAACAAACGTGATTTGCACTTGTAGCCAGAACAGTTTATCAAACGCAGTGAAATATTTATGTTGTAATTCACTCCTCCCCATTGTAACAGTAATGTAGTTTTGAAATGAGAACAGATGACAGGGAGGAGAGGGGAGAGAGAAACAGCTATAAGCAAAATAAAAACAATTTTTTCCCCCCAAATCAAATGAATCCTTTCCTTCTAGGAGTCCAAATACCTCTAATTTTCATTATTTTTGCCCTACTCTTAGCATTTATAGTGGTGGCTCAGTGTGATGGTACAGCCTCCTTTTTCCTCCCAGGGTCACTTTGTGAGGCCAACTCCTAGGCCATCATGTGAGGCTTGACCCCTCCTGCTTGCCAAGGCTGACTCCTAGGACACCTTGTGAAACCAGTATGTGTTGGTTTAGTAAGAGCTGCGGGGTAGCCAAGCCACGTGGCCGGCCGCTTCTCCCCGCCCCCTCCCCTCTGCTGTGGGCCGTGGACAGAGAAAGGAAAAGAAGGTTTAAAAGTGCCTTTTTTGAGTTGAGGTAAGGAAGGTTTAATATATATATANCAGAGAACAACAGTGAGGGACCGAACCCGAGCGAAGTTCAAGGCGAACTGAACTCCAACTGAACCACTCCCAACAGAACTGGCCCCTCCCCGGAGGTGGCCCCAGGGCATGACGTCAGCATGGTATAGAATTACCTGGCTCCACACAAAATTAACCCTGTCCTGGCCAACCCAGGACACAGTACCATCACTGTTTAGTTTTGCAGTGTTGGAAGCTGGGAGAGCTTAGTGCATTCTGATTCTGAAAGTCAATGTGAAACTAAACAGGCTCCTGCACCACCTGGAGATGGGGTCAGAGAGTTGGAACAGCCAGGACCCCCCTCACTGTATCCATAGCTCCTGAATACTTCAGGAAGATTCCAGTGAAAGACCACAGCCCCCTCAGGAAAGAGCCAAGCTTGCCTGACAAGATTAACGACCACAGTGGAAAAGTACTAGTTTAGCATCTCCCCCTGAGCTGGGATGCTTCTCAGGCCAGACTGACCATCCAGTGGTAAAGCTGACAAAGGGACAAGGACATCCTCTTGTGACAAGCTGTCAAAGGGAATCACTATCCATTTGCAAAGACTGACAACAGGGGATACCGTCTGCTTGTAACAAGCTGATGAGGAGAGATGTGACTATTCACTACCACTAGGATTTGTATGAAAAAAATTTTTGAGAAAATTCTAGAGATCCCAGGGTGCCAAAATTTACTATAATCTATAGAAAGGCAACATCTTAGCTATGGGTTAACCTCTATAGCTCTGTGTGTAAGTATGTGTCGTTTGCTTTCTCTTAGTGTGCTTTATTAATTTTATGTAAGTCACTATATTTGCTATAATTGATTATCGACTTTAAGTACTGCTATCTCTAAGTTACTGTATCAGTGTTAATTATACTTGAATTGTTGCTATTACTTACCTCAATTTTACAGAAGAGACACTATATTGCACTAAGTACCACACTAAAGTCCCAATACTCAAATTTTCTTAGGTATAAACCCTTGACCAGGTCTGGGACTAAGGGTAGATCTAACCTGATTCTCCAAAGAAGTTTGGAGAGCAAGGGGGTCTATTCTGAACCTCATGACCAAATGGGAGAGCATTCCTTATCCCTTTCCCTCTATATCCTTAGAAAGAAACCATTGACCAGGTCTGGGACAAGGGGTGATGTGGGAGACCAACCAATATATTGAAGGAATGTCTTATTTAAGCCAGCGAATGGTGGGAAACGACAGCTCCCATGAGTGCCAGCAGTGGCTGCTGCCAGAAGCCGGAAGTCCTCCAGAAGCTGGAAGTCGTGGTTTCAGTTGTAGTCTCATTGGTCTCAGTAATTGCCTATGAGCTTGGTGGGAAGGTATCTCGTTTTGCCCTTGATCCCCTTGCCCTTTAGGAGGCGGTACAGACGTCTGCGCCCGACAGTGACAGGTAACCTCACTCTCTGAAGGAGCTCAAAGGGCAAAGGGATCCATCCTGAACCTTATGACCAAATGGGAGGATTTCCTTTACCTCCAATACCCCAAATCTCCCTAACGTTCTTAGTCATAAACCATGGACTGCGTCTAAGATTGCATCTAGCCGCACCTAGGTTCCTCTCTGAGAAGAACTTTAGAGAGCAAGGGGATCCATTCTGAAACCCTGGTAACTCAATGGGAGGACCATCCTTACCCCTTCCACTCTCAAAGCCCATGAAAGTCATTCTAACTGAACTCCAAGTCACTTTCACTGTGTATATGTATATAGATATATATATACAAATACTGTAATCCAATTTTTAAAATCCATTTACATTATAGTAAGTACTATGACCTTGCCATCAAATTGAACCTCAATTAATCTTTGTTGATTTTTGCTAGATTTTGTCAAATTTATTAAGATTTGTCAAATTGTTAATCTATCTCAATAAATTGTGTTTCTGCCTTCGAGTGAGTTACATTCCACTCATTCTGCACCAAACAGAATCCTAAATTAGGATTCTCTAACAAGTGATTTAACTCTTTTAAAGGGGAACCTCTTTTANCAATACCCCAAATCTCCCTAACGTTCTTAGTCATAAACCATGGACTGCGTCTAAGATTGCATCTAGCCGCACCTAGGTTCCCCTCTGAGAAGAACTTTAGAGAGCAAGGGGATCCATTCTGAAACCCTGGTAACTCAATGGGAGGACCATCCTTACCCCTTCCACTCTCAAAGCCCATGAAAGTCATTCTAACTGAACTCCAAGTCACTTTCACTGTGTATATGTATATAGATATATATACACAAATACTGTAATCCAATTTTTAAAATCCATTTACATTATAGTAAGTACTATGACCTTGCCATCAAATTGAACCTCAATTAATCTTTGTTGATTTTTGCTAGATTTTGTCAAATTTATTAAGATTTGTCAAATTGTTAATCTATCTCAATAAATTGTGTTTCTGCCTTCGAGTGAGTTACATTCCACTCATTCTGCACCAAACAGAATCCTAAATTAGGATTCTCTAACAAGTGATTTAACTCTTTTAAAGGGGAACCTCTTTTAACCCCCCCAATGTTGGGTCTGAAGTCAGGAGGGAAAAAAGTAATGTGTAAATTGCTGCTACTTGTTCTGACAAACTAGCCAGAACCACAGGTTGCAGAGGTAGCTATGGAAATGCAGTGAGCATAGTAACTACATGAAAGGCAAATTCTACAAAATTCAGATTGGCTAGAACCTTTGGGTTTCTGTAAATGCAGAGCCCTGTCATGGTGTCTGTAGATTTATTGTAGATCTGTTTGGCCTTTCAGTAATCTTTAAAGAAGGCCTGTTCATTTGAACAACAGAGCTGCAGATTTTTCTTAAAAGGAAGATGCTATTATAAGAAAATGGTGATTTTCTTCTATCATTTCTTGCAGGTAACATATATCAAAATCATATCACTAACTCCTGCAGTTTGATTTGATCTTCAAGGAAGGGACATGAAGGAAGCTTTGTAGCAGCTTTCTATGAGTATAATGTCAATATCTTTTGAAGTCAAATATGGCAAAAGCATGGATGCAAGGTATTAGAGTCAATAGCACTACAAAGCAGAACATAATTAACTGAGTTTGATTTCCCATCTCTGAACAGCCAGCAATGAGAGAATCAGAGCACTATGAAAGGTATCAAAAGAGATGCTCACTCATCTCAGGCAAGTACTATATGTACTCAGAAAGAGTAGCCACTATTTGGCTACTTTAACTGCCACATATTGCAGTTAATTTTTAATGGGAGAGACTTTAATTCACCCTGCATCAGTCTAAGTCTTCCTGGAGGTTAAGAATAAATTTTGGAACAAAATCCTAAGAAGATGAGATCCAAAATTAGGTTTTGAGGAATTAAAGTTGAGCTTTGCAACTGGATTGGTAGGGAGGGTGACATTATATATCGTAGAAAGGATTTGTAATTTGTCAGAAAAAGATCTAGATGAGAACACCCAGTGTAGTGAAACACACTTAAACAGTGGATTACAACAGATTGTGCAAATATATGAAAATGTCTTAAACATAAAATCAAACTCCACAGTGGTTTTCACAATAAATAAAAAACACAATTTTGCTGCTGAGTAGGAACTATGTATTTCAACAGTTATTTTTTTTGCTCAATAAGAATATTTTTTTGCATATGTTTATGGTATCAGAACAATGGGATTTCTGTTCTCTGTTGTTTTTACCTTCCTATTCTACTCTTTATTCTTTTGTGTATCGTCTTCTATATTCTTCTCTTGTCATTTTTTCTATTACAACAGTTTGTTTCCAACTGCTACAGTTCATCCCACTAAAATAATAAGCACCAAAGTATCTGTGCTAAAGTAGACACTGCTTGAACAATATCATTAGATGTCAGAAACTATGCCCAAAATTAGCTGAATGGTCCATACCTTTACTTAACCATACCGGTTAAGCACTAGAACAATTTCTACAGCAAGGTTGTAGCATCTCTATGTTTAGAGATCTTCAAAAGTGGATAGGACAAGGCCTTGAGCAACGTGATCTAATTTTGAAGTTAGCCCTACTTTGAGTGGGAGATTGAACATCCAGGTGTCCCTCCAACTTAAAATATTGTATGGGTACAGTGTTTTGTTGTTTTAGTTTGGCTATAAAATTGGAAAGGCAGCAGTTGCATTGTCTGCAATCAGATCAAAATGGGAAGCTTTGGTCAGCCAGAATCTGTGTAGATGGAAGCTAATAGACTCAAGAACCTGGACGAATCGTGTGGCTTTTTTGCTATACCTAGCACATCAGCCATTTGCCATCATGCTTTAGCTTACCTTTTCTTGTTTTATAACTCTGAAAAGTGGAGAATGGTCTCAGTCTAACAGATATTTGTTGTACTTTCAATTCATTTAAATGAGATGTTTATTTCATTGCTATTATTTTAATCTACTGAGCTATAAGTAATTTGTCTTTAATATAATAATATAGCAAAAGAGAGGATGGGAAAGGGAAGAGAGTGAGTGAGAAGGCCAGAGCAACCTTTCTTTGGATATGAATACGCATGGGGAAAAAAACCCTACCAAATTCTGTTGATGAATCATAGCAAAGATCAATTGCAAAACAAACAGCTCTGTTTGTCCTTACATGTCACACAGACATAATAAGCAAATTTATCCTTGCAAAGAAATTGCCCATGAAGAATTTTCCTGTCCAGAAAAAAAGGTGCTGGGAGAAATCTTACTTCCAATAAGAAGACCCTAGAGTAATAAATTTATGGTAACTTTCCGAAGTCAATTAAACTTTTTGACGGTGTTCAAGTGGAGATAGTTATTCCCCTACAGAAGCCATATGGAACTGGCAGATTTATTAACAGGTCTTATGCTAATGGCTACAACTTGGACATATTCTGGATTACTAGCAGAGAATGCACTACAACAAGCTGTTTTGTAATACTACAGCCTCTGTTGTGGGAATGAGCTGTTCACAATAAAACAACAGAAAGTGATTAAGAACCTAAATCTTTCAGATATTTAAATTGCTTTAATTTTCCATCTGCTCACACATTAATAAATTCACAATAATTTTCAGTAAGAATGGCATTTTTATAGAACAGGACCAGAAAGGGTGAACATTGAAGTCACATTTACCAGCAGGGAGTTTTTATTACCAAATAACATTGGGGTTTTGTTGAAAATGGTTTTAAATCTTGTAGTAGATATGTGCCTTTTTTTCACTGTACATTTTGGAATCTGCTTGAGTAGCAATCAGGCTGGCTTATATGTGGTTCAGGGAGAGTTGCTTTTAGCAAATAGCTTGAGTAAGATTTTAAGTTTGGGTGTGAGTCTGTTACTGACGGAGAGTATTGTCACCACTGTGTGATATTGTGTTAACTCATTCTCTCTCTGATGAGTAAGTCTTTGGATAAATAAGTGAAATGTGATCTTTTCTTTACTTAGTCTCCATGATAGAGTTTTGCTGTAAGTAGACTTTGTGTCTGGGTTTCAAAATAAAGCTACGAACAGCATTATCTCTTAGCAAGAAGCTTACTGCCAGTTCCTTGGTGCCTGTCCCATCACAGATGTGATGAAGAAGAGAATATGCATATAGATAAGAGGGGGACCTGACAGAAAGGGGGTGTAGGGGAGGAATTTCTGACCTGCAATGCTCTGTGCTTTCTTACTTACATGTGGAAATAGACAGATGGGGAGTATGTGACAAAACAGTCAGCCTTTATTGAACAATAACAAGCATAGATGCACACATCCGAGTAGAGAGAGAGGAGTTACAGCTTGAGGGAGAAGTATGGAAGAGTTGATCTTGACATTTTTTCCTTGATTACTGCTAGATGATGTTCTACATTGTGCTATTCTCTCATTTAATAGAAGTAGAGAAGATCTAATTGGAATAACACTGTATTTGGCTTTCAGATTTAAGTGCACTCATTTTTACTGGGTTGATGCCAGTAACAGAGGTTATTAGTGGCATAGGCTAGAAAAAAAGCACTAGTTTGGATAAATCATTCTTGGGACACAGTTCTCTTTGCATGATGTGTAGACACATACCAAACTTGTTTTCTGCTAGTCTATCACAGAGGTTGGAAAAGTAGCAGGAAATAGTTTTTAAAGACAATGAGCTAATAAAAGTTTTAGCGATGTATCTTGCAACTTGTCTTTATACTAATTAATTGATAGGCAGATAGTACATTGCTGTTTATAAAATGTTCCCATTATTTTAAAACATGAAACTGGTAATTGGTCATTCAAATAAATTGTAATTAAATGGGAACATTATGATTATATTATGCTAATGAAAGAAGTGTGCATTAAATGTTTGCAAGTTATTCAAGAGAATGCATTAGGCAATTAGAAAAAAAAAATAGTGTTTGTTTATTCTGAAGCTATCAAATGACTTGATTTGCATTAACAATTTTAAAACTCTGTAGTCTCATTCATAATAAATTGCTGTGAAGTAGGAGATATTCCACCAAATGGAGGAAAAGGAAAGAAGGAAAGGGCAGAATATCACTGTTTTAACATTAAGTGTAACATAATTATTAAAGCAGTCTTTAGAAGCTGAGGGATTTTGGCTTTTATGGTGAGTTACTTATTAATGATACAACATCATTTCACAGCTGTCATGCAGTTCTGTATGACCTCCTGTGAGAGTTGCTGGAAGGCCACAATAAACATGGACTATTAATGCTTTCCATTTTGAAATGTATAAGAAATCTTATGTGGAAATGACCCAGTCCTGATTCATGTTGATGTATCACAAAGGATAAATTTTGAAATACAAAACACGTGTACCTACATTAAAAAAAAATAAAATATCAATGGTTTATTTTTAACATCAGATGAAAATGGCCATGAAGTAGTGAAATTTTATATACAGGTTTTGAAACAAGAAAAGGAGTAGAAAACAAAAGGAATAGAACGGAAGGTGAAATCAGATTTTTATTCTTTGAGGCAAACATCAGTAAAAAGCGAAGCAAATGATGCCAATATAGATGTGTTTTGAATATTATTCAAAATAAGAATATGACTGTGAAACATGTACATGAATTTTCTGTTAGAGCAAAATTTGCTTCTAAGCCCTCTGTGTTTATTTTAAAACTTTTTTTTCTTAATACATGATTAAAGACAACCTGAAAAGTACTGATATTCTAAGTATGTTCTGAAATTTCCATAGGCTACTTCTAATGTGATTATTTGACTTTCTGCTTAAATTATTTTGAAACTGGCTACCTATTAATTATCTATTATTAATGATTCACAGATGTGAAGAAACATAAATATTTTTTTATTTTCAGGGTGTAATATGTAATACACATTCAATAGGAAGGTTCCAGCCAGACTTTCCTTGGTCCATAAACTTCCACATCAGTCTGAAATACAGTTCATTACTGTGTACAAAAGCTATTATGAATGACAATATCTGGCAGAAAAGTGCTAAACTGTTGGAGTGTGTATGAAAGGAGTGACCTTAGATTTGCAAAACTTCCTACATCTGTTTTAATGTGATGTGGAAACTACTCTTTTTTCCTCATTCTAAAAGTCTACCAAGTATATTTTAGGGCTTGTTGCTCCTTTCTTCCTTATTTGCTTGTTGTCGTTCTTCAGTAATGTTACTAAGAGTTAGTAGAAGAAATGGTATATCACATTCCAGATTAAAGCTTTCAAGAAATGTATAGGATAATGTCTGAGCAAGTGAAACAACAGTGTTGTGGGGTTTTTTAAGTTTAAAAACTGGATGACAATGCTTTTAGGAATACACGATTAGATCTGAAGTTAGTGTTGCTACCAAACAGAAGGATTTTGCAGATGGTAGCCTCAGAATTGTTCAAGTCAACAGAAATTTAGTTATTCTACTTAAGAAGCCGTGGACATGCAGACCAGAAAATAATGTAGGATTGAGTCTGTAGTATCATAGTGACACAATTTTATGTGGTAACTTTGAGCAGATTAAGGTCTTTACTGTGTTGGGTGTGAACTAATCTGAAATTGATGTATTTAATGAACCAAATTAGGCCTAACTGTTCGCTTGGGAATAATAATTAAAATAATTAACATATTAATTTATATCTTGGGCTATTTTTCTTCTACAAATAGAGCTAAGTAGGAAATACTTTCCACTAATCATATTTAGGGGAAATAAAGTAATTTCAAAATCTTTATAGGACATGGGAAATACAGATTGAATTCCCTGTACTACATGAATAACATTATGTTAAGAATGAGATCTGTTACTCTCCCATCAAATGTTGTGCTAACCAGCTATTAGCTTCCAGTTGGACTTGTACGCCAGACATATTAATCCAAGTAAAGTTTTATATCTGCGTCTTTCCTGCCTCACTTGGATCTCTGTGGCACTAGTCTAATATGCAACATTTTTTTCAAATGACCTAAGTATTTACATAAAAATAAAAATATATAAATATAAGAAACTATTCAACATACTGTGAATACTCAGTGATAGATATCTCAAACTACTCTCAGTTAACTTAGACCACATATTATAGAATCATAGACTTTTTTGGGTTGGAAGGGACCTTAGAGATCATCTTGTTCCAACACCCCCTCCCATCGGCAGGGACACCTCCCACTAGACCAAGTTGCTCAAAACCCCATCCGACCTGGTCTTAAACACCTCCAGTGATAGAGCATCCACAATTTCTCTGGGCAACCTGTTCCAGTGTCTCACCAGCCTCATTGTGAAGAACCTCTTCCTAATTTCTAATCTGAATCTACCCTCTTCTCGTTTGAACCCATTACCTGTTGTCCTATTACTACAAGACCTTGTAAAAAGTCCCTCCCCAGCATTCTTGTAAGCCCCCTTCAAATACTGGAAGGCCAGTAGTGAAAGTGGGTGAACTATTAGAATTCAGATACTAAAATGTAAAACTGACTAACAACAAAGTTGTCTCATGTTAAACATTTACAGTGAGGTGGTCATTCATGAAAGGCTATATATCTGCAGCTGGCTTCTCCAAAAAAAGTAATTAATCTGTATCAACAATCTCAGATGACAAAAATTGCTAATAGAAATGACAAAAAGCTTTGTCAAGGAGCAGATTTTATGCCGGAAAAGTTAATTTTCTCATTTAGAGAACAAAGGGCATTATTGACAAGAGTGATGCAAACTTATTTTCTGGTTTCTACAATTAATTGCTACAGTTTTTGCTTATACTGCATACTGTACACTGATAGACTGGGAGAGAAAATAGTTACAGTAAAGTTTCATGCAATGGTTAATATCTGAAAAGGGCAACAATCAAATTTTAATCTTGGTATCCTATGTGTGTGTATATATAAAAATATATATATCTCTAAAACAACTTCTAGAGAATGCTGCAGACAGGTGCTGTAAGAGAATTCCTCAGACTTCTTGCACTGAAAGCTGTGATTCACCTCTGTGTTTGCAGAGCAGCTGATGTAATGGCAAGTAGAACTATAAACTGAAGAACTATAGAATCTGGATTGATTGTACATCTTTCTGTAGCAATCTTCAGTCATATACACATCCAGTGTTTATTAGATACAAGGCTTTATCTTTCATGATAGGTAGATTTTAGTAACTTCTAAATTTGTTTACAATGTCAATGACACAGGGAATTTGACCGAAGCTATAAGAGATGGCTATTTAGTTGCATTGTATTTTGTGACATTCATGATTTATTAAGGCCAGTATTATAAATAATGTGGTATCTGAAAATGAAACACACCATGCAGTCACAAGGGTAAAGTGACTTGCTTTTATTGTAAACCTTTTAGCATCCAAAAAGACATGCCCAGAATAAGTCCATAGAATATCTATGAACTGGACACCCCACAGTGTAATGGATTGCCAGTGAAAGGGGATGACTTTCAATGAGATTTGTAGTTCTGAACCCTTTATGGTGTCTTGAATATTTTTAATACCCACTTCCAGCCTTGCTACTGATATTGTCCTCATTATATCTCTGTTCTGTTTATGAAGTAATGATTAAACCCCCCAAAGAATTTGAGGAGGTAACTGGGAAGATCAATTAGTGCATGGTGTGTGGTGTTCTGAAAATGCAAAATGATGCAATAAAAAGCTGCTTGTATCTTATTCAGTGTTTAACACTGCTGCTTCTCCCCACATCACTATTTTTTCCCTAGTCCATCACCTCTTTCCTAATCTGTTCTTTGTTAACAGAGTTGTGGAAAACATAGGTCCTCAAATTGTGATTTCTTTGGGGTTTTTTTTGGTTTGCCATAACTAGCCTATAACACGTTACTTGAGATTTATCATTTGAATAATACTGAAGTGTCTTGTAGTTTGCCAAACCTCCTCAGAGACTGTACATCTATTATTGTGCTTGTTATCATTATTCAAGCATGGCAGATTTTTGGTTGAGTGGTTTAGAGGCTCTTTAATGCTTGAAGATTTCTAATAGCACATTTGAGATAATTTCTCTGTTAGCTTGCGCATGATTCAGTTGATTGACATTTCTACAGAGCTCCCATGCAATTATGCTATGGCTTTATGGGATATTTCATGGTTTATACACTGAATCAATATTCTCTGTATATGATATTTAATATTGTATTATCAAAGTTAAGGATACATTTGAGGTTTTGGCTTTTTCTGTCTCTCTATGAGAATGTTAATTTGGTAGGGGGGAAAAAATGTCTTTTATATATATATTAAAGATTAACTGTTTCTCACTCTGAAAGAAGATTTTACTTCCTTTTGTTGTTCCCAAATTGGTCTTCTGGAAACAGTTATGAATTGTCATTGCACATTTATTTATTTTAGTTTTACAGGTTTAAAATTTGCTGGACTGTACATGTGCATCCTTCTGTGTAGACCTGATGAACAGCTTTCTCTTCAGTAGTGGTAAAATGAGATGTTCTCCAGAATAAGCTGTTACAGAATACTGTACTATGACATTTTTGAAGTGTTTGGTTAAGAAAGAGAATCTGGAGTAATTACATTTTTAGGTTGTCTTGATATATTTCAGGTACCAACAATTAATATTACTTATTTCTGCTGTCAGCTGTCCAGGAGCTGAAGATCGTGATCATCCTGTAGGGTCCTGGGTCTGTTTTCCTTGCACTTTGCCATGCTTTTTACCACTGTGCTGCCTTTTGCTTAGCTCATGTTGCCTCTACGTGCAGCACCTCCTGGAAAGCTGGACATGTGATTGGGATAGAACGTGCCAAATACACATCATTTTAATATTGGAAAACACTCAGAAAGCCCATAAGATCACTTTGAGACATGATTTGAGTTACTAATACCGATGTTAGCATACCGCTATTTCAGGATTTAACACTTTGAAACTAGGTGCTCTTGTATGTAAATTCAGATTCAGGCAACTGAAAAATTTTCTCTAAGTACTACTTGGACTACTATGAACTAAAGATCATATGAATTATATACTTAAAAGAAAAGTCAGGTTTGTATTTTGGTAAGACAGAAACAACAGTGATATTTTGGTACATGGCTATGGGCTCATATTGAATGGCATGACCCACAGTAATAGCTATATGTCCCAAAGCAATAGCTGTAGAGCAGACCTCATGATAGCTTTTGTAATGAAACATTTGTGTTTTCATTAAATTTTGAAGTAAAGTTTAGGAAGCAAATTTTTTTAAACTAAATTTCTACTATCTCCTTTATGTCTATTTTTATTGGTTAGCAGTTGTAAAGCAATTTTAAGATATTTTGTTTCAGGCAGAACTTGCAGCAGTATCATTTTTTCTTCACTTTATATCTTACCCTCTTTTTCTATGGACTCCTTCCCCCATTGACTGTCCTCCAACTTCAATTTTCCCTTAATCTGTGTAGTTCATAACGATTAATCTCTAAGAGGTTTGCAGAATTGCCATCACATCACTGTTTGAGCTCTTCAGGTTCCTCAGGATCTTTTAAGTTTTATAAATGCCAAGGTCCAGTTTTGATTCCATAATTACTAACATACAGCTAAAAAGCAGGTACAGGAACCACAATCAGGTGAACTCATTCCCCTATTGCACTAGGGCATAAGGGAAAAAAGTAGCATGTATGTGATCTAGTTACAACTGCTTTAAGCAAAACACTGAGCCTTTTATATTCAAAAAGCCCTTTTTCCTGTGTTAACCTAACAATGATATTCTGGAATTCAATTTGAATTTTGCTATCTATATCACAGTTGCTAATTTTCTTCATTAGTCTTTTCTGTATTTTTCTGCTGAGAAGCTTTTGAAGTCTGTGTAGATTTAACCATTCTGCTTGCTCTTCTGATCTCTTATTGTTGTTTCCTTGAAGCTAATTAGATTTATTTTGTATTATGTCCCCTTCTGAAATCCCCACTGAAAATCTGAGCATTTTGTGTATATCTGAGTGTCCTTTTCTTGGAATAACTTCTAGGTCTAATGCTATACCTCCCCAAAATTTTCTTATTTCCTTTTAGCATAATGGTGCTATGTTGAGTTTCCCCTGTCACGTTAGGGGAAAAAAACTGTACAAAATAACCACTAAGATTTTGGAGAAATGCCTGTTTGTCAGGAAAGCATTCCATAATTCTGTCATTGCACAGAATGCACCACAGGAGTATTGTCAGCTGCTACTAGCTGTGCATATCACACAATATCTTGGAGATCTTTCACTAAAAAAAAAAAAAAGGTTTATTATTGCTTGTTTGTCTTTGTAGTCCCTGATGATTGGTTTTGGCTACAGAGTGTAAGCAGCTCATAGCCAACCTGGGAAGGACTCCTGCTGTATATGTGCATATCCCAGTACCCATGACAATCCATGAGATAGCAGAAAGAATAAGTCAGTAAGTGTAGAGAGTCAGGACTGGATGAGAAATATTTTCCTATCCTATAAACATGTACATATTCCTGGAACTACCAGTATGAATTTATAAGTGCATTAGGTATCTCCATACTTAATATCGTCCCTTGTTCACTTGATGTGATCAGTGCTTTTCATGCTTGCTAAAAACAACTTCTTAGAGAGTAAAGCTTTGGGAGATCTACAGTTGACCTCAGAGACAGACAAATTAATTGTACAGAAAGACTGAGCAAAGTTTGCAGGCACAAAAGTGTGCTGTTTAGGTTACTTATAAAGAAAGATCTAGATGTGCCCTAGAAAGCAGTAGGAGATATCTTGCAGGACATTTTTTAATTACTTTGCTTGGTGACAGCCTCTTTTTATCTGAGGGGCTATTCTGGGTCCTGACTTTGAAAGGCCCTGGGGAAGCTGCTACTCTGCGACGAAAGAGTGTTTGTCTAGCTACTCTTAAATGGGGCACGCATCCAGATCAGGCCCTGGTTTCCTCTCTCCTCTCAGGGCTGAGGATTTTAAAACAGTATTCAAGTGACTTTTCTCTGTATCTTCTCAGTCTCAGGTGCAGAGCTGAGCGATCACATCCTGATCTACTTTCTCATTCAGTCTTTATTTTGATACTGAGGCAGAGTTTTAATGACAGGTACACTCCTTATCAAAAAATAATTTATTTTTGTTAAAAATAAAGCTCTTGCATCATACTTTCCATACAGCCTAGTGGTATTTATTTGCATTTAAATACTGATTCTGGAAAAACTCAATTGATATCTGAGTTTATTGTCTGACTGTAAACAAATTGAAACTCTTGATCAGTGAAAGGATCCTTTATTTTCTGAAGTTCCTGCTTAAATTATTTCTAGGAAGAGAATTTTTTTATTGCAATGTAAAATCGCTCATCTCTAACTGATGTATGATTTCGTTTCTATAAATGTCTTCTGTGTAAGTCTCTTCATGATAGGCTTCCTGTAAATTTTGTGCAGTGATTTTAAAGTTCTTGTCCTTATTTTCAAGGCCTTGAGTGACTGTGATATTTGACTGATTTTCTCTTCTGCATTTTCTAAGCTGCTAATTACAGTCTGAATCATAAGGTTACTTTTTTATTCTATACTGTAATTTGGTGAGTTGTGAGTCACGAAGTTTTTGTAGCTCTACCCTTTTACAGATATTGCAGGATCCTTCCCTGCTTCCCACTTGGTGTTCTTATTTAAAAATAAGATCGAAGAAGGAAGTCTTTTCTGCTACTTTTAACTCACTAGTTATTTGTACATGTTCAGTGTTTCATAATGGTTTTTGAAGGATAATGTTTTTATTTATTGTTAGTGAGTTCCCTAATGTACTATATAAAATATTAAACATGTAGAGAAATAACCTCTATATAGCGAATGAGGAAAAATGGTTCACTGCAGTCCTTTTTTTACAGATTTTTAAGTAGAATACTGTGCAGTAAAATAACAATTATTTTATTTCCATAATTTTGCCTCTATGTTTGTATATCATAGAATCATAGAGTAGTTTGGGTTGGAAGGAACTTTAAAGATCATCTGCTTCCAACATCCCTGTCCTGGGCAGGGACACCTTCCACTAGACCAGGTTGCTAAAAGCCCCATCCAATCTTACTTTGAACACTTCCAGGGAGGGGGCATCCCCAGCATCTCAGGACAACTTATGCCAGTGTCTCACCACCCTCATAGTAAAGAACTTCTTCCTTATATCTAATCTAAATCTAACCTCTCTTAGTTTAAAACCATCACTCCTTGTCCTGTCACAACAGGCCCTGCTAAAAATACTCATCATCTTTCTTACAGGCTTCCTTTAAGTACTGAAAAGCTGTAATGACATCTCTCCAGAGCCTTCTTCAGGGTGAACAAGCCTGGCTGTCTCATCCCGTCCTCATAGCAGAGGGGTTCCAGTCCTCTGATGATTTTTGTAACCCTCCTCTGGACCCATGACAGGTCAGGTCCACGTCTTTTCTACGCTGAGGGCTCCAGAGCTGGGCACAGTACTTCAAGTGGGGTCTCACTAGAGTGGAGTAGAGGAGCAGAACCACCTCTATCAACCTTTTGGTCATGCTTCTTTTGATGCAGCCCAGAAAACACAGAGAAAAAGCTAAGTGTGTGTGAAAGACATGAGTTCCCTCTAACCCATGCAATTATCTCTCTCAGACTGCAAAATCTGTAATGATTATCATATTGAAGCCAAGCAAATTGTTGTCTTAAAAAAATAGTATTTTATATTTGCATATTCAAATATTTGAGGTCCTGTCATTACTTCTTAATCAGAAAAATGTTGAGATATATTTGCCATTGCAAGAGAGTCATGAAGATTAAAAAGTGACAGCTTTGAGAAGCAATTGCCATAGAAAGCTGAATTTCATATATTTGATTTTTTTTCCCCATTGGAAGAGGAAATAAGTTTAAGTGCGGCTAGAGAATAAAGGAGAGGGTCTGAGTTATTTATGTGAAAGAATGTTGATTAAAAATGCACATAAGCTGAAAAAGAGAAAAATGCAGCTTTCATAAATCATAATTCAAACTGTTCTTCCCTTCCCAGTTTGACATAAAAATATTTAATTTTAAATGTTTGGGAGAAGAGTTTTCTTCTGGTGTTTTCCACTTGTTCTGAACTTAAAGGTTTTAGTCGTCTTCTAAGAATGTTCTCAGACATTACCTTGGTATTAAGAATGGGAAATTTCAAAATAATCATAATTGCGTGAGACTTGCAATAACTGGCAACAATGGAACATAAAAACCAACCGGACAAATACATTTCTCGTTTGCCAAATAGCCTCCTTTACTCTTTTTCCACTGTTCTAAGTTTCCTAATAACCATGTATTTACCTTGCCTAACATTTTCTTCTATGAAAGAAGTTTTCGTTCCTCTTGAGTAGCTTTGAGGTTTCCAGTATTAGCAGCAGGCCTCTGCAATTTGATGGAGTGAGATGCTGAGGTCTAAAGGTAGACTGTGCTCTCTCCCCAAGAAGTTCTGCTGGGCTTGACTGAGGGGTGGGGCATATAAGCAACTCATTACAAGTTAACAAGATTACATGGGTCAGCCCACTCACTGTAATTGTGCATGTGAAAGCTTTTAGCTCAGGGCAAACATAATATGAGGTTTTTTATGGAAAGCTAACTTGATAAATACATAAACTCAATACGCACTGGTATGGATAAACCATACGCTGGCCAGCAGTTTCATATGAACTATTGCAGACTGTTGACTCATTTAGCTGTGTAAATTCATTTATCTGAGTTTGATTTTCAGACTTGTATTTTCCTCCTAGGAAGACTAAATGTAGAAAATCTCTGAGGATGTTTTTTTGCCCTGTGATTTAAATTGCAGAAGTAGATGCACTGTTAGGAATATTTAATAGCTTCTCTGAAGAACAGCTCTGTTGATGAAGCATTCTGGCTATGTTGGCCTCCCTTCCGACACCCATGTCTCCCAGTGACTCTTGCATTTCTCCAGTGGTAGCTCTGGCCCAGTTAGAGACTTCTGCTGCTGCCAAATGACATGAGTGCTCTCCTGCGTTTCGGTACTGAATATTTAACCCTCAGACCCTCAGACACACATGCTAGGTGTTGTAGTTAAAATGTGGGAAGATGTTATAGTTTCCATCATAACATACAGAGTACGAGAGCTAAGGAATAATGCAATTGACTTTTGGAGCAATTTTAAATACCAACATACCAAAAAACAAGAAAGAGTAATTATTTATCAGACAGAAAACAAGTATGGCATTCTGGCAGAGGGACAAACAAACTTTTGGTCTGTGCAGCTGTATTACTGGAAAAACTTATAACACAAGTAGCACGGCTAGCGGAAGGCAAGTGCATCCAGTAGCATGTTGTCTTATTCCAGCCATAAGAGTTACAGTATTGCTAATGTGAAGCACATGTAAGTAGAGGTTGATGTAGTTAATCCAAATTCCCTTCTTATAGTTAGTGCCTGGGATGAATAGCTATATGCAACCTTTTACCTAAGTTGTCTTTGGAAGCTGTTGTCCAGAGGGCAGCAAATATAACTCTAATTTGAGAACTCCAGGCCTGTAAGCCTCTTTACCAGGCAGAATGTTAAAAGCTATAGTAGAAGGCAATTAGTGCATATCTTGATAAACATAAGCTACTTAGAAAATGACTTCTGAAAAGCAAAATCCTTTACAGCCTTTCATAGTTCTTACAGAAAGATGTGAAGCTTTTGGATCGGGATGGTACAGTCCCGTCTTTCAAAAAAAATAGTTTTTTTGACAAAATCCTTCCCCTAAATCTTGTAAGGCAATTAAGTGGTCATGGCATAAGAGGGAATTGAATGATTTGGATAAGAAATAAAATGAAAAATTTGGAACAGAGATTGTGAGCTAAAGGTGATTTTTATTTGCATTGGAGGAAGATCACTGGCAGCGGGAAGGTCTCTGTGCTAGGATTTGTGTGTTCATAGATCACCTGGTAAAGTAGTCTAGCAGTAAGGTGGCAAGATCTGATGATGGTAAGAAGATTTTCAGGGTAGGTAGAATGAAGACTGAAACCAAAGTATTGCAGAAAGGCATTAGGAAACAGCATGAAAAGGCAGGAAAATGGCAGTTCAAATTTAGTGTAGATCTATATAAAGTAAGGCATACTCAGAGGAAGAGTCTTCAGAGAGAAATACTCTAATGGTCACTGTTCCTAGGAGGTGATACCTAAAAAGTGTGGTAAGAAGTGGTTCTTCCCACATGACTATTTGCCTGTTTCCCTTCTTGAAAGATGTTGGAGAGATGTGAAACTTTATGTGGGCTCAAGGCAGTGACCGTACAAACACTTAAAATGAGAGATCATTGTGCATTACTAAGTAGCAAACTGCAACATGCTCAGGAAATTTGATCCAAAACTGGTCAAAGACAGGACAAAATAATAAGTTAAAGCATTTCATAGATTTGGTCTGCTCTCACTCCTCACTAGATACCTACTTGTGGCTACTATTGGAGACAAAATCCGTCAGTTTGATCCAGATGAGCTGTTCTTTTGGTATTACTCTGACTTTTGGGAGATACTTGGAATACTTGAATAGAACCCTTCAAGACAGCTTTACCTTGTGCTGCCTTTTTGGCTCAGGATAAACAGAATATAACGCACTTCAGTGCCATTCTCTCCACATTTCCTGTGTCAAATCTGTGCCACTTACAATGCTTCAGTCTTGGAAAATGCTTTTGGGTAGGTCTTTGGTCCAAACAACACTGTCATTACATGAGGGGACTGACGTGTTGTCTTGTTTGTAAGCCTCCTGTGTTAAAATTCCTTTTCTTTTCTCCTACTAACTTTCAGAATTTTTTCTTTTTAGTCTTGCTGGCAACAGCTGAAGTACCTGAAAATTAGGAAAAAAACCAAATAGTAGCTGTTTGGTTTTTGAGGAAGTATAGGATTCCCAGTTAAGCCTCCTTTGTGGATGAGCTGTTTTCTATCTTAATTCTGGAGTATCTATTACACTTAATAAAGTAGAAGTGAGTGTATTATTTTTCATTGTCCTTACTTAAGCTTGAAATCTAGTATCTAGATTACCTTTTTTATGCCACTTGATTTGGCAAAACACTCTGTAGTTGATTACTATTCAGGTCTAATGGGCCTCTTTCAGATTAGTTGCACATTTTCACTCTTTATAAATTATTTCACAAGGAGAATGAGATCAAGTTTGAAACAGAATTTCTTATAACCACATAAAAATTTATCAACCTTATTGACATGCATTTTACAAAACAATGGTATTGTACACAGCTTCTGTATGAACAAAGAGAATTAATGCTAACATCTTTTTTTAAGGTTCCTGTTGTACAGTCTCCCCTTAGTCAAACACTGTTAGCTCACTAATCAATCTACTTGTCAAAAATGCTCTTCTTTGGCAGAAGAGACTGAGAAGTTTGACAAAGCACATTAAGTTGGTGATGTTGATTAATGCTTTTCAGTTAGTAGCATTTTGTTGAACACTATAAATTAAGAATTTAGATGACAGTTGGCTTTTCATAAATTACATACAAGAGGGCCTTATCATTACAATGAAGCAATTTATTTTTCCTCTCTAGGATTTCTCATGACTCTCTACTTTATGTGAGTTTCTCTTTTTTTTTTCTTTTTCTATTGAAATGTAATTGCACAGTTTGAGGTTTCTGAATGAAAGAAAGAAAAAGGGCAAAAAAGCTTGATTCTGAACATTTCTGGGTATTCCCAAATTTCATCGAAGTCAAAGAACTGTAGGAAGAAAACTAAAACTCCAAGGGGTATAGGCTTTTTTGGTATTTTTGTATAGCCCAAATGTTTGTCACCTTCCTTGAGAAATTTGGAAATGTGAGGAGCTAACATACAGGAAATGATCCACAGGAATTTCTTTAATGATTATTCCATTAAACGTGGAAGTTTTTCTTGCCTTTGACTGCATTCCCTTCAGTGTGCTCTTCAGCAATCTTGAGAAGACTGACATACCCAGGGTTCAGAAAAATAACTTCCCTCTAGAAATATCTTACCTACAAAAAGCACAAACCTTCCAGAATGTTTTCAGTACATGTTTAAACAGACCTTTTATAGGATGTGCTTTATAAAGCATTTAGGTATGGATAACCATTCAGATAGTTGTTTGACAGCAGGAACTAAGGGCAATGTATTTATGGTTCTTCTTCACAAAGATGATAGTATAACTTAACTCCTACCCAGAAATAGGGAAATCCTGGATGCTGCTTCTCTGAATCTTCCCTTCTTAGACTGCGTTGGAACAAAGGAAACTATATTTGGGGAAAAGATCGTGACTGAAAACTTAAAAAAATACAGGCACAGAGCGTATACCATAAAGAGTTTTCAACTAAGTCAAAAAGGTAATACCATTTCTGACTTCTAACAAGAAGTATTCCAGAGGTAATCATCAGTTCCTTGACTTGCTACACCTCACCCATCCAACACCACCACTTGCAGTTAAATCACTGAATTCATCCACTACTAACAGTCACTTCTCATATCACTTGAAGATGTTGCCTTCCAGCACCTAACTTAGTGGGATGGGATTTTTTGTTGGTTTGGTTTGGTTTTCTCCGCCACCCTTTGGAATGTTTCTTTCCAAAGTCCTAATTTGTGCATATATATGATGACTTAGATATTCAAGAATTATGTAGGTAGCCTGTATATTACAGCATGTGGAAGCTTTATTTTCTTTTTAACCAAGCAGAGGAGGTAAATATGCTTTTCTCCTTGAATTTCTGGCAATTGTAAGTTATGGTTGTTGAACATTGAAAGTGTTAAGGTTGTGGGGGGTTGACCTTGGCCAACTGCCCACTCAGCCATTGTGTCACTCCCTTTCCTCAACAAGACTGGGGGAGAAATTGGGATGAAATTGCTGATGGGTCAAGAAGAAGACAAGGAGACGACCTACGAGTTACCCTCATAGGCAAAACAATCAGCTTGGAGAAAACGTGCTTAATTTATTCCCAGATAAAATAGGTTCAGATGGTGAGAAGCAAAGGCAAAAATTAAAACACTTTCCCACTTTCCCTTCTTCTTCCCAGGCTCAAACTCACTCCATCATTCCTGACTTTTCTGCCATCTTCTCCCTGATGAACTGTACAGGCAGAGAAGAGGAATGGAAGTGTTTGAGTTAGTCTTTAGAAGTTCTTCTCTGCTGCTCCTTCCTCCTTACACTGTTCCCCTGCCCTGGTATGGGCTTTCATGAGCCACAGTCCTTTAGGATAAACCTAGATTGTGGGTCCTTTCCACAAACTGTAGTCTTTCAGGGTAGACCTACTCCAGTGTGGGCTCTTCATGGGCCACATTTCCTCCAAGTAGTATCTACCTGCTCTGACATGGGGTTCTCCATGCTTTGCAGTGTGAATATATGCTCCAGCGGGGGTTCACCACCAGCTTCTGGGAAATGCCTTCTCCACCATGGTATCCTCCATGGGCTGCAGGTAAATATCTGCTCTGGTGTACCTCCTTCTCCTTCTTGCCCAGCTTTGATGTTTTCAGGGTTGTTTCTCTCTGCTCTCTGGAAATATTTTTGTCTTAAATGTGTTTTCCCAGGCATGCCACCAGCTTTATCTATGGGCTTAGCTGTGTCCTGCAATGGGTTTGTTATGGAACTGGTAATGTCTGGCACAGGTCAACCCCCATCGTTTTCTCCCACAAGTACTCCTGCAACCCCTTGCTACCAAAGGTAGACCAGCTCCTATGTATTTCAACTTTTTAATATGACTACTCAGATAAGAGAATTCTAGCTGAGATTTTAAATTGCTTTTAAATCTATCAAATTAGGCAACAATATGTCTGTTTTATTTACGGGTTATCAAAGCAATGGCTTCTGTATGACTTAATCTATGGTCAGTGCTATGAGCTGTGCTTTAGAGAAGAAAACAAGGAACAGTTTATCTATCTGAAATTGCTACAGGAACTTAATTAAGCAGAATGTAATGACCTGGCTTGAAATTTAAAAAGAAAATTGGGGCTACAACTCCTAACTATGCTTTCATGTTGACAAATGGCAAGAGCCTTATTTTTCTAACTCAGCTAGATTTTAAGGTATTTTATTAATAAAAGAGCAAGGAGTCAATAGATAAAAAAGAACAGTCAGTTTCCAGTGCTTCCTTAGTTTTACTGAACCCACCCATATAATGGTTTTCCATCTAAGTACTAATGAAGCCAAATACTGTTCGGCTTCCAAATGGAAGAGTAGAGTTAAAAAACACATCTGTAATAATGTTTAAAACTGTTACAGTAATTAGCCATTTCTCTTGTTGAATAAATGTTATACATTCACAGTAAAATCACTACTGATGTATCTCGAGCAATATTTTTAATTTCAGTGTTCAGGTTCCCAAAAAAACTGCAGGTGATTTAGCATTTCTCATGAAGAAAAATTTGCGGTGTTGGTGTTTGTCACTATTGCTTTTTTTAGTTGCTTTGCTAGTTATGTAGTTTGGGATTTATATTCTTTTATGTAGAAATGAATGATCATTCTTTGCTGTACCTTTTTTAGAAGTAAATTGAACATACTGTTGAGAGTAATGCGGTGCTTTTACCTCATGTACTTTGTCATCCTAACATTTGGATTTGTTTTCATTCCCAGACTGTAGTGTGCCTGGATTCCCCAAACAAAATCTCTCATGTGGTATCATGCTGACCTTCACTTTGGCTGTAGGCACAAATATTAATAGAAATAGAAAAAGTGGAGTCATATTCTTTTCTTTCCCACTCTCAATCTATACTTTTTCAACAGCTTAGCATTTGTAGAAATGAAAATAGACAATACTTGAGGCTGAAGCTTCACTGATTCTGCAGAGGGGAAAAAACATATATGAGGATAGTGAAAGCTTCTTTCTGCTCACTAATGTTTGTAAACCATGACACTGAAGATATTGATCAATTGATAAGCCAGTTAAGTCACTGATTTTCCTATTGCCTGTCATCTAGGCTGCTAACTTTTAAAAAATGCTTTCCTAGACAAATGAGACAGATACCATTTTCTTGCATCACATTGAGCATCTTACAATAATTGTTATGAAGCTAGATAAAGCCTTGCTTTTTAGAGGTAAAAATCCAGTTTTGCCAGTGGTTGAATTATCTTTAATTCCCTGGAAATCTCTAATACTATTGAACTCTCTTTAAAGTGTGGGGTAAAATGAAAGGGAATTAAGAGCAAGTGATACATGTAATTAAGGCTCCATTGTGAGTGCATCTCACATTGCAGAATTGAAATACTAATGTAGATGTCCAAGGCTGAAAATTAGGTTATTAAGCTTTCCATTTTTATTTTAATTTAGCTCCTTTTTTTTTTTTTTCTGGCTTGTTTTGGTTTGTTTTGTTGTTGTTGCTTTAACTTTCTTTCTAAATGAATTGTTATTTTCCCAATCTGTCCTAAGGGAACACCACTCTTGATTTTTATATCCTGGAAGCTACACATTTCTGTAATTTCCTTTGGAGCAGTACATATTACTCTAATGAAGTAACTTTAGTGGGATGCATTTCTGTAAATGATTTTATTTGATTTTATTAAGTTCATTTGAGATACCTATTATCAAAGCAGGGCACCATCCTGAATGAACTAAATGGACTTGTGATGATATCAAGGATGTTATTAATATTTACACACATGCAAATGGGAAAGTAGGCTCTCAAGGTGCTCTCTGCCATGGCGCAGTGTTAGAAATTGTAAGATCTGTCCACGATCTGGTTTTTGGTGACATCTGGAAAGCTAACATTTGCACTATTCCTCAGCTTGACACCTTGGGATCACTAGGTTCCACATAACTACACATAGATCAAGTGTTCTCTGCAGACTCTTTACATCAAATTGTGTTATAAACACAGCTAGTAACATTTTAGTCTTTTCCAGCAGGCCATCCACTGCAGTCTTTCATGAGATCATTTGAAAACAGAATGAACAGATCCAGATAATACTTCACGGAAGTTCAGCGATTCAGGAGGAGGTAAGGCTTGTGTGCCAAACTGCCTGAGTTCTGTTTGAAATGGAGTAAAATGCAGGAAACCTAGGTGCAGGCTAGGAAAGAAGAGGCTAGCTGAGCCACAATTGAGAAAGAAGTGGAGCTGACTAAAAGGTTTGACCTGGGTATTGCAGAAGACCTGTCTCATTTTGAAAGTGTTGACACTGGTACAATGTACAGAACAGTTCAGCATAACAGAGTGGGGCATCTGAAAATCAGCTGTGATGAAGACAACCCTGAAAACAGTGTTCATAAGTTTGAATCTGAGAGGTTACACTTTACAGTCACCGGCTTTTAACCTTTTTAGTCTGTAGCAGTCTTCATGACATCCCCGAGGTAGGCAGGATTTCTTTTATCTGAGGACAAGTCGTCATGATGTCTATGAGATATTTAAACAAAGTATTAACATAAAAGTAATGGGTATGCTCATTTTGTATTATAGTAAACTTCAACTTAGTGATCACAGAGGCTCCTACTCTAACAATTTATGTCTAAACATAAACATTTATGTGTAAACATGGAAATTATAGAAAGAAGGCCCAGAGGAGCACAGTGCCACTAATTCTGAGGTGTGTTAGATATTTAAAATATGTGCTTTAGCTCCTGCCAGGCAGTCTTTGCACACTGTATGTACCGAATAACCCAGCAGCTATCCCAGCAGAACTTAATTTATAATTATAGTATTGTTGTTTATTTTTTAATCTATTATGTAATTTCTCTGTAGACCCAGACTCAATAAAAGAAATCTGTGCATTTAGTTAGTACTCCGAAAAAATGTATCAGATACTTTTATGATGCACTAAAACCATTTTTAGTTTACATAAAAATAAAAGTGTACATTTGAAACCAATACTGTAAAAGTAGATAATTTGATGAGAGAGTACACATGTAATTCTTTGACTTGATATATTCTTTGTGTAAAGATTTTCCTTTCATTTAAACTGAAATCTCAGATAATTCAGGAATAGAATAAAAAACATGTTCACTAATAAAAATAGTTGTTCAAAGGTTGATTGTATATTAAGACATCTTATTATGCAGTAGTCCTAGGGTATCTTAACATGCAAGATGAGATTAGTGGCTCCATTTTCACTGGAATATTTGATTGTTGAGGCCAATATTGTCACATATGTAGATTTAGTTCATTTTCCTGTCTTTAAATATAGAAAGAAATAATTTCCTCATAGCTTAAAAATTATCTCTGGTAATAGAAAGTAGTCTGTAGATTAAAGAAAATTTTAGATATAACACCCGATATCTTTTCTGCTTTCTTTTCTTAAAATATTTACTCTTGTAGAAATATTTAGTATCTTTAATTTCATAGTGACAACATTGTAAGCTCTGAAGATATAAGTTTTGAATCCTTCTTTTGCACTAGGATTGAACTACAGCTGTGATCATGTGCCAATACAGATTATTGACTAAACAAATGTGTCATAGTAGTTTAGCAACTGAATTTGATGAAAAAGTGACCTTGGAGGTCAAGGGAGGGAAATGGCTCTAAGAAACAGCCAAGAATCTGCTCCAGAGAACAGATTCCAGAAAATGCTACAGTCTTTAAATTACTGAGAGATCAGTCCAGATACTTTGAATAGTGTAATGAGGCCAAGGGGTTAGATAACAGAGCTTATTTTAGTATTATCAATCCACTGTAACTACAGGTTTCCCCAGAAAAGCTTTATTGAATAGGAAAAGGCCAATAGGTACGTTATAATCCTCTGAGGAAATTATAGTACTAGGAGAAGGAGAAAGATTAATCATGAGTTATTATGGTTGTTAAACCAAATTCTCTCTTATGAATACATACCAAATAGACATTTCCATATTATCTATAGTCTTTTAAGTTCTTATTAAATATTAATATTATAATAAAGCTATAACTATGAGGTTACAAATGATGGTGTTTTTCCTGTTCATCCTTCCATCTCACCTGAAGGTACTTGGAGTTGGATTCTGATATTTCATGTATTGTCTCTGAGAGTTCAAGCTCTCTTGCACATGTTAAAATATAGTTATTAATGACAGACCACTTCTAATTCCTGCAGGTTCTGGTTTAATTTAGACTAATTTTATTTGCGAACACCTGTAAATGCAACACTTTATTAAACCCATTCATGTTAAATCTTTTTCCATCTGTGCAAATCTGCCTGTCTATCTGGCTTATTTGTATGCCTACTTTTTCCTCTGTTACTGAGCAACATGCTACAAGTGTTGTTATGTTATTGCATTTAGGAATTTAAGTACAGAGAAGATATGGAGCTTGCCCAAAATTACATAGAAAGGCTATGTTGGAGCTTGGGGGGGTATAGAACCTGTCCTGTCAAGTTTGTTTTCTCTGTTTTCTCTGTCTGTGTTTTCCCTGGTGCACCTTTTTAATTTAAAAATAGGTATGAATACAGCTTTCTTCCCCCCAGCCCCCCAACCCTTGCATATTTTTTTATCCATCTGTGGAATCAGTATGTTTTAGAGGATTTTTCTAAAGGTTTCTCTTGAATAAATCTGGTACATGAGACAATAGTTTGTACAAGAAGGATCTGAAATTTGTTAGAATATAATGGGAAAATATTTTATGTCCTGTATGTTGCTATAGATGTGGAATGGCTGTTGTGTGTTACTTTCTGAACTGAACACAGTTAGATAACTAGCTGGGATGGAGTATAAAGTTTTAGCAGAGCTGTACAGTATTTATTGCCTATATACAACGGAGACCTTTGTCAAGCAATTACTGCTCTTATTATGTTAAGCAGAGCTGTGTGAAAATAATTAACACCATTACAGAAACTATCTACTTACTTTTATAATATAATTCCATTATGAGAATGGAAAAGCTAATTCAGAGTACCTTAGATTTAGATGTCAACTTGAATGTGTAACTTATTGCATGGCTGCAACCACAGCAGCCAAGTTCTTCCTCATCAGGCTTCCCAGTTTATTTTATTTGGATGGAGTGGCAAGCTAGATGAGTGTATTGGGTTTGTGTGGCAAGGTTTCAAGTGTTTGGTAGCGGGGGGCTATAGAGGTGCTAGAAGCTTACCTATGCCTGATAGAGCTATTGCCAACCAGCTACAAGATGGACCCACCACTGACCAAGGCCACACCCATGACCAAGTTTGATCTGTTTTGCCTGTGATGGTAATTGGTAAGTGATCTCTTCCTGTCGTTATCTCGACCCATGAGGCTTTCATTGTGCTTTTCTTCCCCCATCCAGTTGAGGATAGTGAGTGATAGAGCAGCTTAGTAGGCACCTGCTGTCCAGCCAAGGTCAAACCACCCCAATGAGGATGCTCCTTTTCCTGTTTTCCCCATTTAGTTGGATAACGCATCATCCAGATGGTGGTACACATCCTTATCTTCCCACTTGCTGGGAGAGACAGAAGCTTCTGGCTCTATGCTTGCAGTTTCTGTGTGAAACCATTGAGCTCTTGCCACAGAATTTCCTCTTTGAACTTGACATTTCCTTGTCCTCCAGGGAAATGCTGTTGGGCTGACCTGCTCCAGCCAATGTACCCAACTGCTGGCTCAGTGCATCCCACGCAGTGTTTTACATCATTATTTGGTGAACTGTTAATTCCCCTTACACTACCAGGTCTACTGCAGGATTCTTGCATTGATTTATAAAGCCTTCAGTTTGTTAGGCCATGTTATCTCCCTGATGAATCTCTTTCTAGTGTAGCATTGATTATCTGACACTCGGTATTTCAAGTTTTCTCAAAAGAAAGTTGTATTCTCTGGAAACTTTTCTCAAAGCAAGCTGGAGGGAGTTTTGCTTCAGCCCCTCACATATCCACTACAAAAGAAATTTCTTCCACAGCAGTAAATTTGAAGTAGTGTTTTGTCAAAAGTAACACCTCACAGATAAAGCTAGAGTGGTACATAAAGGTGACACACTGGCTAAAATTGAGAACCTTATCTTAAATTTTTATGTAAACTTATATAATTTGTTAAAGTAGATCTGTTCATTGTGTTCTCCTTACTTTTTGTTTGTCCTTCCTTGCAATGAATGCTCAGGAGTTAAGAAATGAGCATTTCAGAAATACAGAGGTAGTCAGACTGAAATATCCATTAAAAACTTGCTCAAACTGGCATGTGTTTTGGACTCAGGAGTGTGGAGTTTAACATGGAAAATACCTTCAGTTACTAGCAAGACAGCCAAAGTTGTTCTTTGTGGGCAAATCTCCAACTAACAATGACTGTAAAAACAGACATCCACAGCATCTGTGTAAGCAGAAACAAGGACTGATGGGGGTTTGTTGAGGGATTACCATAATTATAATATGATATGAAGGCGGTAGCAGGGCTAAGAAAACAGCACACAAAATCCGTTTTTCTGTGGATTTTAAGTCCTTATTGACCACATCAAGGAATAAACAGATTTCTGTGTCATAATCTTTTTCTGACACTGTATTTGGAATTCAACATGGAGGAAGAGTGACATTGTAAAATACTAGTGAGCCATAATACAGGATGAAATATTCAAGTTTATAAAATCAGAGGCAAAATTCAGTTCTGTTATGCAGAAAGAGAAAAGCTGAGCTTTATGCTGCTGCAGTTTAGCCTTCATTGACATTTCATTCTATGAACCATATAGTACAGCTTTTACCAACCGTAGACATTGTGGTTATTTACAGAAATGATAATAACAGCTAACAATCTCCTCTTGTGAATTAGGACACTGCTCTGTGATGACAATACTGAACAAGAAGTTTATAATTCCTGTTGGCTAGGAACCCTTTGACTGCAATACCTCTTTTCCCCAATTAACTTAAAGGAGCCACAGATAAACATAAATAGACTCATAGACTCATGAAAAGATCTGGGTCAGAAGGGAACTTTAAAGATCATTTACTCCAATGCCCCCTGCCAAGGTCAGGGACATCTTCAGGTTGCTCAAGGCTCCATCCAGCCTGATCTTAAGCTATTTCAATGATTCAACTTTTCTAAAAGTTGTAGAAGCAGAGAAGCAACAAATAGTTGGTTTCCACGTGGTTATTGCAAGTGCCTGTTGTTGTATACTAGAAGAAATTCTTGCATAGGGAAAATTCTTTCAGGTTACTTAGAATCAGTTTTACAAAGGAAAATCAGATTCTTCTTGGCATGGGTGTTGGATACAAAATCTAGTTAAATATGTAGTGAGAATAATGAAATTACTCATTGTGTATAATTTTGCTTTCTTTAACACTTGGATAAGGATTTTGCAAACCAAGTTCTTCATCTGCCTCTGGTTATTCCTTTCCATATTGTTTTCACAGCTTCAAATTTCTTCATCTATGTTAGAAGATAAGATTAAAGAAAGAATATATTTTCCAGACATGTCTAAACCAAACAAACAGACAAAATCCCCCTACACTTCAAAATCCCTTCTATTTTGATTTATGAATTTTGCATACTTACATTCTCTTTGATTGTTTCCTATCTTTATTTGCTTTTAAAGCCTTTTTTCATTTTCATTTATTAGTCTTTATCTGTAGGTATATTAAAAATGTATAGTGCATACACATAAGAGCACATTTACATAAGCTGAAAAAAAAAAGCATAAGAAATATTCCCAACTGTTTAATAATGTCTACTGATACCTGGAAGTGAAAAAGCATTAAATGGCATGAATGCTTATACACGGTGCTGGGAAAATAAGCTACCACCTAGCAACAGCCATTTCATCCAAGATAACAACCTCCACTTTCCATGTTGTGATAAAACCAGGCTAACTCATGCTTATTGTTTGTGTGTATGCTCTTATTTTTATCACGTCATTTCCATCTTGTTTGAAATTTACTTAGTCATAGCAAAGAGGCAGTTAAATTAATTGATTTTAAAATATTATATAATTAGAGAGATGATTAGGGGTTTCATGGTGAGATACTTATCGTTATAGATACCCATCATTATGCCTGCTGTTATATTTTAAGAGTGTAACAATATTTCCCTTAAAAGTCACCTACGAAATATGTTGTGACAATCTTATGCGTTATCATCTTTCTTATATATAAGCAAATATAAGAAATTTTACTGAGTTCTTATGGACACTCATGCTGAGCATGTACAATCAACCTAATTTTATTTCCTCTGCCAGTGTGTTTCACTTTTACAGTTCAAAGAAAGCCTTCTGTGTCTCAACAGCAGCAGTGGAGAACTTGAGCCAGTATGTCTGTGGAAACGGAGCTGAATTTTCTAAGCATACCTTAGAGTAGAAGAGCAATTCTGTGTTTGAAATACACTGTTGAAGTTCTGTGAGTGTTCCTAATGCTGGATGTTGTGTTCTGTACATCTTCAGGGAGTTTTGAGACTGATAAATAATGGAGAAAGGATTTGATAGGAGCACTAAAGAACAGGTAATCATGAGCATAGTGTTTTGAGATGATTCCAGAGATGAGCTGTGAAGAGGAGGTTCAGTCAGGAGAATAAAATCCAGGGCATATATCTGGAGCCTGCAAAACAAGTTATTTTAAAGCATGCTAAACATTTTAAGTAAAATTGAGTTATGCATCGGGGTTTTGCTTACTACAATGTAGAGTGACAATGAGGACTTACTGCATCCTAGAAGCTGAAAGCTAGGACTTTACAAATCCTTTGTTTACCCAGAGACAGATAGATAAACATACAAGAAAACACATTATCCATTTGAAAGATACTAATTTGTAATCTTTTTTCTTCAATCTGAATGGAGCTGATATGAAAATATCTGCCTTCACAAACATCAGCGCAGGCATATGATGAAAGGGCATTCTTGACCAACAGCACTAGCGAAGTTGGCACAATCTGAAGAAATAGTGCTTGCTAATGGACTAATTCTGCAGAGGCAGCAAAGAGCACAAAGCACTTCTTGTTTCTGTGAGCTCAACAATATCAGGCAAGAAAGGCTTACTTGGTTTAAATAACACTGCAGTGGGTTAATTAAAAATAGATATGCAATATCCAGCCAATTCCTTCCATCTCATTCTCCCCCTAAATTCAGGATAGTGTTGAAATAATCAATTTATTTATATAAACATATTGATTAAATGACTTTATACTGCTACTAGAAGCTAACTGATATGAATAAGGCGTTAAGAAAAATAATGCCTTAATGATGAAGAATTTCAACAATTGCTTCAGTGATGATTTCTGCTTAGAGTTCTGTTTACAAATAAGATACCTTCATGCTGTGAGTTTTGAAGAATACGAAAAGCAAAGCTTTGATACATATGAAAGCTTCAGGTGCCTCCATTTTTTGGTACTTTTCTTGATTCTTAGTTTTAAAAGACAAAATGAAAAAGGTATTTCAGAAAGCTGTGATCATGTTACTTCCTGAATACAAAAATCCAAGAAGGAATGACCTTCTCCTTCTCCCCTCCATAATCATTGCTAAGTTTTAAAATGCCTGATAAACCTCCGACCTTTGAAATATCTATTCAGCATCACTGGTTCCTGAGCCTGCAAAGCAGCAAACAAGGTTGTTCAGATTTGTACACAAGAGTGACATTTGGCCCAATGTGTTCAAACCTTTTGAAGGGAATTAAATGCAGGACTGTATACCAGGTTGTCATCCCCTTAAGAAAAAGATCTCTGATATTCCACTATGACTGTTATAACAGCACTCTCAGATGCCTAAGAATCAATGTCATTGATTCTGCATGGAAAAGGCCACAAAAATATCCAGGAAAAAGGATTACTAGAAGAAAACATTATAATGATATGTACATTACTTATGCAACACATGTATAAAAGATGGTCCTAACAGTAGGAGAACAGCTTAATGTAGAAACAGCTTTCTTGTAACCTAAAATCAGATAGTCTCATTTGCTGGCAGAGTTATTTAGTAGCCCAGCAACCCTATCATAACTTTTTTAAGGAATTCTTCTTAGCCTCCAAGGATGATATCTGTTTTTCTTATCTGTTTTTCTTATCTGTTTTGTGGACTGTTTCTTACAAAGAAGGACAAACAATATATGCTTTTAATGCAGCAGGCTGAACCTGCCTGGTTTATGGCAATCTGGAGTGTTTGCTCCATCTGAGAAAGGTGTGAGCTGAATATTATTTGCCTTTTTGCAGTGCACTCTATTCGCTACTTGAAAGACAGCATTTGGCAGTCTGATTCTCTCCTACCATATTATGATTATTTTCCTCAGACTGAAATCAAGCTACCAGTTCTAGAGAGACTCTTCGCACAGCAGGTAATGCCAATAAAAGAAGTACTGAGAAGGGATAGGAGTAGCAGGTATGCCAGATCAGCCACATCATCATCGGAAGGTTGATGCTTTTCAGCTTTTGTCGCACTCTCCTTTATCTGACCTCTGATGTCAGAGGAGGTGGCTGGCGTCTCTGCCTCACTAATCATCTCTGACATGTGGCTGGCACTGACAAATTTACTCAAAAGGCTGTGCCTGCTGTGTTCTAGATTGGCCTTAGCTCATGGGAGGGGAACAAGTGCTGCATATTTTGAATTGGAGATCTAAAAATGTAATGAGTGCACCGCGTGCTGCTCTGCTTTCTAATTCTGTTTCACATAGGAGTCCTTTCTTCTTCAGACCAATAAGCTGTCCTCTCAAATAAACACACTAAGTCATAAATTCTTCAGCCTGCTTTTGCAACAGATACTTTGTCCTTTGTCCAGATAAACAGATGAGTTGTTCAGAAAGCAGCATCATTTTGGAATATCCTAAAGTAAAAAAAAATAATACATTTGCATCTGGGGTGCTGAGATGATATCTGGAATCCTGTGAAATCAAAATATTTCACATAAATTTTAACAAAGGGAAGAATTTGTCCCTAATCTTTCTTCCTTCAACTACTCCTTTTCTGATGAGTTGTATCATTCTGAATGACAAACATACAGAGAGGACCAAGGCAAAGTATTAGTATACATGCTTCTTTCTTTGTGCTCATGGGGACTTAGTCCTCTTCAGCTAAAGTTCACAATGAAGAACCATGTGATTTTCATGGATTGTCTAGTGAATTTAGTCAAAACTGTCTCTGTGTTTGTGCCCTGGGGGAGAAGCTTTTAATAAACCTTAATAAATCAGTAATCATGTGCAAGCATCTTCACACCTCTGCCAGCTAAGACTAAATAGAGCAGTTTCTTAACTCCCTTTCTGCCGGTGAATCACAGCAAGGACTTGAAGTGTTGAGAAAATATCTTTATTCTGCGTGATACAATCATTGAATTTCTTGATTAGTGTCGTTTCATTTTATCAATGAACACTTCTTTGAATTTCAGTTAGGTGTTTCCATTGAGAAAATTGTGAGAAAAAAGGTGGAGTGTTTCAGTAATTATGGTAGCCAAGTGAAAAAATGCTTTCCAGGTTGAGTGTCTAACACAGAAGTATTCACTTTAACAGCATGTTTAAGTTATTTAAAATTTTGTTTAGATGTGGAAAAATTCACAAGTGTGAACATACATTGGCAGATGCCTAGTTTTTCTACCCCCGGTTATAAGCTTGGTAGAAAATCTATATGCAAAAACCTATTCAGCAGCTGCTTGGTTACAGAAGAAAGGGAGACTTCCATTGCTGCGTGCTGCCTCAGAGGCTTAATCTATCACTTTTTTTTTTTTCCCCACTTGCTACCTGGTTTGAAAAAGAGTCATCTAATTTGGAATCTTTTCATGGTGCAGACTTTTAAAAGTGTGCATCCTCCTTTCCAACTAAAATTATGCAGACTGAATCATTGGCGCAGAGCATCTTAGACAACTAGAGTTACTAGTGCCGCCTGCAGTTTTGATTAAAAGAGAAAGAGGTGTTTGCTGATTTGTGTCATCTCAAAGAAGGATTTAATGGGGATAACTTTAACTGGTGATATTACATTTTTGTATTCACTATTTCCAATTAAAACACAAATGATAGGTACATCTGTTGATTAAAATATAAAAGTTGGGGTTTTTTTTAACAGATTTTGGATACAATGACCAAAAAAAATCACAATAACATGAAGACTAAGGAGTGGGGAGGCATTCAACATAAGAAGTCACTGTGCTTCACTGTCACTTCTAATACCTCATAATGAGCTATGGCTTCTTCTTGTTCTCTTTTGATACACATGATTCTTAAGCTTTTTGAGCTAAATGGATCCATGGTAAGTTGTCTGCTGAGTGTGTCTCTCTGAGTTTTCCAGAGGATAAATACAGGAGAAAAAGTACATGTGGGTGTTATGCAGAGATATTTGAGCTCATTCCTAACAAACTGTCTGGAATCTTGGAGAAAAACCATGCTTGTTCACTGCT
>VZZY01003139.1:0-11095 GCA_013400335.1 Eurystomus gularis
CTGCCCATTTAAAACTTCCATGTACTGTGTACGGGGATATAGTCCGTGTAATACACATGAGGAAGGTTTTGAGAAAAATGGTCTGGGACAGTCCTGCCTCAGGCAAAGGCAAGCCCATGCATGGGATTGCCTTTGCCCAGGGGCCTGGGTACACCTGGTGGGTGATGTAAGANCCTGGGTACACCTGGTGGGTGATGTAAGAAGATGGAGAAGTCCGGTGTGTGCCTCAGGGGGACTTAATTTTGGGGGAAAATGGCCAGTAAACTGTATTATATTTGTTTTTTGATTGCTAAATGGCTGCGGGACATGACGTAGATGGTATAGAATAAGGGGTGGATAATGTCCTGGTTTGGCCAGGACTGGGTTAATTTTTAGTGGAGCCAGGTTATTCTATACCATACTGACATCATGCCCAGGGGCCAGTTCCGGTGGGGGGGCAGTTCGCATTTGGCTGCTTTGCTAGTTCTCGGTCCGTCCCTTTTTGTCCAGTATTATTCTTTTTTGTATTGCTCTTTTCTCACTGTTACTATTGTTCTTGTCAACTACAAGCACTTGTTACATGTTGGGGTTTTTTAACATATATATTAAACCTTCCTTATCTCAACTCAAAAAGGCACTTTTAAACCTTGTTTTTTTCTTTCTTTGTCCGCGACCCACGGCAGAGAGGAGGGGTCGGGGAGTGGTGCCGTCATGCGGCTCTGGCCACCCCGCAGCCACAGCTCTTACTAAACCAATAGACTTGGCATGTTTGTTTTAAATATAATGGAAAAGTTTTAGATGTGAGATACCGTTTCTAGTTTTTACACCTTTAATTGCATGGAGAGGCTGTGGTACTGGGTTGTCACTCCTCATAGCTAGGTCATGTAGAAGCGATACTCCCACTCTGTGATATACTGTGTCAAAGACTGCAGATAGGTTAGGCAATATCATCTCAATCTCTGTCCATGGTCATTTTCAGTATTAGTAGGTTGATCTAAGAGCTGTGCCCTGGTGAGACACTGACAATGCAAAATCCAGTTGCTGTGTGATGTAACAGTTTCTTGATATAATACTTGGTAAGTACTGCCTTAAAGCCTACATGGAGACCTCTGCAAAGATAGTTGGTCACAGGAGACTTGGGTGATCTACTACATTTTTCAATTTTAGGTTCTCAAGATCAGTGCTTAGAAAGGTACTTATACTGACAGTTGCTTCTAAGCAATTGGACAGAGCTGTCAGGAAGCTGAAAATAAAATTGAATCTGCATGACTTCTTCTTTTTAATAAAATTTATTTAGAAATTTTGATTAGGTTATCTTTATAAGTATACTACCAAATATAGATACAACCATATGGCATTTCAAATTCATTCCTACTAGCTCTTAGATACAGACCAGCATGTTGCTATTCTAACATTTTAAATACAAAAGTAGATAACTTTTTTTTAATAGTATAGGAGACCAGCTGGAGGACACTATCAGCAAGACTAACTTGTAACCCACTGAAACAAAGGACTGTTTTCCCAGCTGGAGACAAAACTTCATAAGGAGCAGGGGTAGAGATCCCCTCAGCCTTTCAAAGAAATGTCTCAAACACTCACAAGACATGAAACCCCTGAAATGAAATTTCCTGAGCTCTGCCCTGCAACAAAACTGCTAACTGTGGCAGGGGGCAGTCTGTAGTGAGCCACAGACATAAAGGGGAAGGCAAGTGCCATTGGTAGGGACTTCTGAATGATCACTCCTATGGGCCAGAGACCCCTGTTGGCTGGACCGATGCTGGAACCCAGACCAGTGATCTCTATTTCTTTCTCCTTCTCTCTCTCCCTCCCTGTCTCTGCACTCTTACCTTTTCCTAGTAAGTAATGCAAGGTATAAAACCCACACATGTGGCAAACAAAAAGTATTTCTGTTATCCAATTATTTACTAATAAGCCTAGTTATGGAATAAAAGTCTTTTTTTACTCACTGACCTCAGGCATTGTGTACACCTCATTCCAACAGACTGAATCAGTGAGCCTGAGTCACCTTTCCCTCCTTCTTGGCTGGATGTGACAGATGGTTTGACAATAGGCAGCCCAGGCAACACTGAGTTTTTGAGTCTTCCCCTCCTCCCATAGAAAAATTTTTGTTTCAGTTTAAAATGCATGAAATAGTTTTTTCTTCTCTCTCTTTTTTTTTTTTTTTTTTCTTGTAGTTTTGGAGGGCTGGGGTGTGGGAAAATAGTCAAAACAATTTAGAGCTAGAAAGTTTTAATTTCTTAGGAGTGGGGCTCTATGCTGTCCACCTCACTTGCTAGCCAAAAAAGCCAGACACCTGCAATGACTTTAACTCTAGGTGAACACAGCATAGACACTGACTTTACTAGAGGAGAATACCTTCCTCCATTACTGAAGAGTAACTTCTCCAGTAACTGAAGAGCCTTCAGTTACTAATAAGATATTTTTTACATGTGATAATTTGGATTAGCTGTATTTCCTTCCTGTCTTTAATAGGAAAGTGTGTATATCAATTAAAGATTATATACCTTCTCTGATGTACATCTAAATTCAGTTCATGAAAGCCTAGGGGAGAATTTGTAGATCACACACTGTTTCCAGCAGGTATTTAACAATATTCATGGCTGTAGTCTTTGAGCAACTCTTTGACAATGGTCATTTTATGTAGTTTATAACATAATTAATACCTGAAGGAAAAAAAATGCCGGTCTACCAAGAATATAAAGCAGTGGACTCTTATCTTGAATAAAAAAAGAGAATACTTTTTCACCCAACCATGTCTCAGTTGTAAAATAGTGACAAAATAGATAAAGTGATTGCATTTAAATAAACTGCACAGAGGTTGCACCTAAACTGGTCAAAAGACTGTTGCTTTTCATTACTGTAGTAATTAGCTAATAACTTATGGCATCTGAATTAAGAAAATATTTTCTGTAATACTGTTACTAATTCAAAGGTAGACAAAACTATCCTTGCATCACCTTCATGCAGTCTGATTCAGAAAACATATGGAGAAAGGTGAAATACAGCACATGGGGTTTTACATGCAACAAATACTTTGAACTATGTTACTAGGAATCCACCTTTAAAACAATCCAACCAACCAATTCATGGCTTCTAACTGTTAGTTGTATTAATATTCTGTCCTTTTGTTATTCTTGGGAGCCAAACACTTTAAAGGCAATGAATATAATGCACAGTTGTAGCTTAGACCACAGCAATTCCAGTATCAAAAGATAAACCCTCATTAAAATCAGAAAGGAGAAGAAAAAAGTTTCTAACTAAGGCTAAGTGAGTAAGTAAAGGGAATTTTAATATTTTACCTTCTTTTAAAAAAATATAAAATACTGTGTGGCAGAGTACTTCACAAAAAGTTGCAGTGGATAATGAAATACCAGCAACAGCTGGATTCAAAATTAATGTTAGATGAGTGCTCACACAAAGACTCTTAATCTTACATTGATTCCCTGGTGTTTGGGCACACCTACTGGTATGAAAACATGGTAAAAAGAGAGGACATCTGGGTCATTATCATAAAGACAATTTAAATATGTATGTAAGCAGCAATAATAAGCTTTGCTGAACAGCCTTATTTCAATTCTGTCACGCAGAGCTTTTAATTCTGCAGTGACATAAATTCAGTATGAAACAGAAGTAAATAGTTTGTCAAAGTGGCTAGGAAATGATCTGGACTAGTTAGTATCTGTTTTGAATATGTGGCTTTAGCAAGGAAAATGTAACTTCATTTTCAAAGAATTTAAAATCCCTTTGTCTGCCAAAATACTTGCACAACCAAATCTATTCTTATGGAGATCATTTCTAGTGACACTAATTTCTTTAAGGACATTCTATCAAGTAGTACAAGCACTACACATGCTTTGAGATGAGTCATACACTTCTTAATGTGAAAATATTTATGTTTTTGGAGCTTGTTATTTGTTGTGCTTTACAGGTTTCATTTTATGCCTCTTGAGATGCTGTAGAATACAGGATATAAAAAGGAATTTAAGATATAAAGCACAGTTTTTAGACAACAAGGGAGATGCAATACAAGGGTTGCAATACCATGTAGCTGTGACCTCTGTTGAAGAAAACTAGATTGTCTTCTCACCTACATGTTCACCTGAGGCCTGTAAAAACTTATTTATGAAGATCTTAGAGATGCTTGGATTAATGGAGAAAAATATTCTGTAATGAATATAACCACTTGTCATATTAATCTTGAAAATATTTTCAATACACCAATACTATTGCAAGAAAGGCAGAACACAACCTCAGTAGGAAATGCCCACAGGAATTTTACCATGTTCCTGGCAATGTAAGAAGGATTGAACTACTTGGACTATCAAGAGAGGGGAGTAGCACAGCCTCTCTCTGTGACAGCTATTAAAAAAAGAAAATATTTAAAAGATGTATAACAATTTTTTCCTGGGGTAAACAAAAAGGTGTTGCAGAACCAAAAGGGTTGGACATGCCTTTCTGTTCACTTTTTTCCACTCCCATCACAAAGGATAGAACTTCAGACATCCTGTCTCCAGTTTCCATTCCACTTTGTTGTTTATCAAAGCATTTGCTCAACATCTTTTCTTCAGCTGCAACCTTGAGACAGCTAGATTTCCTTATTTGAGCATTAGGAAGCTCAAAACTTAATAAAAATATTCAGTTTTCAAGAGTTAGTCGTGAGTATGTCTGCCTTATGTAGGACAGCAATTTTATCTAACTAAATTTGCTAATGATTTGCTTCTCCTTCACACAACAAATTTAACTACAAATGACTATATATCATACGCAGAAGACAAACATATGAAGAATATCCAAAGGCAGTTCAACCTATTTTGTTTAATAGTATCAAAACAGTTGATAAGATGCTAAATATTATTTCCAGCATAGTTTGCTGCTACCTGTAATGTGCTGCACCCACTTCATTGAGGAATATTGACTCTTTTAGATCCAATCTGTATTCTGCAGAATTTCCTTCTAGAAGTCAGGATTATGTACGATTGAATTAAGCAAAGAAGATAAAAGCAGAATGATTGGATTGTGACTGTACTGAGGCTGCTGGCATCAAAAATATGAAGTTATTATAACCAAGGTCTGCAAAAAGTCATAAAACTGCAGCAGTTATAAAAATAGAATGGGCATGTGAAAGGTACAGGATTATGTGTGTACAGAGAAGAGGCCTGGGAATTATTATTGTCTCTAAGTAGTAGAGAAAAAGATTCATTGTTCACTTGTGAATGAGATGGCTGTTATAATTGATGGTACCTTCTGAAATGGCTTTGATCATTAAGGTTCAACTGGTTGAATTAAAATAAAATGAAGGATGCATATTCTGATAATAAAGCAGTGAAAATGGATTTCTTCTCAGTGACAGATAAAACAGATCATTTTACAAGGAAGTGTTTTACTGAAAGTGCTGCAGCTTTGTACTTCCCTGGGAAAATGAAGAGTAATGTAAAAATTGGACAAGATGAAACTAGACGTTTCATTCCAGATATTGACTACACGAGTCACTTTCAATACATCTGCTGTTTATTGGACTTAAAGGATCAGTTCGTTAACATTATTAAGTGTGGTGGTTTAGTCCCTTCTGGGGCCTGAGCACCACATGCCGCTGCCCCCTCACCGCTGAGGTGAGAAGGGAAAGCACAAAGCCTGGGGTTGATATAAGAAGAATTTTATACAATAACACACAAGAAACAATCAGAACAACAACAGCAACAACAACAGTGAGAAAAACAATGTACAAAACAAGTGATACTGAGAAAATAAATGGGCAGAGTGGACCCAACAGACCCAAGCATACCCCTCACCGCCTCGGCAGGGAATCATCGCTGGGGGCATGAGGTCAGCATGGTATAGAATAACCTGGCTGAGGTTCCCCCTCAGCTCCTGCTGAAATTAACCCTGCCCTGGCCAAACCAGGACACGGAGGCTGTACAAAATGTTCTGTTTAGCAACATAGCCTCCTGGTACCAGAAACAGAAGCTTATTTTAAAGACATATTTGAGTATGTTTTCCAGTATGCAAGGAAAAGAAATGTGAATTGAGTATAACAGGTCTGTCACAGGATGGCTGCCAATACAATCTGATCATAAAAACACTTTTTTCAGACCACTGAAATTAAACCATTGATTAAAAGAAGAAATATAGGTTCTTTTATAAGCTTTTTTGCCAGCTCTTAGGGCTGATTGTTTTCACCAAAATGTAGTTGCCCAAAACCTCAGAGTCTACTCTAAACTAATCATTTCAGTTCCTAAAGGTGAGGAAAGCCAAGAATCATTTCTATGTCAAGAAGCAGAGTACCACCTAATTTTGCATTAAAAATCAAGCTGGGGCTTTACCCCAGCAATGTTTTCAGGCAAGTGTTATTGCTGGTTGAGCATGGTGGTCAAAGTTTGCTAGATGAGACCTAGGTCTTACTTGATTCTTTTCCCCAGAAAGCCTGCTAACAGACTAATCAAGCAATTGCTGGCAGCTTCTGCAGTTAGCTGGTTCCAGGAACATTTGCCTCGTATACTTGATGGGAGCTGCTGAACTTTGGAAGCTAACAGCATTCCCTTCCTTCCTTTTCCATGACATGTCAGGAAAATGGTGTCCAGCAGCTATGAACAACCTGCTCTGAAGAAAGCAGATTTCTATATTAACTGAATACTCTTGCTTTTCTGCTTCTGCCCTCCATTTCTGTTCCAGTACTACCTGAATTGCTGTCAGATACTAATTTGCTGACACTGATTTTTTTTCTCCTACCATAATGTATGTAGACCTGATTGTCGACTCACCTGTATGAGAGAAGTGAGAGGGCAGCAGATTTTCTTCTAGGTTAGCAAACACTTTAGCACAGGTTAATAGTGGAGGCAGTTTAACAGAGGGCATCTCAATCTAACACATTGATACCCACCATCAACATACTGAGATCAAGGGAAGGAATTACTTTGCAGAGGAGCCTCTGAGTTTCTGCTTTAGAAACTTTCTAATCAAGTGTTTCAGACTATAAACAAAATTTTAAATAGCTTAGAGTTATTTGCCCAAATTATTATCTATTAACGTAAGTATCTCTTAGCGATAGAGGGCAACAGCTGAATACTATTGCTCTGCATCTGTTCCTGGCTCTGCTTTTAGGACTTCTTCAATAACAGTCTAGCACATGCTAAAAGCCTTTAGGCTTTAGTCAGTGCTAAGAGCACTTTGCACAGGACAGCAGCTGAATGAGGGGGGCAAAATCTCTTGACATGGTAATTGGCTTCACTGATTCTGGCTCAGTATTCCAAAAATCGTCCTCCTGACAATAATGAGAATATATTCCAAATCTCAATTAAATGCTTTGATCACATTATTTGCTGATTTTTATTTTATTTTAGTGCTGTCACATGTGATTTTATTTTTCTTATTATGAGCTTCTTCGTTTAAATGAAAAGAAAAAGCTATTATCATCCTCCTAAAATCTTTGAGTCATCATATGGAAATGACAAGCTAACTTTTGTTTTACAAGGTAGAGTGTAATTACTTTTTTGTTTTACCAAAATAAGAAATGAGATAATGCTGTTGGTATTTTGATCTTATTTTTATTTTATTTCACTAACTTGTTAAAATGACATCACATAAATAGTGATTCATCATCTAAAATGTTACTTAATTGAGAACTTCTACGATTGATAAAATACTGATTCAGTACAGCACATTGTATCAGCAAAGAATTGACATTAATGAGACTCAGTTATCTACTTAGGATTAAGTTTGAAGAATATTACTGAAATTTGATACCTGTTTAGCGATTGTAGCATATCTAAGTGATTTACATAACACAGATATGTTGTCTGCCATCTGCCTCTTAGACCTAGTCTTAAATAATGTTGTATTTGAGCTTGTGCTTGCAGCCAGGTCAAACAGCTGTTAGGATACACTTCATAACGTTTTAGGTTCTGTGTCCTATATTCAGTTCATCATATAAACTCATTCAATAATATGTAAAGAAAGCTGTGAATCTCTACTGTACCTACCAGATAAAAATAGGTATTTCAGCATAATTTCATGGCATATTGGCCGTGGGGAATCCACCACTTCCCTTGGGAGACTATTCCAACGTTTAATTGTTTTCATTGTGAAGAATTTTCTTCTGGACTCCAATTGGAATCTCTCCAGAAGTAACTTGCAACCGTTCCCTCTTGTTTTTCCCATGTGACTCCTTGCAAAAAGGAAGTCTCCTTCCTCTTGGTAGCCATCCTTCTATACCTGGTACATGGTAATAAGGTCTCCCCTAAGCCTTCTCTTCTCAGAGCCAAAAAACCACAGATTTCTCAGCCTTTCTTCATATGGCAGGTCTTCCAGCCCTCTGCTCAGCTTCCCAATCTCCATGACTTCTTGGAGATTATGGAGAGCGGCCTCACAATGACATCAGCCAGCTCTCTTAACACCCTTGGGTGGATGGCATCTGGGCCCATTGATTTGTACGTATCAAGCTCCTGTAGCAGTTGACACACCAATTCTTCCTTCACTGACGGTGGATCTACATCTGCATCAATCTTGATTTTTTTTTCCCATGGCCTGGGACTCGACAGTGCTGGTTAAGACAGAGGTGAAGGAGGTGTTGAGGACCTCTGCCTTTTCAGCACTGTTGGTGACGTGTTCACCTCTCCTGCTTAATAGTGGACCAATACTCTCCTTCTGTTTCTGCTCATTGTTAAGGTATCTGAAGAACCCGTTCTTGAAGCTTCTGACATCTCTGGCTACTTTCAATTCAAGCTGAACTTTTGCTTTCCTCACTGCGCCTAACTGCATTTCCCAACATAAGACAGAATCTTCATTAACAGTTTTATCAAATGGGCTGTCAGCAAATTTATTCACAGGTTTTCTTAAGTTTTTTTAAATTATTTCTGCTATTCCACTTTAAATAGAATCTGTTTGTTCTCCAGTCAGCTGTAGTGTGCCTTGATCCACATATCAAAGTATCTTATACAGCATGTATTTAGATCTGTGTTTTCACATTCTAGCTTTACTCCCACCCTGTCATCTGCTCCTTTTTGGCTTCTCTGTCTCTCATTAGTTTGTCTCATTCTGTGTATAATACATCCATTCCAGCTCTGGTCTCCTTACTTCTTTGTAAATCCTACCCAAAATCCATAATTCAGACATGGTAATGATTTACTTATCAAATTTGTGAATGTTAATTTTTTTTTTCTACAGCAATTACAGTAAAATTTACTACAGCATTATATGGAAACAATCATTCTCTACAGCTGTTGTTACACGACTACTATGAAACCACATTTTTATGTCAGGTCTAGTGCTCTTATTTCATGAATGAGAATATTCGGGACCTGTTGCAGCTCCAGATATGTGGATGTTTCTATATCCTATTAAAAAAAGCAGATCAAAACCCTATGGGTGCTGTTAAAAATCAATCTGATATCAATCTACTGTAGTTTCTGGAATAGAAGAGCAAGACTTGAGAAGTTAAACTACAGTTTAGCAGCACACTTTTTTCTCAGAAAAAAATATCAGCTCTGTAACTCATGGGCGGAGCAGTTTTTCTTTAACCTCCATAAAAGTATTAATTAATAAAACCCCATCATTTCCATTAATGTAACTATCAAAATGAATACACAGAATGTTTGTATTTAACAAAGAGCCAACACAACTGCTGTTGGTCAATAATCTAAACCTTTGCTATTTAAATTGAAGAGAAGAAGGTGTAATTAGGAAGAAGTTTCCTATTATTCACTGAGCATATTACAGTAAAGGGTGTGATCTCCCTGGGAGTAATACCAATGGTTGCTACTTCCTGGTATGTAAAAGTTTGGATAACATATTCCACAATAATTAAGGTTGATAAAATTCCTTAATTTTGTAAAAAACACCACCTAATATTTATGCCAACTTAAAAATCCCACAGAAAGTCAAATATTTTAAATCTGTCATGGGAAAACACTACTTTTTCCTTTCTAAATGTTTTGCTATGAATGTTCCCATGTGGCAATGAAGTTGTCCATGCATATATGGAATCATAGAATCATTAAGGTTGGAAAAGATCTCTAAGATCATCAAGTCCAACTGTCAACCCAATACTACCATGACCACTAAACCATGTCCTGAAGTGCCACGCCTACACATTTTTTTAACACCTCCAGGGATGGTGATTCCACTCCTTCCCCAGGCATCCTGTTCCAGCGCTTAGCCACACTTTCAGTAAAGCATTTTTCTCTGATATCCAATCTCAACCTCCCCTGGCAAAATTTGAGGCCATTTTCTCTTGCCCTATAACAAGTAACAATTTGTGAGAAGAGACCAGTGCCCACCTCTCCACAATGTCCTTTCAGGTAGTTGTAGAAAACTATAAGGTCTCCCCTCAGCCTTCTCTTCTCCAGACTAAACCGTTCTAGTTCCCTCAGCTGATCCTCATAAGACATATTCTTCAGGCCCTTCACCAGCTTCATTGCCCTTCTCTGGACTTGCTCTAGCACCTCAATACCTTTCTTATACTGATGCACCAGTGATAAGTACAGGGGCACAATTGCTTCCCTACTCCTGCTGGTCACACTATTTTTGATTCAGGCCAGGATGCCATTGGCCTTCTTGGCCAACAGCATGGGGCTGTTGTGACTGAAGTGCAGGACCTGACGCTTGGCCAAGGAGAATCTCCACCCTTTATTAGATGCAGGGAGGAACATTGCTGGTGGACAGCTAGCTGAAATCTAAAATTCAGAGCTGACTGAAGAATATCTGAAGACTATTTCATTAAAGCAACAATTTACTGAAATCATAACTATTTATGACTGGAATTTTTACAGTGAATAAATTATTTAAAAGACCTTTTGGCAGACCTATGAAGAGTTGGTTCATCAGCCAATTTTTCATTTTTTATTCTATTAAACTAAAAATTACTTGAAGAAGTAAAACAAATAAAATAATTCTTTTTTAAGTTATGAAAATTAATGTTTTTATTACTGAGTTATAAAACAGTTAACCCCTCTCTCAGTTAACCTATGGAAATTGTCAAGATTTCAACTGTTATATTTAGTCTGAGAAAGGAAAACATGTTACTGTTTTGGGGGGAAATTCTGCCTAGCTCTACTTGCCTAGATTAAGACGAATGACCTTGTCGCGGTTGGAAGCGCAGGTG
>VZZY01003140.1:6874-23690 GCA_013400335.1 Eurystomus gularis
GCCTTCTCCTCTCCTCTCCTCTCCTCTCCTCTCCTTTTTTTTTACTCCTGGATTGTAAATTCTTGCAGCTCTTGGACATAGGCAGTCTCAATGCATACTAAATTCAGCATAGTATTATTTCTCATGAATATCCCCCCTCTTGTGCCCATTTTTGTAAACATCAAACTCTTGAAGTAGGGTTTCTCACAGTGGAAATTATTTCAGAATCAAAGCATATGAAGTACTCTTACTTCTTGTATAAAGTTTTACTTCTTTTATGACGTTACACTCTTGTCTTGGTTTGAGTAATTCAAACCAGGACAATACTTCACCTGCAAAGACAATGTAAAGGATTTGAAATATTGGATTTTTATTTGATGAGTTATTTTACTTGAAAAGTGATTTGAACTGTATATGTGCCTCACATTATTTTGTTCAGAGAATGAAGGTAGATAATATGAAGAAGGTGAAACAAAATGCTGTGGAAGGGTGTTCCTCAGGTTTATATTTCATAAAACAAATTCCCTTATTTTTTACATTGCTCTTAACAGGTTGTTGCTAAGATTTGCAACTTCTCTATCAGCTGGCATCTTTCAAGATATTCGCTGCATTTCTGGAAGAGTGGCTTTATGAAATCAGAAGTCTGTGTGATGAGACAAAGCTTTCAAGCCATGCAGTGCTGTTGCTCTGATCCATACCTACTGACATGCCAGCTTACCTTATTTTGACTTCTGTATGAGAATTTAATCGGCCAGAAAGATACTGAAAGAATTTAGAAGGTGAATTATACTTAACAGTCAGGCAAATGGAAAAATTGCAGCGCAGAATAACACATTGTTTGTGCTGTATTAGAATAAGCAAATGAGTTGAGCAATTGCTTTCAAGGAACCTAGAAAAGACAGTCTTCAAAATTTCTTAGTAACTTTATTTATTATCAGAGAAAAAATACAAAATACATTTTGGTTTTAATTAATGACAGTTCTTTCCCCTAATAAAAAAAAAAAGGAAAGAATGAAAACCACCTGTACAGTGTCTATTGAATTTTACAAAGCAGAGAAGCAAGATTAAATCTGTACAGGAGATCTAAAGAAAAAGGAATAAATAACCTGAGGTAAGACCTCTGGAGACCAATTTAAATGGAAACTGAAAAGCAAAGGGTTCAATTGGCCTCCTATACATAAACATATCTTTGGATTTATTATAATTACTTTTAAAGCCAGAGAGGATCTCAAACTGATTTATGAATAGTGTAATACCCAGGATTGAAATATCAGGATGGGTTATAAAAAGAAGAATATGATCCACATACAGTATTCATTTATGTTCCTACTTGTGTGCATCAGTAATGATACAGTAAGTTTACGACATTTCTAAAAGGCTCAGGAAGTGTTTTGAAAGCTAATGCGGAGAAAGGAGGTAAAGACGGACAACGAAGTATAAGTACAAAACTCAGGAAAAAAGATTTTAAAAGACTGTGGATATATTTTTTTTTTTCCAGAGGAATATTGAAGTTCATCCTCAAACCCCCAAATAGATGTCTGTGCAGTTCAGTTTCACCAACACCTAGAAATTGTGGCATTTTAGTCACGTCAAATACTATCACTGCATCTAGGGAGACTGCGAGGGCATTATTCTTAACCTTGTCTGACCAGTGCATTAGATTACTCTCATAAAACCTCAGAAATACTGGACCTTTACATAACAGCCTGCTTAAAAATTGCTTCTATCTTAAGGCAAGCTGAGTTTGAATAATTCTGTTTACAATGCATTTTCAATTGCCTACCTTTATTTCAAGTCTAGTAAAAATGTGATTTAGGGTTTTTTTTTGTTGTTGTTACATTGTAAAACACAATGACCCTTGTAAAAATGCATTAGACCTGCTTCTAAAAGAATTCAGTCATCTACATGTACTCAGAGTCTCAATTAATTTTCTAGGAAATCTACCTCCTCATTATAAGGTTGCCTTTTCTTTCAAAAGGTTGTGCAGAAAAAAACCCCACAAACACCCCCCTGCCCCAAAAAAACATGAGAATGTCACTTTCCCCCCACCCCCATGGTTTATTTAACTGTTTCTTTGTAACTTTCATACCTCCAGTATATGAGTATTCGTGTCTGGTGAGGTTGGTCTTAATCTTTGGCAGATGGAGGGAAAAAGAGAGAAGGGTAAAGAGGAACATGTGTGAGCATGTGTGTGAGAGAAAGACCACTGCAAAATTTCAAACCAGTATGGACCATTCAAATGTATTCTCAGCACTTGCAGTTACCACTGAAGCAAATGGGATTTCTGGGAGCTGCTAGGAAAAAAAAAAGAATCCTTTAAAAACTGAAAAACCACTAAAATATGAGTCCTAACATGTTTCACATTAAATGACAATCTTCATAATTACTCATAGAAATATTCTAATTTTTCATTAAAATAATTGCTCATCTAGGAACCTGTGATCTCTACTTTATCCCTGTGGACTGTGGAAGTATTCCCTTGATTGTTCTCCATATTGGAGGCAAGAAGACACAATATATTTTCCCGAGAAAAAAACAAAGCAGGTTAAACAATAATAATAGTCCATCCTGAAAGTGGAGATGGCTGAGTTTCCAAATTAGGTTTTGTAGTTGCTGGTATAAAAATACTAAACTAAATACAACCCTGTTCTCTGTTTTTCTCTCACACTTCTTTTAACTGCAGATAACAAAAATGCTATGTGATTTAGCAGTGATTTAGTCAATTAGAGGTTCTGCAATGTTAGTTGATCTAATTTAAATCCACTAAACACAGATGTTCTGAATTTATCTAAAAAAATGAAGAAACAGTTATCTTTCTCTAATTTTCACAGAAAGAATGATAAAGTCTCACTGAATTTGTCTTTGTAATGGGTTACTAAAGCAACTCTTGAAACAGCAGGTTTTCAGTTATTTACAGTAAATATTTAAAGTTCTCCATTTTTATACAATTATGTAGTGGCAATTTAAGGGACTGATCCCCTTTCTTTTTTTTTCATTTATAAAAAGCTGTCCAATTCAAAATATATACTTACAGGTCACTTGCTAATTTTATCTAATCATGGAGGCCTTCACAGGGTTCAAAAAATTCCTCTTCAGTGTTTACTGTGGGAAGATTCCCTGCTTTTCATCTACTTGGATGGACAGGGTCTCATTCTCAATTAAACACATAGAAAACTGAGCTTCTAGACTTACTTGGTCTCTCACATACCAGGGAAAGGTATACCCTTCTCTCTTCATTGACTCTCTTCATTGACAATAGTGGTCACTATTGCTTTCTGTCACCCTACTTCTTAGAATCATACATCTAGCAAGGCACTTGGTCCTTAGGACTTTCCTTAAAAAAAGGAGTTTCCAAATAACCAGTCTTTTACCTCACCCATTTACATATCCAAGTGATAATCATATGCTATGACTCCTTCCCTGGGATGTACCTCTTGATGTTTACGACACATTGCATCCCTACATAGCAGGGGGTTTGCTCAGTTTCTGCCCTGTGCTGCTTTCCAGATCTTAAGTCATAAAATTAAGGGGAATTATAATTTACTATGTTTATTACTCTATAACTTAATCTCTTACTTTAGCTGAGGACAAAGGCATACTTGAACTATAAGCTACCAAAAGGCAAAAGGAAGGTAAGGTCTCTTGAAAAGCTTGTACAATTTAAGTCTGCAATGGTGTGATGCAGGTGTTTGATACCTTCCTGTATGCAGACTGATATCCTTATTTAAAGGAAAGTAAGAGCATTTAGAATATCCTGACTGGGAACACTGACTTTTTATAACACCTGCTGACACTCAGTAGAGTTTGTCTCTGAATGAAAGAACAGTTTATACATGCATTTTGGTTAACACGTTCTTATCCTTTCCTGTAACTAAATACACAAATGAACTCTCAAAAGGTGTGTTTATTTTTTGCCTTATGATGTTTGTGAAAAGATAGATTGTGGCTATTGAAGTAGGCAGCTAGTAAAAGGGAGCTGAGTGTAGGGTGAGTGCAAGTTTTGCTGAGCAATAAAACAGTAAAGTTGGAAGTACTTGTCCCTCACACAGTAGGGTTTGAATATAATCACACTTTTACTTTCACATTGGGAAAGCAGCCTTTGTTACAATACTGTATTTGGAAGATAGGAAAGGGCAACTAACAGGTCAGTCTGCAATTTCGGTATCTTTTGTATAGTTGAATATGTAGCATTCCAGTTGAAAAATTATAACTAAGGAGCATTTGTCTCCAGCCTTTCTGTAAAGGTACGGACTGAGAGAGATATGCACTAAGCAGTGACACTTCTCTTCATTATGTGACCACTTTTTAAAATGCATCTGAGCTTGAATGAGATGAACCTTTGCTGAACTATGTACCTGTACATAGGTAGAACAATTTTTAACTACTTTCTCCAAGGACAGCAGTCTGTTTAGTAAAACTGTGTTACCTGTTATTGGTAAGTACTACACTCACATCTCCTACTTCATCACTTTTATCATCACATGTATTTCTAAAGTGCTCATGGCCACAGTGTCTGCTCACTCTCTATTTCTTTTCCTCTAGCTTCTTGTGGTATGAGCAAGGACGATCTGCTTCTCATATTGTTGAAATGATGAATGGATCCAAAGTTTTTTCAGATTTCCAGAAATAATGAATAACAAATATTTTGCTTGACATTAGAACTGAAGTATTGAAGCATAAAACAAAGAGTTAATCCTTTGATTTCCCTCTTGAAACTAGTTGGCCTGAATAAACTTGCGACCTATAATTAGGTCCCAGACTTAAAAACATTCTCCTTGCCTTTTTATCATTTTGTCCTTCATGTTTCCTTTTGGAGTCTGCAGTGGCAGGGTCAGTCAACATGTTATCTTCTTGCTCTTTACTAGCTCCCAGTAGGTGGATAGGAAAGTGGGAAAGGAAAAGACAGGAAGGTCTATTCTATTCTAAAACCATTTTCAGATATAGGTTTGAAATGATCACTTGAAAAATTCCATTTAGAAACAGCCTAAGCCAATGAATTTTTTTTCTAACATGTTATTTAATATAGAGTTCATTTTTTTCTACTATTTATGAAAATTGATCCAGTATTTTAACAGAAATTTATGCTAATATATATGCATCACAATATTTTGTTTTTCTCCTTATTGTTTTAAGAAAATGTATCTATTACATAAAAGAAAATGAGAATTTGCCCTTTTCTGACTACGTGGTTTCTGGACCATCCAAGTTTAGCTAAATTGCACTTCACATACAGTTAAGAATGCCTTATTTTGATTTTGGAGACAGTGTAAATATTTCCCTAACCTTCTGAACTAACATACAATGTGATGACTTGCATGAAGATATTCTGTCATCTGAAATTCACAAGACTCTTCAGAGATATTTTCTCCTTACATGGTAGCCTTTAAAGTATTTTTGGACAAATATTAAGTAGTATTTAAAAGAACATGTATTAAGACTGTTCCTTATGACATTTCTACCTTAGTTCTTAAGCTTCAACCTGTATTAGCCTCTTCCTTTCCCTTAGCTTAATCTCAGAAGACAGAAAATTAACACCAAGTGTAGTTTAATAAATCAGGGAGTGCGTGCAGTGGCTTGAACCTGAGAAGTATTTTTTTAACTGTGTGTATTTTTTGAAGATTTTTAGTGCACTTGCTCTAACATCCTTTTATTGTGGAGAAACTGTATTGTAGTTAATGATTGTTGTTTCGAAAGTTATTTGTGCATATGTTCCATGAGTATCACAGTAAAGACAAGAATGTTTTCCTGGGAAGGGCAAGTGAAATGGACAAGATATTAAACATGAAAAAACAGGAGTACTTCCAAATTGTATTTGACTAAGTCAAGGGAAGTAAAAAGAAGAGTTTGCTTCATACGAGTTCTACCCAGGGAAGCAGTTTACAAAAAAAAAAAAAAAAAGGAAAATAAGAGAGAAAAAGAAAAGGAAAAAAAAAACAACCTGAACTTTATTGAATTATCCATTAAAAATCTCTTCAAGATTACACAGACGTGTAAAGATTTTCTGAAAGACAAAAAGTAAGTGCCCCACTAACAGAAGCTCCCTAAATTGTATCAAAACTCAGTTTATATTCCCACAGATGTCTAACAAGCTGTGTATATGGTCTTGGATTATAGACTGGGAAAAATCAATAGCTTGCTGTCTCAAAGGCACCAATATAGATTATGAATCACAGCCAGGAAGTTGTCAGTGATCTTGGCTGCCAACAGTGCTTCAGTAAAGATATTTGCTAGCTCATACTCTTTTAATGTGCATCTTTCATATATGAAACAGAACAGGTCCCTTTTTGGGGAAAAAAAAAAAAGGGGGGGGAATTTTAGGCAAAGGTATAATAGATCACAAAATAGTAAGCATCCAACCTTATCTAAATAATGACTTTTTACAAGGAGGTTGAGTTTTTTGTTTGTGTTTCACCACCACACCCTCCCCCCCCTCCAGAAGACAGGCCTCCCTCCTACATTTTTCCCTGTTTTGTCCATAAATTATTTGTATCTGCTCAAACAGTTTGTACCGTTGTAGGAAGTAACAAAAGAACTAGGAGGAATGCACTGAAGGAAAGCAATGGCAGGATTTTTATCTATTATTCTTTGACAATCATACTGTAATACAGGTATATATAAGATCACCTCAAGGAATGGAGAGCTTTTTAATGTGAGGTAGACTCTTGCATTGCAGCTACATAAATTGTCCATGAAAATACCACACTGTCACTGCTTCTCAAAGTACTACATTTAGTAAAACTACAGAACTAGTAAATAAAGACAGTTTTGCCTCAATTAATTGCTTCCAGAAATATTTGCATTAAATAACAGGTACAAAAAGAATTAACTTTCTTCTTGTAGGAAAGATATATATTGAGGTATTCCTAAACCTATCATTATACACCTAACCTACATGCTTTGAATTTCCCTCTGAAGGCACTAACTGCTCTCCATTGACTATGTAGAAAATGGAATCTAGAAGTTCTTAATCTTCAGTGGAATAAAGTAACTTGTTCTGTGACCTAAACCAAAAACCCCCAGCTCTCCAACACATAACCATTTGTTTCTACACTAGAGTGCTGTTTTGAGTGAAGGCTCTAGACTTTGTCAAGCTATGATGGCTGTAAGAACTTGAACATGCCAATAAATCACCTCTGGGAACATAAACCAAGTTAAGAGGAATCAGCTGTAGCATTTTAAGCTGCATGGGGAACAGCATCCAACCCAAAAGAAGTGATCATATAGAGATAAAAGTTTTGCCATACGCTTCCTTATGTGAAGACAGTATAGACCTGGAGAGAGCACATGGGGAAATGGGCACTACCCGTGCTATCCATATTTCTTCTGTTTTTCCCTTCCTCCTGGATACCACATCACATCTGAGCATCTTCTACAATGCTGAGGGCTAGAGATCAGGAGCTTTGAGGCAAAAGTCAATGAACATGTGAGTCCTGGTGCTCTACAGCTTTCCCTGATACATTTGCTGATTAGAAATTGAATACTTCTGCAGTAACATTAATGGCCTTGGGGACTTCTTTGTGGTTGATTTTGTGTGTTATAAGGTAACATACTGACTGCATTGATTTCCAGAGCAAAGCTATCAGTAGAAATTAAGGGACCGTTGAGGAGTCTGGCCTTGCAAGTGATTGATCCAAATGTAAGAGAAATATTGCAGGAATGTTTGTACTGTGGTTAACCAGTTCTCTAGAACTGCAGCTATGACAATTTTTACAGATGTTCAACTCCAACTACAAATGAAACAAACGCAAAAGTAATTTTGAGCTGCCATTTTGAAAAAGGCAGAGAAAACTGATAATAGGAACTGGATATATCTGCATAATTTTTGTACTCCAGGAGAGGGAGCTAAATTGAGTGAGAATAATAATGTTATTCAAATGAGATAACTCTTTGGAAAGAGAAATTCAGACTAATTTTTTTTTTGCATGAGCAACATTCTTCAAGATCCTGGCCATCTGGTGTTTTGCATCAACTACTTTAGCTGAGGGCTTATTTCAGCATCTCCTAGGCTTTTACACTGACCAAAATTGTGATGATAAAAGTCTTTCTAACTAAGATTTAGTTCTTTGTCTGTATATGAGACTCTAGGGTTTTAGGATATTTTTTTATCCTAAAAATGCAGTCTTGTGATTCCCCAGATTATTTGGTTTATGAGCAAGTGTCCACAATATTTCTAATACAAGCCAGGATGCCTTCGACCTTCTTGGTCACCTGGGCACATTGCTGGCTCATATTCAGCTGGCTGTCAACCAGCATTCCAAGGTCATTTTCTGACAGGCAGCTTTGCAACCACTCTTCACCAAGCCTGTAGCATTGCATGGGGTTGTTGTGACCCAATCGGAAGACCCAGCATTTGGCCTTGTTGCACCTCAGACCATTGGTCTTTCCTATCAATCCAGCCTGCGCAGATCCCTCTGTAGAGCCTTTCTACCCTCAAGCAGATTAATACTTCTGCCCAACTTGGTGTCGTCTGCAAACTTATTGAAGGTGCACTCAATCCCCTCATCAACATTATGGATAAATATATTAAACAGAATTGGCCCTACTACTTAGCGCTGGAGGATGCCACTTATGACTGGCTGCCAACTGTATTTAACTGCCTTTACTACCACTTTTTGGGCCCGGCCATTCAGCCAGTTATTTACCCAGTGAAAAGCACACCCATCCAAGCCATAAGCAGCCAGTTTCTCCAGGAGAATGCTGTGGGGAACAATGTCAAACCTTTACTAAAGTCTAGATAAACAACATTCACAGCCTTTCCCTCATCTACTAAGTGAATCACTTTGTTACAGAAGGAGATCAGTTTGGTCAATCAGAACCTGCCATTCATAAACCCATGCTGACTGAGCCTGAGCATCTGGTTGTCCTGTAAGTGCCATGTGATGGCACTCAGGATGATCTGCTCCATAACCTTCCTTGGCACCAAGGTTAAACTGACAGGTCTGTAGTTCTCCAGATCCTCCTTCTAGCCTTTCTTGTAGACGGGCATCACATTTGTTAACCTTCAGTCCACTGTGACCTCCCTGGTTAGTCAGGACTGCTGATAAATGATTGAAAGTGACTTGCTGAGCACTTCTGTCAGCTCCCTCAGTACCCTTGGTTGGATCCTATCCAGCCCCATAGACCTGTGTGTGTCTACGTGGTGTAGCAGATTATTAATGATTTCCTCTAGGATTATAGGGGCTTCATTCTGCTCTCCATCCCTGTCTTCCAGCTCAGAGGGCTGTGTCCTCAGAGAACAACTGGTCTTACTGTTAAAGACTGAGGCAAAGAAGGCGTTCAGTACCTTAGCCTTTTCCTCATCCTTGGTCAATATGTTTCCCACCACATCCAATAAAGGATGGAGACTCTCCACAGTCTTCCTTTCGTTGCTAACGTATTTATAGAAATAATTTTTCTTATCTTTTATGGCAGTAGTCAGATTAAGTTGGCATTAGTTTGGTACTTCTAGATTTCTCCCTGCATAAACTCATGACACCCTTGTAGTCCTCCTGAGCTGCCTGCCTCTTGTTCCACAAGTGCTTTCTAGTTTTTTTTCCTGAGTTCCAGCCAATGTTCTCTGCTTAGCCAGGTTGATCTTATTCCCACTGGCTCATCTGTCAGCACATGAGGATGACCTACTCCTGCATCTTTATAATTTCCTTCTTGAAGAATGTCCAGCCTTCCTGCACTCCTTTGCTCTTCAGGACTGTATCCCAAGGGACTCTGTCAACCAGGCTCCTAAAGACCATTTCATTTCATGAAATCATTTCATGATTGCTATGCCTAAGATGGCCTCCAACCATCACATCCATCACCCACAAGTCTGCCTCTGCCCTCAAACAATGGTTCCAGCAGGGAAATTTCCCTAGTTGACTGTCTCACCAGCTGTGTCAGGAAGTTGTCTTCCACACACTCAAGGAACATTTGAAACTGTTTTCTCTCTACTGTATTGTATTGACATCTGGTAAGTTGAAGTCCCCCACAAGAACAAGGGCTAGCGATTGTGAGAATTCTCATGGCTGCTTATAGAATACTTCATCTGCCTCTTCATCCTGACTGGGTGGTCTGTAACAGACTATTTGCCTTGTTGGCCTTCCCCATGATTCTTACCCACAAACACTCAACTATATCATCACTGTCATCAACTTCTACAAAGTCAAAACACTTCTTAACATAGAGGGCTACATCACCACCTCTCCTTCCTTGGCTATCCCTTCTGAAATGTTTATACCCATCCACTGCGGCACAGCAGCTGTGTGAGTCATCCCACTATGTATCTGTGATTGCAACTATCATTTTCCAGCTTCACAATGGTTTCCAGCTCCTCCTGTTTGTTACCTGTGCTACATTTATCTGTGTAGATGCACTTTAGTTAGGCTACTGATCTACCCACTTTTTCTGGGGGAGAAGCCCTAATTCCCCTGTGACCCTTCTCTAGTGCTTGGAAGGTACTTGAAGGATGAGGCGTGCACATACTGAGACAAAACACCAGGACACTGATGGCACTGCCAACTCCACCTGTCCCCGTTCAGCTTTTCTGGGGCCTTCCCCACCCTGCCCATGACCCAGGATCCCATTTCAGTCCAGCTTGGACCCCTCGGTCCCTGTCTGAGCTCATAGACAAGCCATTATATGGGTCAGGGGCTCCCTCCGATTACAGGACTCCCTCTCAGGTATTGTGGAGGCCCTCATGGGGGGTAAAAGGCAGAGCCTGGCAGCCCATCCCACCCCCTAGACAGGAGTAAGGCAGCAGGGGGAAGTCCTAGCCCTGGGCAGCGGACACCTTCCTGAGGACTGCAAGAGGTCAAGGCTGCCAGCCTGTGGGTGGGGGTGGGGATCAGGCACAGTGAGGGAAATCGGTGTCAGATACATCCCCAGAATGGCCAGAAAAGACAAGAAAGAAACCATGGAGGATTATCAGACAGGTTCTCTGTGATTCATAGGCCTTTTCAGACAGTGTCATTACAACTACACTGTGTAAGATTGTTTGCTGAGCTTGGGAAATGTCTTGCTAAGAGACTCACTTGAAGAGGACTTCACATTTTGTTAGAACACAAAAGGTAGTGACAAATAACTACAAAACTCTCTGTCTTGCTGTGTATAACGATAACAAGAATTTCAAGTTTAGGAACACTGCTGAATCATCATTAGCAGAGCTAGTTAACACAGAAGAGGCATCAGTGATTGTGCAGCTGGACTGAACTTCTTTCCTGAGGACATGACAGTCTATGCAACCACCACTGCCAGCAATTCTCTCCCCTGTTCACCGCAGAGCTGCTCACTAGACATGTGGCAGTGGAGGATCATCCATCCTTAAAGCACTGAGCCAATAAACCTTAAGTAAGTGCTACACCCTAGGAAAAACTTGGCTCCATTCTCCTCAGGTTTCTGAATCCAGGACCTATATGATTACTTTGGATGAGCCTATGTCTCTTGGTCTTGATAATACACTTTTATTTTAAGACTGTCTTTAGCTCGTTCAACAGGAAGGAGCAGAGTGTATGGTATAAAAGTAGCTGGAGCTTGGCAAAATATATGAACCTCTTCAAATTCATTGCTAACATGTGTGTTCCACTATGAGGCTTAGTATTTTACCACATTCAACAGCAAAACACTTAAAATATACATTTATAAATATGCATTTTGTACTTGGTCAAGTCTAGCGCTTTTATGCTTGCATTCTAGTACAGTGATGATGTTAGCCATCAGCTTTAATTTGCATTGTTCATCCTAGTTCACAATCTCTTTTGAGTGGAAAGAAATACACATTTCCCTAGTACTTCTCTTTTTTTTTCCTGAATGAAATACAAGATCTAGAATAAATATATTTTTTTGCAGTTGATTGTTCTCTCTATTCCTTATTTTATCTGTATCGTTGAAGGGTTTTTTTGGTGATGTCTCCAAACATATAATGTATTTTATTCACATTTAGCTATTTCTATTTCTCAGGTATTGAATTTAGAACATTTAAGTGTGCTAAACAAAGAACATACCTTAAGGATCATATGATGTGACAAACACACCGAATACTGTACTGCACTGCTTGTACGATCTTTAAATGAGACGGTTTTTGCGTGTTTACTTGGTTGGCTGTTTTTGTGGTAGTAAAGATAACTAGCATATATGTATACCACTGTTTAAAAGTAAGGAAGAGAAGAATGAACACTATAAAGGGAAAGAGCACAGAGCATGAGAAGGCTTTATCTTTCTACAAGGTAGGGAACACATTCTACATCATCCAACAGTGGCTGTAATATGAAATTCTGGCAAGACCAGATATTCTTATAAGATATTATTTTTAGATTAAATTGAAATTCTGGGCCAGAATCTAGAATTCCCGTGTAAAAATTTTGGTGCTGTTACGTACAATAATACTGTATTATCAGCATAAAACACTATGGATCAAAAGAAAATCCTACTTCATCCATCTTGGTTGTGGATTAAAATACATCCTAAGCAGTACTTTCCAGAACTGATGCTTTTTCTTAAGGACCCCTGTCTTGGTATTTTCTGCATTTTACTTTTGACTCGCTTCATTTTATCTAAAAATACTGGGACAATTCAATCCCAATATAACTAGGGGATAATTTAGGGAAATTCTTCACTAGTATGAAAAAGATGGAGTTGGCATAACTACAGCTTTATTAAATGTGTTGCTGCTGCTGGTAGGACTGAAAAGAATGAAACAGAGGGTGTGATACAGTTTCATCTTCCATAAAGAAGTTTCACAGAAATCTTTACACCTAACATGTAATATAAGATAGAGTTATTTCTTTGCAATTTGTATCGCAGCAAATTTCAAGAAATTAGGAGGTCACCTGAAGCTTTGAAAGACTGCCTTCATGATGTAGCTGAGTATTTGACCCATTAACTTTTATCCTTCAAGTGCTTCATGCACTATTTTCATTGGTTTCCTACTTAAAGAGTTGGTTTTATGACATCACAATGACAAAGATGATTGACAGAAGGATAGTTTACACAAGCCGAACCTTAAGAAGTAGACTTCCTATTTTTATCACAACAACACTATTAATAGAAACAAGCAAACAAACTCAGAAAATATATGTCGGACAACTTTGATTAGTTTTTTACAAAGTGATTATGATTGGACCACATTGTTTCCAAATGTCATAGCTTTTTTTCTTACTATATTTGTGAGCCAACAAAGTTGATTTAACTAGAAAGAACTTCCTGAAGGAAAACTACAATATCTAATAAAAACTACCTGAACTTAAAAAATGTAAAAGAAATAGTTTTCTCTTGAGAAAACTTTGTCATGCTTTTTCATAGTTCTAAGTGATAATAAATTTATGAAAATATCCCATCAGAGAACTCATTAATGCAAAGTATGAAGAAAGCTAAGTATGAAGTAGTTAAGCTTTGCTAGGCAAAAGCTTTAAAAAAGAATGCCTTTGTGATTCTTATTATAATCACCTCAGAAGAATGTGTCTATTGATACCAAATCAACACTACTTATTAAACTAACAAAGATTGTAAGTCATAAAATTGCAAATAAAAGAGTATGTTAGTAATAATCTAAGATAGTTTATTAGCTTCAGCTGAAGGCTTTACTTTCTTAACAGTGGAAAAGAAAAATGGTATTAAAAAATTCTTTAGGATTACTTAGAGGAAAACCAAACTAAAGAAACCCCAAACATTGAATTCAGCTGTTGTACAACTAAATTCACAAAGAATTTTTTAAATTTGGATGAGAGTATTGACTTGACATGATGAAAGCATGCACAATAATTTTCCCTTCCCTGCCTTTCTCAAATGACTGGAAAGAAAAAAGTTTAAAATATTTTTTTATCATTCAGAGATAGAGTTTTCTTTTCTCCTTGGTGCATTTATTTTCTAGAGATCAGAGTAATTTGAGGCTTTCTCTTTATCCTTCCTTCAGCTGCTTTTTCAAATATTTTTCTGATGTATTCTCTGGTGTAGTCAGGAACAACACTGTCAGTTGTTCTGTAAAATGTGTAATATTAAAAGCGTGTAAAGTTCTGCCAGTATAGCTGCAGCAAGCTCTGTAGCTAATGACAAAATAATTGTGTGTGGGAAAGCCTTTTTGAACATGAATTTTAAAGGTATTTCTTTCAGGTTCTTCTTGGAAATACCTATGGAATCATTATAAAGCAGAATTTAAATTAACGATGTTAAATATTTTTCAGGGATTCTGGTTCTCATTGTTAAAATAGCTGAAAAATGTTTACTAAAATGAGAACAAACTCAACAATTTAATGTGTTGTGAATTATTTAATAAGCTATGACTTTATTAATCTGGAATCAAGATAATGAAAGTGAGTCACTGTCAAACTCCACATGACATGTCACCCTACAGAATCTTTTTCAATAGTATAAGAAGACAATACAGCTTGCGCTACACTTTATGTCCATAGACATTTACAAGACATCTCTTGTCTTTTAATGTTGTATTTTTGTACTATATTATATTACACATATTTTTTGATTATATATAATATATTAAATAACTTTTAAATAAATCACTTATATGAAGGTGTAAGATATTAAAATAAAATATAGGTATTTCTTAATTGTTATTTTGAATATTCTAAAGTTTCCTTTTCAAAATAAAGAAGATATACAAGATTTTATTGTTTAGTAGATTAGCTGTTCAATCCTAACTGTTGCAGTTCAGTTCTCAATGGATGTATCTCCATTAGCATTTTATTACATTTTTTTGTACCAAATTTCCTGACTATCCTTACTTATTGTGTTTTTATTCATATCACAGAGTGTTCTCACATAAAATAAACTGAAATTGTTTTGGATAAAATCCAACTGGAAGATATACTCCACAAAGCACATAGCAGACTCCAACACCAATCCATGGTACCAACAGGGGCTATTTTGAAATGAAAAAAATCCCTGAAATCTGGGCATATGAAAGCTGGGTCATTGACACCATGGTTTCAGTCAGTTCTTTCTCATCAGGCTAAATTCTTTGATAATATAAAAATAGCATACTAAAGGTTTTCTTTAATATTGAAGGACAAAAGACCACCCCAAATAAAGTCACAAGAAGTTTTCACTATTTTGTAATAAATTTGAGTTTTAATCATTATAGTAAGATGAGAATCACGTAGCAGAAAAACTTTTGCAAGGCAAAACGTGTGATTTCTTAACTTGTTTGTGATTTCTTAACTTGTTTGAATAGACATTCTGCATTGCAATGAACTTTATATTTAACTACTTTCCAGAGGGAGAAAAACAATCTGTTCCTCCTGACACTATTACTCAAGCTCAAAATAGGCAGCCTATGTCCTGGAATCTGGATGATGATAATAAAAGCAGGCCAGGATTCCTTAAGATTATTATGAATTACAGGCCAGTCAGCCTCACCTCCAGCCCTGGAAAGATGATGGAACAGCTGATTCTGGAGGTCATCTCTAAGCATATGGAGGAAGGTTATCAGGAATAGTCAGCATGTATTCACCGAGGTGAAATCATGCTTGACCAATATTTTAGCCTTCTAAGATGGTGTCACTAGCTGGGCAGATGATGGGAGTGCAGTGGTTGTTGTTTACCTCAACTTGAGCAAGGCTTTTGACACCATCTTCCATAACATCCTCATAAGTAAGTGAGATGGATTCAGAACTGGCTGAACAACAGAGCTCAAAGGATTATGATCAGTGGCACAGAGTCAAGTTAGAGGCCTGTAGATAATGGTGTTCCCCTGGAGTCAGTACTGGGTCCAGTCATGTTCAACAACTTTATCAATGACCTGGGTGAAGAGGGCAGAGTGTACCCTCAGCAAGTTTGCTGATGATAAGAAACTGGGACAAGTAACTGATACACCAGAAGGCTGTGCTGCCATTCAGTGAGACCTGGACAGACTGGAGAGTTGGGCAGAGGGGAACCCAATGCAGTTCAAGAAGGGTGAGTGTAGGGTCCTGCACCTCGGGAGGAACAACCCCATGCACCAGTACAAGTTAGGGCTTGACCTGCTGGAAAGCAGCTCTGTTGAGAAGGACCTTGGTGTCATGGTGAACAGTAAGATAACCTTGAGGCAATAGTGTGCTCTTGTAGCCAAGAAGGGCGATGGTATCCTAGGGTGCATTAAGAAGAGTGTGGTAAGCAGGTTGACGGAGGTTCTCTGCCCTAGTGAGATCACATCTGGAACGCTGTGTCCAGTTCTGGGCTCCCCACTTAAAAAGAGACAGGGAACTACTGGAGAGAGTCCAACTGAGGGCAACAAAAATGATTTGGGGGCTGGAGCATCTTTCTTACAACAAGTAAAGTCTCTGAGACCTAGGTCTGTTTAGTCTGGAGAAGAGAGACTGAGAGGGGGTCTTATAAATTCTTATAAATATCTAAAGCATGGGTGTCAAGAGAACGGGGTCAGACTCTTAAGTGGTGCTCAGTGATAAGGCTTTCTTCGAATGATAAAGGATAAGATTAGCATAAGATTGTTTGAATTACCCAAACTGAACCTGCTTTGAGTGAAACTACAGAGAAAAAAAACCAAACCGTTTCAGCTGTACAGAGTGAACTCAGGAGGATCACAAGTATGTCAATAACTATCAACACCATGCCAGAGTTTTTATGTTACTGCAGACTGGGAGGACAAGAGACAATCAGCATAAAGAGAAACAAGAGAAGTTCAAACTGGACATAAGGAAAACTTTTTCCTCATAGGTACAGTCAAGCACTGGAACTGATTTGGGCAGTCTTCATCCCTGGATGTTTAGACCTGACTGGATAAAGATATGAGCAAATTTAATCTGCTCTCACAACCGATCCTGCTTTGAACAAAAGGTGAACTAGATACTTCTTGAGGTCCTTTCCAACCTGAAATATCCTATGAACCTATAATTCCAGATGTCGCGATCCGCCCACA
>VZZY01003142.1:0-56203 GCA_013400335.1 Eurystomus gularis
CCAAGTGTTAGCACCATGTGAATGACAAATATAAAATATAATACCAAAGGAGAGTGAAGGACTAAACATCATGATCTTTTAAGACTAATGGTAGCAATATTCAAGGCTTTAGGACAGCTCTGATAGAAAGGCATATTAAAACAAGCAGTACATGGGAAACAAACCAAAATTATGGGAACTAGAATGTGCGTAATTCAATACCTTTTATTTCACAGTGGGTTCTAGCAACATATATGGTGTAACAGAGAACCTATCTGGATTCCCAGAAAGTGTTTGATACTTTGCCTCATGTCGAACTTCTGTTCAAGGTGAGGCAGATCAATAAAGAACCTGAACATGGTGTTAACCTAGCTTAATGGAGCTTTTGTAGTGGGTAGTGTACTGTGGGTAGCGAGAGGAAGAAGTGTTTCATAGTGGGACAAAGTTGCGAGGCATTGTCAGTTTAGAGGCTAACTAAAGAATGGAATAATAGAAGCAGGATGCAATTCTGTATAACAAAATTATGCTGTTGAGGACAAATAACAAAACCTAATCTGAAAGTTGGGAGTGTTGTGAAAATCAAATGGACAGAAGACATAGGCCTACCAGTCACTTCATTCTCAGTATACTGCAGCTACTAGAAAGACAAGTATGGTCATAGATGTCACTAGCTGGGAGACTTCAGCCAAGGATGGGAATTACTTGTGCTGCTGCTCTACTCTGCTTTGCTTTGAGTGCTGTGGGCAGTCTTCATCATGCTTTTTAGAAAACTGATTCAAATTGACAGAGGTTCAAGAAGGGTTATATGGAGAACTGGGGAAACAGAAAACCTGCTATGGAAGTAGATAATAGGGCTCAATGTAAGGAAAGCACAGGGTGTTACTTTGCTCTCAAAAACATCCTCTTCATGTAACTGCTGGTGAGAAAAATAAAGTTTAAAGCAGAGTAATACATGAATAGAAATTAACATTGAGCATTGAGCTAGAAGGTAGATTCCTAAGACTGTAAAAAAAATAAAATAAATAAATTTAAAAATTAATTATCTTAGCACTTAGACTGTGATTAAGTTTGTAAAAGTGATTATATCATATGAGGCATGAAATAGCAAAAATCCTTGACTTGGTGTCTAGCAGTACACTTCTTTGTCCATTTAGAAACAATGCTGAAAATTCTTGATTTAGAAGAAATACTATAAGGTATACCAAAGACTTTCTAAATACTACAAATCTGGTACAGCAATAAAACAGACTATTGTTCATCAAGACAAGTAAAACTTCTCATTTAATGTAAAAAATAAAAGTACTCGTCTAGACTAGATTCTCTAGAATCTAGACTTAAGCATGATTTGTACTGCTTCTAGTAATGTAGCATATAAAATAGTTCATTAATAACATACACCTGTAAGAAGATATTTGTAGTAATACAGTCTAAATTCTTGAGAATCATGCTTATAATTCTTATAACTCATCTTTGTTTTCACTTTGTCTAGTGATTTGCAGCCACAACACAGATGTGGGACAGGAGAGAATGGGAGAGCTCAGGAACAAGGCTTTGCATTTCCTAAAATAAGGTCTACTCCAGAGTCTAAAATCATTAGCTTTGATGACATTCAGAACATTAGTGTTACATATTTCCCGAGGAATAGTTTTCCTTATTGTAAACACAAACTGTTGTTCCACAATAATTATGTAAACATGAATAAGTAGTAAATCTCAGGTACCAGGTTATAGTAAATCTTGAGAAATAACAGAACTTTGAGGACTGAAAGCCAACATCAGAAGTACGTGCTTCAAAATGTACAGGAATTATAGTTAATGGTGAAGAACATAGAGAATTTTATCTGAATCAATTTTTTAATTGGATGGGATAAGATTATGTATTAGTGCTCAGCTGACAGCTTGTAACAGAAGATCTCTGATCATGTAAAAAATGTGTAAATAGTGAAAGAGACCAAATCCTTATGAGTTCTCACAATATTTTGAAAAGCAATGAAGAAATACTTTTAAAGGTTAAGAAAAGACAGATATAGGCAAGAGAGAACAAAGTTCTGTGATGCAGAGGAGTAGTGTGGGATGAGTGGCAATGGACATAATAAAAGAGAATTCTGAAAGTTTTGTGAACGTTGTTAGTTGTAGCTACTGCCAGGAGCTATTTAATTGTGAGATCACAGTGAGAAGGATTATGATGGTCAGACTGTGCTATTGCAATGATCTATTTACATTATTTCTAAATTATTTTTTATATGTTATGTTGCCAGGAGCAGCACAAATTCAAGTTCTAGAGGGAGTGGAAGTCATTGCAAAACTGAAGGCCAAGAAGACTCTGTAAAGAAAGCATCAGAAGAGTCAGGACACGAAGATGAAGAAACAAGTAAGATAGAGCATTGTTTCTGTAATGTTAAGGTAAAAAGTCTGCTCTCCTATGTTCATGACTAACATTGAACACAACGGAGTCTCATACACAGGCAGATGAAGGCAGAATACAGCCATAATGGAACATCAATTTTTTTTTTAGGAAACAAAAAGAAACCAACGTGAGATAGTTGCAAATAAATATAAACACAAATAACTTATCCTCTTTTTAGTTCTAAAAACCTTATTCCTTTTTCTTAAGGACATACTCTGCTTCAATTTATATTAAAAAAAAATAGAACTACACTTTGCAGTGCTAAATGAGTGCTACATATTTTGTTTCTTTCAAGCTTTCCCTGTATTTGTCACATGTGGTTGGTCCTGCTCAATTAATTGCCAAAAGGGCAGTCAAGTCAAATGACTGGTTCCAGATAATTTTTTTTTTTTTAATCCATTAATTTCTGTCTTCAAAAATAATAGTTTTCAGTAAGTGATCGTGTTTCAAGAGTATTAATGATATTTTTGCAGCTGAAGTTTTCATAGCGTAGGATATTAAGTATATTAAGAAACAAGAAAGACTTTTTTTCTTTGTTAGTGTATTGGCGTGGACAACTAGATAGGTTTATATATACTGACTTATGTGATTAGTATCTGAGATTTCAGTAAAGTGACGTGGACTTTGGAGGGAATTGCTTTTATTGGAGCACTAGTACTGTTTAAATTTGCTTACATTATAGTAGTGTATATAAATTAAATAATGTGATTTAATATTAAGTTCTTTAATTCAGGAGCTCCTGATGAATCTCACAAGGAAGACACAAGTGCTGAAGAACTGAAAACTACAGATGAAACTGTAGAGACAACAGAAGCAAGTATGTGTATCTACTCTTTCAAATACAGTTACCTGAAGAAGTACAGAATGAAAAACAAATTTCCAATGTGAAATCAGTATGCATAACTAAACTTACGTGATCATTTATAATGTTTTCTAAAATAGGCTATAATCATTAACGCTGTGACTTCTTTTCCCCAATATTTTCTGTTAGCTGTATCAGATAAAGCTGGTTCTGAGCATTCTGGAATGCAACCAGAAGAAAATGACTCCAGTATCGCCACTGTCTCTGGAAATGTAGAGGAAGAAGCGTCATGTGAAAAAAGCACAAATCAAGAAGTTTCAAGTCAAAGTACTGAATCCACTGCCAACTCGCTTGCTGCAAATGATGAACCTCAGCCACACCCAGAATCCTCAGGCCTTGCAACTCCAGACGAGTGCTCTACCAGGACCTCAGCTCTCCAAGAAACTGATGATAGTGATGATGATCCTGTTCTGATCCCAGGGGCAAGATATCGAGGTGGTCCAGGACACAGGTTAGGGGAATACTTTGCTCTTGCTTGGCAAAATGTTTTTGCTTTGGTTTGGTTTGGTTTTTGAACAGATCTAGAAAGCCATGCCTCATATTTAATTAAAATAAGTTGTTCATTCACAACTAGCCAAGAGCTTGATGGCTGAGTCTAATTTGCTTGTATGTAAGATAGCTGTATTTACATAGTTATATTTTCCCTCCTAGCCAGGCAAGCTCCTACAGAGTTAATACCTCCTTGAGCTTATTTCTCACCTGCTGAATACCCCAGTGCTCCATATTTGCAGTCTATTTTTTTATTATTCTCCTCATAGTCATAAGTGTAGAAAGCTTATAAATGTGTGCAGGATACTGGGACCTACATTTTCTTCCAACTGTACTTTAGGTGTTCTTACTTTGGCAAAGCAAGAGCTTTTCATTGTTCTTGTTCAGCAATGCTGTGTTTGTCTGTAGTTCATATATCAAGACTGGTGTGTTCAAGTTTTCATTCTTTTTCTCTGAAGAAGAAACTGTGATCCTTTCCCTTTTGTTGAGTATTGAATATCAGTATGTACAGCAGTAAAAAAGAGGTAGATTGCTAATTGTCGTTAATAAAAGATGCATTTAGTAAGCTCTGCGTATATTTTTTCTTGTAAAATATAGACAGCTGTATATAGTTGTTTGACCATTCAGTAAACTTCACCCCCAATTTGGTATTGCTGGTTTAATACCTTTGTTCACTTATTTCAGTTCTTGGACTTTATAGAAGCTGTAATACTTGTTTAAGCAACATCTCTATTGTTAGACTTAAGAAAATACTTTTTTTTTACTTGTTTTAGATATTATGTAATCTAGTGTCAGATGCCTTAGTCTTACTCCTATCCTGTTCAAAGGCAGCATTATCTTGCTATTAATTTCTTAGGCTAGCAATGCACATTCTTTATGGGAAGCATTACAATATGTATTCATTAGGAAATCAGAAGGAATTTAATAGTTGTGTAAAGTTCTTGAATAATTTTCAGTTAAAAAAGTCATAAGCCACCATATTATCAGTAGTAGCAGAAAGAACAGTCAGTGGTTGCATATTACGTAGCACAAGTAATTCTGCTCACTAAATGACAATTTTAATGAAAAAGCCAATACACACAAATTCTGTCTTAATCCATTAACTTTCCATGCAACACTAATTGTCAATAAATATCAAGTGGCAGAAACAGTTTACACTGCAAAGCCAATGTTCATTACGATCTAGTCATTGAAAAGCAAGCTGTAAAAAGCCCTGCAATTCTAATCCCATTTCTGTTTTTGAGCAGGATTCTTAGCTTTAATTCGTGCACCTTATGTTGTCTCTACAATGTAACAGTTCTTGTAGGAATAAGAATGACACTTCCAGGTATCATATAGCTGTTAAAATTCCCTGCTAGTGGGGACATCTTAAATGAAGTTACGCTTCATCCAACATGCTTTTTTTCCTCTGTGTGCAGCATGATTTCTTACTGTAGCAGCTTAAATTTATCATACAGGAAAGATCATTCAACTAAACTAATGATATAATTAAAACTCTTTATCAGCCCCCTGCTCCCTTATTCTTCCTCCAGATAAAATCTGACTAAAGTTAATGTGTAGTCAATACTGGTTTAGGATTGCCTCCAGGCTTTCATTTACTCTGGTTTAACGCCTCACCAATTCATTTCATTCTGCTTTTGCATGTGCGCAAGCAGCAAAGTTTTCTAGTTTAACTTCTAAGCAGTCAGATACACATTTAGTTTACGTTCCCTACTATTCTTCTGCTTTCAGGAGTTTCTAAATGCCTTCTGAGATACCAAAGAGAAGTAAGACGTGCTATGTGTGCTCAAAGGGATTTGGATTTCCAGAGAGAAAACAAGCACTAGTTTTACAGGCTGGCTATAAGTCCTCTTAGTATTTGTATCTCATATGAAATAGAGTGAAAGGAAATGGAAGTCTTCTCTCTACTACTACACTTTCATAAACTGATCAAATTTATACAAAATCCCACTGGCCCTTTAACTAGTGGGAAGCTACCTCAAAACATTACTTCTATAATGAATATAAATTGACTAAAATTAGTCTTCTTTTTTTTTTTTTGTGCCAACATACTGTTTTGCTTGAACTAATTTTTTCATGCCCAGTGCTTATTATTTGAATGAAGTTCATCATTTTCAGCCTCTGTCTTGCAAGACATTTTTTTTCTCACTCTTAGCAGTAAAATTTTGTGGCTTTCCTGCCATCTTGCTGATTCCTGCTCATGCTTCTTCATGTTCCACTTCTTTCCTGAATATGGTGCACCAGTATTAGGCACACTGCTAGGATTAATGGTATGAGTATTACTCTTGGTCTAGGGAAGATTCTCTGAGACACATGAGCTGTAGTTATATCCTTCTTCTCTCTTGCTTATGGCTTTCTCATAGTGGTGGCTTGTGGTCAGACACAAGGTCAGTTAGTATACTGAAGTCTTTCCTACTTTGCCATTTCTAATTAATGCGTTCTTATCTTTCACCAGAAGGAAGCTCAGAAGTGTATGACTGTCAATTTTATACTACTGAATTTCTACCCACCTCTTTTTCTCAAGGTCCTACAGTCCCCTCTATATTCCTAGTTACCCAACCTCATGTCCTCAATGCACTGCATGAATACATTCCTACATTTTGCTCAAAGACTATTAGTGATCTATTAAACAAAATTGCCTGTAAGACTGGTGCTTAACTCCACCAGTATGCTTCCTATAGGCTTACGTTTTCTTTTGTCTCACTTAGCAAATTGTGTTACCTAACAATTCCTTTACTAAATCTCATTTTCTCAAGTCTATCTAATAATTTAGTTTCCAATGTGTCACCCAATAAGATAATTAATGGCATTAATATAGAAGTAAGAAAGTAGGTTTTTCTCTCTCTAGAATATCTAGGGGGGAGTTGCAGTTGCAAAAAGATGTTTAACAGAAAGAGGCTGTAGCGTTCTGAAACAGAATGCTAAAAGCTGTTTGACTAATAAGCGTTTTCCAGTATATAGCATTACAAGTTTTACCTACAACCAATTTTAGTTTTCTTTAGGTCATGATTTTTTATATTCCTCATAATTACTATTGTTTATATTGAGGACAAACTCTGCAGTTGGGGTAATGAAGATCAAGGAAACTCTGAGTCGTTTTCCCACTGTAAAGTACAACTTTCTCCAGTGAGAAAGGAAGGGCATACTTCTGATTCTGTACTCTGAAGTCATGATCTTAAACTTCCTGTTAAGGAAAAGAAGTGGCAGAAATACCCTTTTGATAGCTCTGTTGATAGTACCCACAGTTAAATAAATGGAGAACTTCAACTCTGCTGTTTTAGTTTAGATTTCACTTTAGTTTTGGTAAGATGAGTGTAGGTTTCAGATTTATGAATAGAATGCTGTCCATTTTGCAAATGTAATGTTTATAGAGCTTCCATCATTTTAATTTTATTTGAGTATAAATCCAGCTTTTAATGTTTTCAAACTGTGGATTGGGTCTTTTTCTCTCTCTTACATGATCTAAGAATAGATACAAGATAGACATAATATCTTTTTGTGGATGGTTATAAATCTTAAAACACAATGAAGATAGTTTCTCACCAACTAATCTGAAATTGAACTGTCAGGAAAGACTGTGCAACAGATACAGAAACACAGTTTGCACCTGCTTTAGTATTTTGAAAAGGACTTGGAATAGTAGCAGCAAAATGTGTAGAAATACTGTGATCCTTTGGCTGATAAATTGGCTTAGTCAATGAATGTTGACTAGGAATCAGCTAGGAATAGTTTTGACACAGAGGGACATTTATTTGGAAGAAATCATTAAGAATGTGACATATGTGTTTTTCTGTAGCCATTAAGCATTGCTATAGGAATGATGAAGATCAGTGACTAAAAGAAGCTATATAGTTATTTATTTTTTAATTATCATTGGGTTAGTCAATACATGCTCTTTTTAACAAATTTTATAAGAAACTGCACAGAATAGTTATAAATTTTAAAAAAAAAAAAAAGAAAGCTGTTTTGTACAGCAGAGCAGTTTAGCTAGATACTCAAAAAAGAAAATAAACTTCTGGGCATTTTAGGGAAGCCAAAGGAAAAGATCCCTTCTCTTGCAAATATAAGGAGATATGCAGGTTTCTAAGTCTCAAAATAGGTACACAGCATATCTTTTTATTTTAGCACCATACTGTGTAGTCTGTGAGGGGAAAAAAAAATCCATTGAAAATATATGTTCTTCATGCACAAAGAGTTGCAGTTTTTAATGGATTGATCTTAATTTTCACTAATTAGTCTAAACAACCCTCTGAGGGCTGCTTTCCTACTTAAATGACTGAATTAATTTTGTTCACAGCTGCTCAGAAGCTGATCTATGAGCAGAGGCTAAGCCTGGAAAATGTTGAACTAGTAGGTTAAAATTTCAAACAAATATGAATGTAAAATGGAAATTATTATGCAGCTGCTTCCACTTCTGCTATGATCTATGAAGAATTACTGCATTTTATAAGATCACCTTTGTGTACTGTTATGTAAGCTGAATACTATTTTTGCTTAAATCCAAGTAGTCTCATATACTAACACATTGAGGAAAAGGAGTCTTCTCAGTTGGAATACGTAGAGCACATTTTGTAATAGATGCTAACCTGTTAAAACCATGATACCCAGCATTTTTTAATGACTTCAGTTGTTGTTCCCTTTACTAGATATAATATCAGAGGAACAGCGATAGGTGATAGAATAATGAGGTAATTAATTATTTTCTTCCTCCCCTCCTCCTTGTTATTGCCATATAATGGATTTATCAGGTTCTTGTTTTTCATATTTAACTGGCATTTTAATAATTGCTGTACTTGAAATGCTATGAATTACAGAGCATATTGCTTGAGTTATATTTAGCTGCATGTATTGCATGGAAATTAAAAAGAAATGGCAGTGTATACATTTAACAACCTATTAACATTTTTATTGTGTGCCGTAGAAATTAATGGAATTCGAAAGGTGTGTAGTTTATGAAAAGCAAATACCTTTTTTATTCAGCTGCTGAGGAATGTGCTATATTTGCATGTGCCACTGCTGACTTGCTTTGTCTGGTAGTAGAGAACACCCAGTTCGGGACAAAAATGTAAGAATACATTTCAAAGAGCATTTCTATTTTTTGCCTGAACAAGGTTATGGAACTAAGCATAATTATTAAAGCTATATTTTATAATACATATTTAGCAAGATACATGCTAAATCTTGTACAATATTTCTTTCCATGAAGTTAAGTGAAAAAGTCTCTTCATCTCACACTCCTCATTGAAATACTTGAGTGAATTAATTGTAAGCGCATATAAGGCAATTTGGGCAATTGTGTTTGGCCACATGCCATAAGAGGGAGAAACTATCTACTGCGATTTAATGCCAAAGGCTGTATATAGGGGAAATGGCACAAAGTAATTCTAATGATGAAAATTAACGTCTTGGCTTTGTGTGGCTGGAAAGGAAAAAGCTCAGGATGTGGCTTCATAAAAGACTTAGCCTGAGTCCTATATTTTAAATGCCTACAGGAAAATAGCACAAACGTGTTTCTTTGTCTTCTATTCCAATCTTAGCTGCAATTGGAATACATGGATTTAACTCGGCAACTTTCTTAAAGGTTCAGGAATCTGTGTAGTTTTTGTACTATGAATTTCACAATAGACATTCTTTCGGTATTAAACATGCTCACAATGGAGTTCTCTAGCTCTTCAGCACTGCCCATAGGAATATTGGTTTCATCTTGCTTTAAATTTAATATAAAAATGAATGATGCATTCAGCATAGAATTTTTTATCAGGATATTTTTCTCTGATTTTCATTGTCATTCTGTAGCATATCAGGTGAAAATTTAAAAGTGTTTTGTAGCTGAGAATAGTTGAAACATTGATTGTGTTGGAAGGCCAGGAAATTGCTTAGGAGTCCATTGTGGTAAACATTTCTTTTTATATGATCAGCAGTGAAATAACTTGGGCTTTAGGGTAGAGTCAGTGTGCTGTTAGCATGATGGGTTTGCCTTTCTTCTTCTTGAACTATCTTAATGCTTGATATTTAACAGCAGTAGTAAATCTCTTCAATAGCTTCAGAGGCTTGTAAAGGAATGTGGTTATTTGGTAATTAAAATCAGAAATGTAATCAAATGTTGGTAATTAGAGAAGGGATCTATTTTAATATGCCCCAGGAGGCAGCTCAGCCCCACACAGCTGCTCACTCATTCTCCCCAGTGGGATGGGGCAGAAAATTGGAAGGGTAAAAGAGTGAGAGAACTTGTCAGTTGAGGTAAAGACCAGTATAACGGCTTGTTAATTAGTCTCCTTCCTGAGCTGGATTTAACTTTGGTGGTGATAGCCAGCTTGTCAAGACACAGAGTTGGAGTTCTTGGGCAGGAGCATGGTAGCTGGCAGGTAGACTCCTCTACACAGTCAATGAGGAAATCACCATAAGGCATCAGAGAAATAGGTTCTAAATTAATGCTTATAAGCCCTAGATTCCTGGCAGTTGTTTTGCATAGGGCAAACAGTTCAAATTAGAAGATGGCAACAAGAGAAGAAAAGAAAAAAATCTTAACTTGAAAGAGCAGAAGAGAAAGAACCAGGGTTTCTGGTACTTAGCTAAAAGAGACAAGGTTTGTCTGTGTGTAAGTAAATTTCAGAACTTAAGAAGTGACAAGAATCCTTAATACTGGAGGAATCAATACTGAGCTCAATACTCATTACAGAGCTGAGACAAGAGGGATGGAAAAAGGAAGCGGTTGAGCTCTACAGTCAGCTGCTGCAGCCCAGCTCAGGACACAACTGGTCTGCAATAATGGTGTTTGGAAGAAGCAGGGTTATCTAGGGTACCAGATTAATTTCACAGCAGCCACTACTTCTGGAGCTTTAGTGGAACAAAGTTTGTAGCAGAACTGCTGTAGCTTGTTTACAGGTTCATTTGGTGGGTAATTTTTCTTTGGGAAAAACATCATTAATTTTGACTGTCTCTCTTCTAACTAGTAGATAACCATAGTTATCTGAAAACTTGCAGGGCTCCTTAGCCAGAAATTGTTAAACAGCATAGACTGGGAACCGAGGTATGCAGCTCTCTCCAAAAAAAGGTGGTTTTTTTTAAAGAGCAATATGTGACATCTTGTACTTTAAGAAATAAATTAGTTAATTGTGCAAACTGCAGAATTTTAGTTATTTTAAAAATCCTTATTACACTCCAGAATTGCTAAAGATACAGAAAATGCCCTATGTGACAATTTTTTTTAGGCTTAATTTACATGTTTACATCTTTTCCGTTTCTCTCTATGTATAATACATAGAAATGGATCAGTCTCCAACACAGGTTTTGTGGTTTTGTTTTTTTTTTCTTTTGAACCTATGTTTAATTGAAAGAATATAATGGCTTCATTTCTAAATCCATATTCCACTCATCTAGGGCTTAATTTAAACAGGCTTTTGCTAATTCATGTTTATGACAATCAATGCTAAAGGCTTCAAACCTAGCTGATCATAAGGGGAAAAGTTGTGCTTTAGTTCACATCTGTATTCTTACTTTTGGAAGTAATGTTTAAAAATTATCTGTCTGCAAGACACACTTCATGTAAGTAATGAAAGTACCATACATCATCCTGGGATCAATCTTAGGCAGGCTACACACACCAACTTTATTGGAAGATTTCGCATTAAGGTACCACAAAATGTAGCAAAACACAATTAAAAAGGCTTGATGCCTGCAGACCAGACAGCAGTACCAAATTATTCTGAAGTGAGAGCGCTACCTACAGTATAAGGGCATACCTGAAACAAAATTCAGTTTCCATTGGCTTTCTAGGACCTAACATTTTCTGTACCATAAAATTCTGTACCATAAAATTCAGGCATCAAATAATGAAGATGCCTGAATATGAATACATAGTACACCTGTATCAATGGATGGACTTGCTTGAGGAGTGCCGACACAATGTGCATAAATGTCATGATCTGACATTTTGTGCTTGGAAGAGTACGCAGTTTGGAAGGGAAGCAGCGGTGCACGGTCAGACTTTGTTTAGGCTGAACTTCAGAACAATAGAAATTGCACAGTGTGCTTCTGTATCTGCTGATGCTCCAAGTGATTAGGCTACTATCTAAGTTTATGTTGGCGCAGACAGGAATTGCTTATCACAAGTACAAATGAAAATTAAAAAGCAAAGAAAATAAATATGTTGGATTTCTTGAAGTGTTTGGGTGACTTGAGAAACGTAGAAAATCTGTAGTTAGGGAAAAGAATGCCTCACAGAGAGAATTCTTTTCCCTGTAATGTTCGTTGTTCTGAAATATCATTAGATTGGGCTCATATTTATCTTTTCTGGAGAAGACTTGCCTCTGTCAGGTTCCTGCTTTTAGCAGTATATTACCAGAGTGCCTGATAACAGTATCACAATTGTAGCCAGGTGTGCTTGGCTACATCCTCCCTGTGGAAGGTAACCATCAGCTTTACAAGATAACTGAATACGAATCCATTCATGCCTTTTAAAATAAGACCTCAAATCAGGATTTTAAATTAAGAAATGAATTTAGTTGAAAGACAGTGTTTTTACCAGAAGTTGCTTCTGTGCTTCTGCTTTTATTTAAAAATGCATGATTCTGACTGCTGAATAGTCTTGAGGTTTTTTTGTAATGTCTGCGTTCAAGTTCAGGGGAAATTAGAGGAGGAGATTAATTTTTCTAGAGGTGCTAAGATGAAAAATTATGCAAGAAACTACTTTGAGTTACCAGTTAGTTTAATACCATGTGCTAATCCCAAAACTTGCTGCTGCTATCTAGCAAGTAACCCTGCTGAAAGAGCTAGCTGAATCTACTGCTTTGTCAGTCCTAATGTTTAACTTCTCAGCTTTTTCACTGCACATCTTTTATTAATTAATTCATGTGGATAAATACACTGAAAATCGTAGTAAGTGATAGCTGTAAGGCTAGCAGGCATGCTTCTGAAACCAAAAGGGTCTTACTGTGCTGAAGAGCTGTGTGTGCTGTCTCCAAAGCTGTGTGATCATTGATGGGGTTGGTAGCAGAGCAGTTGTTATTACATGATTATTGCTTTTACTTTCTCACAGAAAAACGTCTTTTTAAAAAAACAAGTACAAAACTAAATACGTACAAATAATTGTTTAAAGTTTCTATCCGTGTTTTATGTAGCCTGTCATATACATGCCACCCTTCCTTTTCCTTCACTTAGAAGTGAACTCATGAGAGTAGTTCTGGGATCTTTAAAGCACAGTAGGCTTTTGTTTTTCCTCTGTTATATGAAGACTTTGTGAAGAAGCCTATTCTTAAATCTGTTGAAGATTAAAGTTGAGACTCCATGTATTATAAGGACTAGCTAACAAACACAGTATATTTAGTGCAGGTTAAGAAGGAAGAACTAGAAAATTGCCTAGATATGAGATTTTGGGGTGATAGAATACTCTCGCAATAGAAGTAATAGTCTTTTTTTTCTGGTATTGCTAGACTAAACTTTAAACTGTATTATAATAAATAGTCCACTGTTAAGTAGATATATTGATTAGTAATTACAAAACTCTTCTAGTTTCTTTAAAAAAAATTAAAATACCTTTTAAAAACTTAGCTGTATTAGATGATCTGTCTTAGTATGACAGTTTGTGGTTTGGTTAGGTGTTTAAAAAAACAACTGTATTAATGATTCATTACTTGCATTCATTTTCTTTCTTTGCTTAGCTGTAGGATAACACTTGAATTTTTTTGGTCCAGCTTTCTCCTATGACAAAAATTAAACAAAAATCTAAGCAGACTACTGGCTGAGAGAATTATGAGATAGATCTGGTGGGTTTTTATCTGGAAAAGAGGAGTTGTTGCAGGAGTCTCCAGGATCAGTGACTAAAACACCATACCACATTCCATTGTGGTAAATTTGTCCTTGTGGACAAATTCAGATTAATAGCTTTCTGGTAGCAGTGTACTGAGGTTGCAAATATATTTATTTCTGGCTCAATTTACTTTTCAGGTTCATATAAGTTCTTGTAATAGTTTGACTCCTTGCATTCTGCCAAAATCCGTACCTGCTTCTTCTTAAGAGTGATATTCACCTTAGACTCAGTTCAGGACCTCAGAGGTAATAGCAACACTGATGTGGAATAAAAGAAGAAGAGTTAGGTGCAGGTGCTGGGATGTGACAGTTTGGTTATAGCTGAAATTATGGGGATCTGCAAACTCAGAGCTAAATAGGAAAAATTTAGCACTAGAGTCTTTTCAAAGATTAATCAAAAAGTAGATTCCTGAAATATTCACAAAACAAAATATAGAATTTAGCTAATTTTCCTGTTATTTTAGGAAATTTTCTGTTGTATCCCTCACTGCTGATGTATGGTATAGTTGCTGCAGTAATTATCTCATATCATCTCTTGCCTTCGTAGGAACTTTTTTAAAGCTGTCTAAATCTTGAGTCTTATCATACTCAGAAATAGTGAAGAGAAATAAATTTAACAAAATTTTTGGGAAAAACCAAATCACACTAGAAGGCGCAGTGGGTCCTTAATAACCTTTTCAATTTTGAAAACTTCTAACAGATCTTTTTTTGCCTCAGAATTTCGCTACCTTATTATAGGTGGAGGATATCTCTAGCATTGAAGAATAAAATAGCATGTGAATTTTGCCAACAGCTGAAGTTTGTTCTTCAGAGAGGAAATAAAATGTTGCATCACTTGACATTCCACTGTCTTGCATGCTATTCTTGTTCTAAGCTAGGATGGAAAAAAATGAAAGTCTATAATTCTATACTTAGGATAATGTTCATGTCTGTTCCAAACTTATGGAGAGTGTGTTTGAGTGCTTCATTATTATTTTATAGTCCTTTTTGATAGCCCATTTCAATGTTTAGAGATGGACTCTCAGTAGTGTTCTCTTTGTCTGCAATTTATAGACGATCTGCTGTTGCCCGCATTCAGGAGCTCTTCAGAAGGAGGAAAGAAAGAAAAGAAATGGAAGAACTGGAAACTCTGAATATTAGACGGCCTCTAATCAAGATGGTTTATAAAGGTCATCGGAACTCCCGAACGATGGTACAAACTCTTTGTGTGTTTCGGTAACTGTAGAGATTTTATGGACTGAGTCAGTGCAGCTACCACATTGATATGCTGGCCAAAAAAGATATTGTCATGTATTGTAAGCACTTTCTTTTGTATATTCGGTTGTAAGCCACATAATTTTCTCTAAACAAAAATTAAAATTCATGTGACTTATGTGTCACCATGCTAGGCACTTAAGTTTTCCTTAGTTTAAGACTCTCTCCCATAACTTCCTTTGACATCTTTGGAATTTTTCTTAACTTCTTTTTCATTTTGTCTGTCGGCTTAAGTGGTATAAAATGTGCCTACCTTCAAAACTATTATTTAATCCTCACTTTCTCTTCCAAGCCCTTTAGAGGAAGGGAAAGTGATGATTAAATAATAGTTTTGAAGAACCTTGATATTTCTGAATTTAAAAAAAAAGAAAATAGTGCTAGTTATTAAATCTTAATCTAACTGCTAGATACTCTTTTTGACGTGAAATGCTGCGTTTTAAGAAAAATGTAGTTACTATGTTTGTAAAGCAGTGGTGCATGAGAAACAAATGCTGTTTTCCATGCTACTTATTTTTTTGCTTTTTACAGTATCTTAAAAGATATGAAGTTCTGAGTACTAGATGGTGTTTTGTAGAAGTAGCAGGTGCATTATTTTACAGATGAGCTGAGGAATAGTCTCTCTACCTCCAAAAGCAATTTTCTAGAGTTTGTGTGAATGGCTTTCATTATACTGGGGGAAATGCTTCAGTAAATGCATATTTTAGTCTGCATAAGCAACAAGGCTTAGAATAAATTTTGATTAATGACAAGGGGTTTTTCACTGTATTTCAGAAATTAATTTTAATTGCTCAAAACCTCATTAGTTTAAAATTCACAGCGTCAAGCACTTTGTAGTTAAGAGATATTAAAACTAAGCTTGCCTAAGTGGTCTTAATTCAGTCTCCATCTGCATATGTGTTATTACACAGATTATTTCATGGATTTCATTTGGTTTTTTTGGTATGCGGGTTGGTGTTTTTGCTTTTGTTTCACATGAGCACCTATAACAAGAAAAGCACGCAATGAAAGATGATGTAATTTTCCTTATTGGTTTCTATGGTAGCAAACTTCATTTTAATTAATTTTTTTGATCAATGCCCACTTTCCTGCAAGCCAAGGACTCATGGAATTTGCCTTTTAAATTTGTGAAGGAGACAACTTAGAGAGGTCTTGTTTCTTACATACCTGAGCAGCCCAGGGATAAAGTTGTCTTGTCAATTACATGAACATGAACTGTTTTTTATTTATACACACCTAAATATCATATATATATATATATATGGAGAGTGAATTAAAATTATGCAGGCAAATTCTTACTTCCTTACTTTTGAGAACTTAATTTGGCAATCTTACCATTTTTTCAATAAGCTTATTTTAAGTGTGATTCTTGTATTGTCAAAAGAATAAGTAGCATTATATTGATGTTTGCCTGCACCATTGGCAGGAATGGAATGTTTTTGTGGCCCTCACACAGATTCCTGCCATGTAACCTTTTCTAATGATGTCAATAGAGTCCTGGGTGTTAGCGTTTTTTCATCAAACAGACTTGAAAGTATGGCAGCAGGAGCTGTGATGGTAGTGGAATGATGAGAGCTGGGATTTCCTGTTTCTCTTTAGCTCTTGGAGGAAAAAAAATGCTCTTATGAGTCCAAACTCCCTTTCTTTTTCTTCAGAACTTTTCTTTTGCCCTGTGCATTCAGTTCTTTGTATCTCCTGCCTCTTCCTCACTCTTTTTTACCTCCAGTCCTAGTCTTGTTTCCATTCATATATACACCATTCCTCTTCTTTCTCTCAGCCCAAGTCCTGAGTTCCTCTTTTATAATGTTGACTTAAACTTTTCATCTACAGAGCATCTGTGTGTCACTAATAAATGGGATAAGTTGTATAGGCATAGAGAAGTGAGTATGTATATGAGTTTGAAAACAAAATTTTTAAATGTGAGTTTCAATTCTGTTAATTTATGTGGTTTTATGGATATTAGAAATGTAAAATCAGCAGTTGCACAAGAGAATACAAAGGAAGCAGGAAGAAGTCATAACGGAGAATTAAAATATATTTATGATTTGAGATAATTTAGAGGTACTTTTAAGAGGATAAAGAAAAATGTGTATTAAGTAGAGCTATAAGACAGAAGCTGCCAAAAGATGACTATATTGGAAACGTGTCTTTTGCTACAGAATCCAAGAATGCAGTTTCTCTGGCTTTAGACATCAGGATGACTTTTTTGCACTGACTGCAATCATTGGAACCTATTCTATAGACAAAGATCTAGCAAGCCTGAAATTTAAAACTGGACATACTAATGTTGGAAGTAAATACATATTTTTAACAGCGGTAAGGGTTCAGTTTACTAATATGATTCTTTATCATGGTGATTTTTAGATCAACATAGTCAGAGCAAAGCACAGAGCAAGACAATATCTCTGTCCTTTTTCTCCAGTGCATTTTCTGAGAAAACTATGCAAAAAGATAGATAAGGATATTCTTTAGAAAATTATTATGATATGTTACTTGGAAAATAATTCCATAGTGGGATTCTGTGCAAACGATCTCGAACTCAAAATTCTGTACCTTATGCCAGAGATACTCTTAAATAGCAAATATTAGGAAATTATTTTATGTTAAACTTCAAACACTGGGCATCGTCTGTGTGAACTCTGAAAGCTGCTGCATAGGAAACTTCTGTTTACATAGGTACCTCTTTTGCCGAGCATATGTTAGTTTGAAGAGTTTGTAAGAGGTACTGGTAACTGTGTAATCTTGTGTGTAGGATTACATTTTTAACTTCCAGGCTCTTTTCTCCAGCACAAACATCAGACTGTTTGTGGAGCTTTCAGCTCACATCTTGTGACTGAGTTTTGACTGTTCTTGACAGAATGTCCCTCCCCCTTCTGCTTCCCCATCTAACCTCTGACCCTGTAGATGAGGTAGAACACCAGTGGAGAGTGATACTCCTGCTTATCCTGTTCCTATTTTCATAGATTCATAGAATGTCAGGTTGGAAGGGACCTCAAGGATCATCTAGTCCAACCTTAAGTGTAGTTTAAGTGAGGTGGGCCAGCAGCCTGTCAAGATGAGTCTTGAAACTGTCTCATGTTGGGGAATCCACCACTTCCATTAGGAGACTATTCCAATGTTTAATTGTTCTCATTGTAAAGAACTTCCTTCTAGACTCCAGTCGGAATTTCCCCAGGAGCAGCTTGCAGCCATTACCCTTTGTATTTTCCATGTGACTCCTTGTAAAAAGGGAGTCTCCTTCCTCGTGGTAGCCACCCTTCAAGTACTGGTACATTGCAATAAGGTCTCCCCTAAGCCTTCTCTTCTCAAGGCTGAACATACCCATTTTTCTCAGCCCTTCTTCATACGGCAGGTCTTCCAGTCCCCTGACCATCCTTGTGGCCCTTCTCTGGACCCTCTCCAGCTTGTCCACATCTTTTTTGTATAGCGGAGACCAAAACTGAACACAGTACTCGAGGTGTGGTCTGACCAGTGCTGAGTAAAGCGGGAGAATGACTTCTTCATGTCTGCTGGTGATGCCCCTCTTAATGCAACCCAATTTTAAATAGTTTAACAATGGTTATTTTGATGTTCTACTCTGAGTAAAATCAGAAGTGATCTCTGTAGAAGATTCTAATCAGCAGTGAAGGAAGTGACCCATTCTTTTTGCTTAGACTAATTGTTTGGCTCTGTTTGGGTTACATCCTTCTAGGAAGGGAGGGCAAGAGAGGCCTTGGCGTGCAAAGATTATTATACATTTAACAAACCTGATAGTTGCTTCTTGAAGGAAATATTCTAGGGTGGCTTTTTTTGGCTCAGAAATTGAACAAGCCACATTCTTTTAGGCTGTAATAATAAGGGTATCGTGAACGTAACAGGCCTAGAATAATATCAACATTGTCTTTCAAGAAAATGGTTATCTCATACTATTGCCACTTTTTCCTGGTCCGCAATTTTTCTGTCATTTACATGATTGTTTTCATTGTAGTGCTACTTGGTTTCATAGGACAGACTGCTTCGGCTGACTTCAGATGAGATTGCACATCTATGAAACACTCGAGTTTTGGTTTTCCTACTGAATTAGTAAACACACAATTACTAAACAATATATCATTTACTATACAAGTAATTATTTCTAGTTTAAGAAATGAAAATAATATAGTCCAATATAGATAATAAATACATTAATCCATACAAAAGTGTGACTAATATGTATAAATTATTATCAGATAATACATAATTCTTATAATCCTATGATAATACCACATTTTTGGGAGAGGGATAGGAACAAAAAGGAGAAAAACCGTTCAGGATAATTGAATCGCTTGTCTCCCAAAGGCAAGGCTTTTTCAAGTCAAGGGCATGTCAAGTTAGCTATCTTGTCATTGACTATATCTGCTATTTTCTTTAGTTCTCAGAATTGGGGCCAAGGAAGTCCAGCTATTTTGAGGGGAGACATGGGCACTTCATTAGAAAAGTGTTCACAGCATGGTTAGCAAATGCATATACAGACCAGCGATGCTGATGAGACCATGAATATTTATGGGGCTTAAGACAGGAGGTTTAAATACCTACTGAATTACAGCACTTCACATGAGGAAAGGGAAATAGATGATGTAATATACCAGCCCAAAGCATGAGCATACTGTTCCCCAAACCCTTCCTTTTATCCAGAGGATAATGTTCCTCTCTTCATCAGATGGAGAGAAGCCTGTGCGTTGATGGCAGGGGAAGAAAGGCAGAATGAAACAAGAGGCCTTTTCAGTCTCTGCTGAGACAGTGCCCCTGCTCCAAAGGAGCCCTTCCATCAGCCTCCCTTAGTGCTGTCAGAGCTTCCTGGAGAAGCTACCAGAAGGGAGAAGTCCAAGTGCATGCTGTCTGCATCACTTTCCTGACTGTGAGGCACTGGAACAAATTATGCGGTTGTGGTGCGAAGTGGCTGGTTTTCTGAAAGCCTTCTCAAGGAGGACCTTGGAGCTTTCTGCAATACTCTTCGGTCAATGGCATATCCAGCCCAGCTGTCTTCACTCACAAACGAATGTGCATACTTTAATTCATGTTGCCATGTTTGTGAATTTCCTCCTGTCTTTTCTGGTTTATGAAAACTTCTTGAGTAATTTGTACATCTTTCAGGTAAAAATTATTACCATGTTATTCTCAGAGGTGTAGAATTCCCTCCTTCAGATGTACAGTTCTTCAATTGGAGAAGGCTTCCTTGAATGCGTGTTAACTACGGCCAGTTATAATCCAGGGTCAAACTACTGTGTTTTCAATAACATTAGAGAGGAGTTAGCTGTAGACCAAAACCAAACATCATCCAATTATAATTTCTGATGAGTCATTAAAAAATTTGTGTGATGCTAGTCCAGTCCGTGCAAAGTAAAATTCCATAAACTGGCCCAAGAGGCTAGAATGACCTTCAGTGTGGACAGTAGGCCCTCGAACACCTCACTGCCTTTGCAAGATAGGTTATACCTTGCTGTCTAAATTCCAAATACGCAGGTTACTGTGTTTAATAATAAAAAAAAAATTGTGCATGCTGGCAATGTATTACACCTCTTTGCTGATAGCATGGGAACACTACTGATACGTGACAAATGTTAGCCATATCACTTCAGACATTTTGCAAAGGTCTGAGATACCTCAACAAAGCAATGATAGGAGCAACCGTATGGAATAGAATACATCACTGCTGTGTCAAGAAAACTGTGATGTTATTGGTTCCACTTCCACAGAGAAGTGCTTCTTCTGTCATCTACGGTTACCGTAATAGCTAAAGGGTTGCTTCTACCCTGATGCCTTCCTTGTTTGGTGGTTTATAATTTTAATTTTTGCTTTGGATTAAGAAGTCTTAGTTCCTCTCTGATTGATTATAGAGGGGGGAGAAAAATCCCTAAGTTTGATTTCATGACCCCTTTTTATCTGTCAGACCCAGTTAATTCCCACTTCCCAGTTCTCCTAAGTTTGTCTTGTCTCCTCTTCATCTGTAAATGGAAAAACTCCCGCTAGGGATTAGCCTGTCACTCACTTTAATTTACTGAACACTTCCCAAAAACTGTTTCACATACCCCTGTCTCCAGTATCATTCTCATTACACTGGAAAGTGACAGATCTGCTGTCATTTATTTCCAAACTGCTCAGTCTGCCCCAGCTCCTCTCCTTTTTTCTGGTAGCACACACTTTGCTCTGGAGATCCTTCACCTTCTGATTTGTCTTTTTTTTTTTTTAATCATTTTTCTTTAAATGTGTTTAAGTTTTCTTAAATGTTGTTTCTGCATTTGCAGAGCTCTTACTTCAGAGGCAGTGTTATTGTAGAAATGGGAGTATACTCTTTGATGTGCTTTCCAAGCTAGTCTTACAGAGTAATTGTTATTTTTGGTTTTATTGCAGATAAAGGAAGCAAATTTTTGGGGATCTAACTTTGTCATGAGTGGTTCAGACTGTGGCCATATTTTTATATGGGATAGACATACTGCTGAACATCTCATGCTGCTGGAAGCTGATAATCATGTGGTGAACTGTCTTCAGCCTCATCCATTTGACCCAAGTAAGATCACAATTTTTCAGAGTCTGCATGTTCAGGTTATCTGTAGTAAATAATTTTAAAGCTCAGCCTTTAATTCTTTTCTCAATAGAGCATTGTAATGATTAATGAACTGTTGTTCATTTTTCCCCATATAAATAAGATAATACTGCTTTTCATTTTGTCTTTTACTAATGACCTTTGGCCCTTAAAACCCTCCTTACCCAATAATGTCTTGGAATGAAAATGTTAGTGACATAGTATTTATAGAAAGTTAAGATGTAGTGAGAAGAATCTCCATTTCTTGCTCCCCTCAATACGTTAAATGTTTTCCATGGCATTAATGAGGGAAATAAGAGGTCACTGGAATGCCAGCAATACTTTGGGAATTGATATTGAAATCTGGTCTCTACTGGCTCTGTTAAAAAATGGAATGATGTGGGTATCTCAGTCTCACTGGCTTTGTGAGATTAGGAGGATGAATAAAATTAATATAAATTCTACTAACTTGTATTTATGGGAAAATATTTATTGAAAAGATGGTCTAAAGTAGTAGAAGGAATCATGTGTTGTCTGATGTGCAGACAGAAAATCTGAACCATCCTGCAGCTTCTGACATAGTTTAAAACAGTATTTGTGTTATTTCTTTTTTCATAGCTTACATAGCTGTAGAGTAGCAGTCAGCTGTAAACAAATAAGCAAATAAAGGGGTTATAATACCAGAAGAGGCTGGGTTTTTTCAGACAGTTTGCAGAAACATGGCATACTGCCCTACGTTGGATAAGCCTTGAACTTTTGAATGCTTAATTGAAATTGTGTTCCCGTGCCTGTGTGGAGTGCATGGCTAGGTTTGACACTTCTTCTGGGAGCACCTTTCAAAAATGTTCTTTAGCTTTACTGATTTCTTGATGGAGTGTAACAGTCTCCGTGATTACACTGAAAATGTAATGAAGAGGTCATCCTCCTTGTAGGACAGTTCATCTTCTCCGGTGTTCCAGTTACTGAGATCTTTCTATTAAATTTTTATTCCCATAGCTGTTTTGTGCAATGATCTAGAGAATGTTCTGCAACATTTTGTTTTCCGTATTATAACAAGAGTTTGTAAGAACATCCATTGCTTCTTTATATTGGAATATCAAATAAATTTACCTGGAATACACTGAAATTATCAAATGTTAAAATAGGTTTGTTCTTACTTTCTGTTCCCATCTTATGTATATTCTGGTGCCTTTTTTTTTTTTAAATGTAAAAAAGGAGGCTCTTCATGTTTGCATGTGTTTTCTTCATATATATATATATTTAAAAATATACAATCTATAGCTCAGATCTTGTATGAAGACAATAATTACATAGCTGTATGTTCAGAATGAGAACTGACATTTGCAAGTAAATGCTTCAAGTGAAACATTTTTCTTTAACTCCAGTTAAGTGCATAAAATACTGGTAAAGACATAACACATTTAATTTAGAATTACTATTCCTTACTTCTAGTTCTGGCCTCTTCGGGTATTGATTATGATATAAAAATTTGGTCACCTTTGGAAGAATCCAAGATTTTTAACAGAAAACTTGCAGATGAGGTAAGAACCTTTCCTCTTTTTTCACAGTAGTGTTGCATCTTCCAATTCTATAAAAGCCTTTAGCCCAAGTTACTGAATTAACCGAGTTATTTAATGTTGAACAAACGAGCTACAAATAAAAAGCTGCCATTTATGAAAGCTAACTTTGGTATCATTGGCAGCACACAGAGGCACTTTTTATTTCATTATCTCTCCTAGAAATTATGTTATATGGTCTGGTATTATGTACATGAAGGAATTTGGAAAAAGGATGAACATTCAGTATAGAAGGAAAACTGTAAACTCTAACTGTTAATCCTTATATTGAAATACCTATGTAGAGGATAGGGGAGGTTCATAGAAATAAAATTGTGTTGAGTTTGTCTAGAGTAAGTATTCCAACATATCTAAACTGAATTTTCAACAGAAGGGAAGGTCTAGGGAGAAAGCATTGCGTTTGGTAAAAGTTCAGTATATATATATAGAACTGTATTTAAAATTAAGAGAGGCCATGACCTTAATGAATAGGAAAAGAAAGTGGGAATGGGAAGACAGAATAGAGAAGAATCATCAGAAGCGGGCTGTCAAAAGGATGTTACTGATGATGCACTAGAGAAACAGGAGGTGAGGGAAGAAAAAAATGGCACCCTGCTATCTTCTCAGTTTGTGTCTTTGAGGGAGTCATCAGCTCTGCAAAGTGTCTGGTAAATAGATGATAATGACAGAAATGAGGTGCTTGGATTTGGCTAGGAGAAGGCCACTGCAGACATTTGCAAGAACATGTTCCTCACAAGAGAAACAGGCTTGAGAAGGAGTCTTGGGGAGAAAAAGAAATGCATTATTTTCCTGACTTAGATCAGCTGCTCTTGGAGGAGGGACTGAATAATGGTCAGAACTTGTCTCCACCTAAAGAAATTTTTATGCTTAGTGATAACTAAGGAGTGTAGCCTAAAAGCTGGGAGACAAGCTAAAGTGTGGGATTAGAATTTAACAGCAAAGCAAGAAGGATGGCAAGGAAGGACCAGAAGGAAGGAGGCAAAAAAGCTAAACATATTCATTAGTGAGGTTTTTTTCCATGAAACTAAGACAGTAGGAGCTGATTCTTTCAAGTCATTTAGAAGCAAGCTGTAGATTTGTTTAGAAAGAATTACGGAGCTGAAGAATGTTCCTGAACTGGGATAGAGTGATTGCTTGTGTTCCTTGGATTTTCTCCAAAAGTTTCAAGCAGCATGAAGGTAGGAGTGTAGAGTAACCTCAGCTCTTTTCGTTCCCACATTCTTGGCCATTGCTGGTGCTAGAACTTTATTTTCTGCAACAACTGCCATCAGTAACAGCACTTTCTCTCATCGGGCTTCCCTATTTCATGCAAGATCTCATTTCCAAAATTTCAGTTGCTCATCTTAGTATCTACCATTCATGTAGACAATGGAGCGATGACCTTAACTAGAATATGTTTCAGATAGACAATTAGGTATCTGTAGGCAGAGTCCACTATCTGACTTTTCTTACTATATACAATTGGTGTAACTGTATTTGAAAGTAATTATTAAAATATTGCTTCCTTGTTGTAATTTTGGTTTCTGTAAATACAAAGTTCCTATGCAAAAGGTATCCACAAACCCATATTGATGCAGTACAAGTTTAGTTTTGATGCTGTTTTTTCCCCTTCCCCACCTCTAGGTTATAACACGTAATGAATTAATGCTGGAAGAAACCAGAAACACTATTACTGTTCCAGCTTCTTTTATGTTACGGATGTTGGCTTCGTTGAATCATATAAGGGCAGGTAAGAGATTTCTGAAGAGCTTGTCTACCACATTGTTCTGTGAAATAGCAGATGGAATGGGGAGCCATCAAGATCTTCAGATGTCTGTGGCTACACTTGGGCTTGGTGAGAAGATTCAAGCGTTTTTCAAGGGTGTCTTAATAGAAGTACTTAGGAATTGCTTCTTTAGTATGAGGCTTGCAACACTTTTGCAGCCGTTATTTTTTCCCTCAAAACAAAGAGAAGAAAAGAGCAAAATATACTTTTAGATGTTACCATACTATCCACCCTGCAATAGCTTATTTGTAATGTCGTACAAAGTAGATGTTGAAAAACAATCTCTTTACCAAGCAATGACCCTTAAGGGTGGGCACTGTGTGATGGGAAAGCTATTGAGGATGATTGGAATGAGTCGTAAAATAAGACTGACTCTCGATCTGGGCTTGGAATTGTCTATGGGCAAAGGAGGATGTGAAGATACACAACTGTGGGTGATGTTAATGAAGCCACTGGCAGCTATTCCTGGGGCAGTAGGTACCAGAATGTTCCCTTAATGAAGAGACAGTTTGTGAAGGGCTGAAACTTGAGGGGTTGCATGGAGAATTGTTGTTGCGAATTGGTGTTCCTGGACATTAGTGCTGAAGAAGCTGACTGTATGGGTTGATACTGAAAATGCAGGAAAATGGAGAGACATCATACTGGGTAGGAAGCAAGGAGATGCAGTTTTGGGATGGTATGATGTATAGGGCAGAAACCCAACAGAACTGTAGATGAAGGTGGAAGTGACTGTAGATACTGAGTTATGGGGACTCCAGCACTGGCTGAGCAGAGCAATGGGCCTATAGCAGTGAGGTGGGAAGGAAGCTCCGCCTGGTAGCAGCTGCTGCTCTTCTTTCACCTCCTGCTGATCTGTGAGGATTAGAGAGCCAGGAGGATGCCACTGTGTCCAGCCCAGTGGTATGTCTCACCACTGCTGTAACTGACTATGCTAGTTTGGTTTCCTCTTCATTTGTTATGATTTCTTTGGAGTAAAATATGAATTACAACAGTTTCAGCAAAAGTCTGTGTTATGACTGGGTGGGGTGTTTCGTAACCTGAATGTTGAGTGATAGATCTGGAGACAATCTTGTTTCCTCACATATTTCTGTATTTGTCTTTCTCTAAATGTTTCCATCAAAAGGTACTTTTTCTGATGGTACCCAGTGACAGCGATTCCCCACTTCTCTGGAGTATACAAATTTCTAACTGCAGCTATTCTAGTTTCAGCTCCCCAGAACAGTGTTTTAATCCCTTGTATTCACCATCTCTTTTTAAAATTATGCTTGCATTCATCTTTCCCCTGCTGACAGCCAGTCAGCAGCTAGGAGGTTTCTCCCTTTGTACATAAATGTCACTTTATATGCCTGGAAATCCTTTAGGCCTTTTCTCCCATTCTCCTTCCGTGTGGTAACATTCCTACCGAATCTCTGCTGTCTGTCCACATGGACTTTTTTAACCATATAACGCACAGCCACTGTGTGTTGTGTAGTAACTCAAGAGAGAGAGTATCCTATAAATATTTACCAAAACCCGAAAACATTAGAATTTCTCTTTACTAAATCTCTGTCTCTTACAGACCGATTGGAAGGTGACAGATCAGAAGGATCTGGTCAGGAAAATGAAAACGAAGACGAAGAGTAACTGGCAATTGTGTGCAAGCACCTAGACATTAATGGAATTTGTATAAGACATTAATTATATTTTTCCTTACAGAGCTTTAGTGCAATTCTAAGGTATTGCTTTTGGATAACCTAACCTTTTGTTTTTGAATGACTGTGTGCATGACTTTGGGAGAGTGTGCAAGTAAAATAAGCAAAAATGTTTTTAAAATGTTTTGCCATGTATGAGGGGTGCTAGAAGATGCAAAGTGCAATATTTTCCTTAACCTGCGAATGTGGGAGCTTGGATCAATGTTTTAAAGTAACTTTCATTATAGTAAAAACGTTGGTTCAATAAATTTCTATACCTGCTGTTTGCATGTTTGTTGCTTTCTAATTAAAAGATTTGGTTGTTTTAAGTAGTTTTGTGTTTTCTCTTTGGGCAGCCATTGATTTTTCACCTTGTAACTATAGCCCCATTACTGCCTTCACTTGCATTCTTTCTTACAACGTTTGCGAAGTGACAAATGCAGTTGTTTCTTACAGTGAGCACTGGGATTCCCTGTGACTTTGAGATCGCCCTGCCTCTTGGTTCTTGCATTTCCATGGGCGTGACCCACACATACATACACAACATTGCCTCTCCATCAGTCTTACTCTAGCGGCAGCTCACGTTCTCCATGCTTCCATCTGCAGTGCTGATGAAATCGTTGTGTTTCACTGACAGATCCGTGAGTATGCATTCTTTGCAACAACCACAGATGTAGCGTAATTTCCATTGGATTTAGAATAGAGAAATTGTAGCACAAAGGAACATGAATTTGAAAATTCCCCTGTGTTACCTCCTGGGAGTAATTATTTGGGAAGGAGGGTAGTTCAATCTGTGTAACAGTCTCTACCGCTTCCGCTGGACGTCTTTGGATGGCAACAGGGAAGAGTAAGTAAAGGAAGGAAAGCAGAGCAGGGAAGAGAGTGGCTTTCGCTGAGCGGCTGTTCTTGCCAAGGATGGCAGATGCGGAGAGGCTCCATTGGGAATTAGAGTGCCGGGAAGAATTCTGAATCGGATGGATGAGGGTACTGGAGGCTTCATTACCCTGTAATCATTAAAATACACATTCATCACACAGTCTTTACAAACTTGGCTTACATCAACAAAAAGAATTCCCCACACCAAAGTCTAAATAACATTGTCACAACATTCTGATACCCTGATTCACAATGCAGGCAGGCTGAAAGGACTTGGGGAAGGGATATAAATCACAGGGACAGAGGGAGATGGGAAAACTAAAACTTTGAGGACATGAAGAGAGATTTGTGAGGGAAGAGAAATGGGAATTGTATGGAACTCAGCTGGCAGCAACAGTGGAGACACTGGGACAAGGGAAGAATAATGTGAGAGGAGAGAAGTGTGAGGAGACAGGGTGGGTAGTGGGTTGGTTTTTTTAAAAAAGGAGAAGTTGGGAAATTACTGAGAAGTGTAGAAGCTTTGAAAGTGATCTGGTGAAGTGAACTTGGTGTCAAGGTTTAGGGTCAGTCTGCTAGATCTAGAACAGATGTTTTCTGTTAACCCCCCCTTCCCCTGCAAAAAGGGGAAGAGAAAGGGAATAAGGGAGAGACTTAAGGATCTCTGTTGGCCTCCCGTCCCCTCCCAAATGGGAAGAGAAGGGGAAAGAAAGAAAGACTTACAGATTACAAAAGAAAACTGAAGCAGCTTTAATTAAGATAGTAATAAAAAGGAATATACACAAATATATACAAAACCAGTATCAAACCCAGCCTCTCCTGATGGCAGTGACCTTGGTCTGCACACCAGTCCTTGGGAGTAACTCTAAACATCAAGTGCTATCACTGCTAGAAGCAGACGCTGTCTGCAAAAACATGCTGTTAGCTTCAGAAAGTGCAGTTAAAGTTAGAAGAGACTCAGCTGAAAAGTAAAATCACTGAACAGAATTAGTTCTGTTCTAACTCAAACCAGGACATTTATGAAATCTGTGGGAGAGAGGGTTCTGGGGGCAGAGAGTACTGAGAAGAATGGAGGTCTCAGAACACTGGAGTATTATGGAAAACTTCACACTCAGAGGAAGTTCGTGCAACAGGACAGAAATCTGGTAAGCATTTGAGAATGTATCCGCTGTAAACAAGGGAGAGTGAAAGAAGTTGAGGTAAGTTGTTTGATTGTTTTTTAAGGTATGGAGTCTAAATAATGGCTGATACAGATATTTGTCTTTTCTGGTGACACAAAGAAAAGGACTAAGTGGCCATCTTGTTGGAGAAGGGAGAAAAATACTAGTTTTGCCTCATGACGTATCATTTTGGGCAAGCATTTTTAGACCAGCAAGAAATGAAAGAATAATTTATGATTCTGTGGTACACCAAATCAGGGAGGAGGAAACAGAGTGGTCTAGAAATATTCAAACCTTGCTGCTCATAGTGCTGCACGGAGCAGTATTTTTACAGTTGCATGTAAATTAGCCCTGAATTTTTGTAACAGAACAAAGTAGTACGCCTTTCATGAGTTTTTAAAGATCTGTGCAGTAAAGACATGTAGTGCATTTGTACATGAGTGTGCTTGCAAGTAGGGTTGTCTGCTCTACTTTAGCAGTTAGCAGAGAGAGGAAAAAAGCTGTGTTTATGTTCTCTGTGGCATCTGTTGCGATGGTGGACCTCTTCCACAGCCAGGGGTCCTGAAACACAGCGTGTTCGATGCAGTTGTTAGGTCCTCTATAGCTTGTTTGAGATGCATTTGCTTCCAGAAAGAACAACCATGGTGTTTCTACGGAAGCCTGACTCTTTCTATTTAGAAACTATTAGCTTTTGCCTTTGGAAAACATATTCTTTCTCAAGTAAGTGTGTGGAGAGGATGCTCTTTGTCTTCACTAGAGAGGCTTTATAAATCATCACTGTGGATGTCTGTCTAAAAATAAAAAAGCTGCTTCCGCCACTTTTACTTTAGTTGTAGCAATTGCCAGCAAAGACCATACAACATAAAACAAAAGTAACAATTATGTATGTCTTTTTTTCAGTTTCCCAATAAGCACGTTATTCCCAAAAGGTCTGTTATTTATGCAAAGGCTAAATATTAACTTAAATTCCAGATACTTAGCTGAGGATTTACTGATTAAAAGGAGGGTTGAATCTTAATAAGGGCAACAGTGTAATATTTGGAAGATTTTTTTCAAATTTCAATGAAGGTTTTCAAACATTTTTTTTCTAAAACTGAGATACTCATAGTGTTTGGGTTAGTTCTTTTTCATAAACATTTAGGTCATGGTTCTAGGAACTGAGACTTAGTCCACTCAGTAGTAGGAGCTGTTGGCAGGAGCAGGAAGGATGCTGGTAATCCCAGAGTTTGTAGCAGTAACAGAAAGTTTGAAAATGTTATTTAAATGTGCATGTAAATTATAAAAAAAGTAATACACCAATGCACAGTCCAAAACCTCACAATTTTGGAAGCAAATCTCATGATTTGGGTCTGATTTCAGACTGGAGGCTTTGAGGTGGGTGATGCTGCAGGAGCTCCCTCTAGTGCCACCACTCGTGCTGCATTTGTAGAAGTGTGTGGAGAAATGAAAATCTGGGGATGTGTTCTTCATACTAATAGTGATGCAATATTTGAGACCATCGTTCTTCCTTTAAGTCAATGAAAGGAGAACACCAACAAGCAACAGACCATAATACTGCTGATAAGCATCAAAAGACCAGTTGAGTTAACTGGCTTGTAAAAGATCCAAACCTTTCAGTTTCTATTTAGAGTAATAACAGCCCAAATTTGATGGATAAGACAGTGAGTGAGAATATGGGGAGGACCTTGTTTTCCTGCTTTGCGGACTGAAGATTGTACATAAGTTAAAGCTGGTTCTTCTGTCCCACACCAGTTTGTTGTCAATATTTGCATCCTAGGAAGAGCACTTCTCTCCAACAAGGGTTCAGATGTCATTGAACTCATTTCTGTGAAGGATATATCTTAAGACCATGCAAAGATCATAAGCAACTTCTTTGATGTTTTGATATGATTCCTGGTAAATAATTTGGTGTCTCAGAGCTTGGGCAGATGGTTGCTGTAGGAAACCATCTCTTGTTTAAATATCAAAGATATGCTGAGCCTGTTCAAACTGCTCTCTGCCTAAGTTCTACTTCTCTATGCCTTCCCCTGATGGAGGTAGAACAAGGTGCATTAACGACATCCTGCATCACCTTTTATTGTGACATTTTCTTACCCAAGCAGCAGGTAAATGTAGCTTGAGTAAAATGTTATGGTAGACTGTTGTGTATATCATGAGCTCATACAGAATATCCTACAAGGTGTTTTTGAAGAAGAAATTGCAGAAGTAAAGGTTTAATACAAGTTTCACTTGTATTTGCACAAGCAAAATAGCTACCGTGGAAGTGTGTGTGCTGTGATCATAGAATATGCTCCGAGATGCTGCCTTGGAAAGCTGAACATCGTGTCTACAAAGTCTTTTTTTTAATGGAAAGACACTGCTGAGCCAGGTTCAGGCTCAGGCCTATTGCAAAGGCCATTAGCAATCCTTGGGAATCCTCCACACGGCACTGTTTCATGGGCCAGACCTGACAGCACTATTGAAAAAGGAGGTGCCAGTTAGGTCAGAGCCCATGTTCCTCCTGGTCAACAGTCATGCCCCTATAAGAAGCCAAGTCCAAAAGCCTCAGCTGAAGTACAGGAAATGACACAGAAGGCAGATGTGTGGTCATCTGCCCTGCCTGAATAGAGATTGATTTAGTCTTTGAAATGTGGGGTTAACTCAATTTTAGACTATTTCCATGAATTATAACATACCCAAATGGCTTTATCTGTGTAAGCACTCAGTTTATCTCCTGAGTGACATTCTCTGCTGTTGAGTCTGAGTTATCTTTTAGGGTAATGGAGATTTATTTTCCTTAGTTTTAAATGTGCCTTTTATTATTTGCAATTGCTTTGTTCTTTTGATGAAAAGGTACTGTCTACCTTCTCAGCGCCTTTTAAGAACCTTCTATCAATGCTCCCCTCTAGATTAATTTCCTTTTGCTGGTAGAGCAACCTGAAATCCAAAAAACAACTACTACTAAAACTACTAAAAAACCCAACAGAATGTTTTGATTGGGAAAAACTAGGTATATGCTACTCTTGAAGCGAGCTCCTTCTTTTTCTCCTGATCGTGACTCCCCATATTACCATGCTTCCCTTTTTTTGCAGGAGGGCGGCTGTACGCTAGTATAATCCATGGAATTTGACAGACTTACTATCCAAGTCAGAACCGATGGCTGCTAATTTAGGAAAGTCTCACTTATGTGAAAAACCCTCTAAATAGAGTTTGTTAATGGGCTTTGTAACTCATTGGAAAACAGATCCCAAGAGATCTGCAGCTGGAGCTCAAACAGCACTGCAGATCATCTCTTTCCCTTCTGGGATGACTCAACGTTCCCACTCCATTTCCAGTATTTTCTCCTTCTTGCCCTTAGCCCCATGCAGTCTGGTCACCTATAGCTACTATTTTTAGTCTGGTGAGCAGTGTGAGCAGTGACAGAAGGAGAACTGGGTGCAGGAATACAAGGGTTGTGGGGATCAGGAGCAAGGCTCTTCTCCTTAGCTGGGCACTGCCTTTGCCCAGCCAGTGAGGCGAGTCCCCAAAATCCTTCTAGCTCCTTTACTCCCAGTAGTCTCAGAGCTGTCACCTCAGCTCCCTAATTCCTGTCTCCTAGTGAACCCAAGGACTCTCTCCCTACCTTAGCAACTTCTCAGACACAGGTGGTGAAGCTTATGCCAAAGAGATTAAGAGTTGCTGTTGTGAATTTTTAATAGCAGTGGACGGTGCTGCAGCCCAGCCCTTCCCAGGACCCTGCTGTTCAGACAACACATACAAGTGAACCTCCAATTCTGCATCTGTTGGGGGAATTAATCTGTAAACCTCAGGTTTACATCTCATCTCCACTCTCTGTTGTTTTCCTCTCTCATGACACCCTGACATCCCCTCTGAGACCAGCATAAATGCACCTTTACCTTGCTGTGTATTGATCATATCAATGATCAATAGAGAAGAGAAGACTGAGAGGGGATCTTATTAATGCATACAAATACTTGAGGGGTGGCTGTCGGGAAGATGGGGCCAGTCTTTTTTCGGTGGTGCCCGGTAACAGGACAAGAGGTTCTGGGCACAAGCTTCAATATAGGAAGTTCCACTTAAACATGAGGAGGAACTTCTTTCCTGTGAAGGTGGCAGAGCACTGGAATGGGCTGCCCAGAGAGGTTGTGGAGGCTCCTTCTCTGGAGACTTTCAAAACCTGTCTGGACATGTTCTTGTGCAACCTGCTCTAGGCGATCCCGCTCTGGCAGGGGGGTTGGACTAGATGATTTCCAGAGGTCTCTTCCAACCCCTATGATTCTATGATCTCACTCTGCTGATCTGGTGCCACTATGGCAATGCCACAACCCTGTGGCAAAGAGCTCTGGCTCCCCTCTGCACCTTTGAAACCAGCTGTTGTAGACCTGAGTCTTCCAGTGATTACTTGGCTATTTGTTTGTAACCGAATACAACTGCTTCATCTTCTATAATTAGTATATTGTTTGTTAATTGGCCTTTTTGATCTCCAGTTATTCCTTGTTTCCAGGGATAGATACATCACTGAGCAAGGTTCACTAGTCCTAAGACTCTGATATTCCTTATCTATCTTATATATAACAATTCTTGCTTATCTACTCTTAATTTTTGTGTTGGATCCCTATGCATATCTAAAAAAACCCCCAATAAAACTAATGTATGTTAAAAATGAACCTGTAATTGTCAAATCACCTAAAGGAATAACGAGTTGAGTGTTGTACCTCCCCAGTAGCTAGACTGGATTTTTATTCCTCAGAGTGTGATTATGTGGTAGTTGGTGCAAGAGGAGTTGGTGCTCTCATTTCAGTTCTTGCTGATTTACTCTGTCGTGGTTGTCAGTAGCTTGCTCTGGGGGCATGAGATGCTGATTCAGCACTTTTGTCCATGGAAAAAAGTGTCTGGGACTATCTGTCTCTTTTTATGAGCATTTCAAAGAGAATACACTGTGCTCCAAAATAATTTGTGCTTATTTTACCCAGGATTACATAGAGCAAGGAATGTTTCTGTAAATCTTTAAGTCAACATGGCTATTAAAGTAAAGTTAGGTGCTGTGACAAAACCAATTGGCTTGTAAAATACAGGACTCACTTCAAAATTCTCCCCAATTTTCCTGAGATTTTTTTTCTTTAAAAAATAATTATAGTGTGCATCTGTTCTCACTGCACGTAAGGGTTGTGCAATGAGCGCATTGAAGAGTGACGCTCCCCATGACAGGAGCTATGGCTGAGTCCCAGTGCAGGGAGACTCTCACACACATCCAGAGCTTCAGTCATTGCCTCCATCAACACCCCATCACTGTGGCAGGAGCAACTCCCAGCCCCTCACCCCGTCACAACCAGGCTGCGTGTGCCCGCTGTGGCAGCTCGCTGGGTATGTGGCTGTCACTGATGGGGGTGGTTGCACACTTTCTCCCACCACGCTGAAAATCCATGTGCTTGCTCAGGAATTCAGCTTCATTCACTCCACGTGAATTTCACATCACTGCAGTGAATAGATTTGATTGCAATCTGGAGGCTCTAAATTTGGTCTGTTACATGCTCTTAGAGAGGAGAGCTGGGAAAAAGATACAGAAATGAGAAACTGAATGAACTTCATTTAATTTAGAAATTATTTCTGTCGTCCTTCTTCTCACCATCTCTTTTGCCTTCGTTCTTTGGCTATCTATCGAGCAGTGTGGTGTAGGGACTAAGGATGTGTAAGACGGTGAGCCCAAGATGCAGGGGGAAGCTGGACCCTTGGCCCTTGGGACTGTCTGTGGCCAGGCAGAGAGCAGATGTGAGGTGCAGGAGAAGAAGGGTCTTCACCTCCCCCCAACTTGATTTATTCCCTGGAAAGTAGACAGAGAACAGCTGTAAGAGAGCAAGGTGAGGATAAATGAAAAGCCAAATTAGACCCAAGCAAGGAGAAAATATTTGATGCAGCAGCTATTTTTTGTTCACTGAAAGACAGTCTAAAAACAGAGGGATGCTATAGAAAAGACAAGTGTAGCTTAGCTGCAGGAAAACGCCCCAATGCCACCTGCACGCAGTATGGCGCGGGGTATCCCACATTAAAAACTGCTTGTCAGACTAATACAGCCTGCTGTGTGATGGCTGGAGGACACCACTGCAGGGAAGCATTTTTGAGTTGCAGAGCTATGCAGGAAAATAAACCGTACTGTGCTACATATCTAGAGGAGAAAAAGGCTTTTCTTCTTTCCATGAGGAAGTAACTGGCATCTCAGTGAAACTGCAGGTTGAACTACACGGGACATCCACTAGGATATATTACTGAAGAAAGAGTAGACAGCAGGGTGAGGCTCAGAATCTCTTCTTTCTAGCACCGGAGCCCTGAATTTGTGCCCACCAGGGTTTTGAAGTGTGTCGCTGTTTGCTGGCAACCAAAGAGCAAACAGAGGATGCTCAGGGAACATGGTACTCAGAGTCAAACATTGTCATCTTCTGACAGTGCTCTGGGATCACCTGAAGTGATGACGCATGGGGTGATCATGTTAATATTTAGCTTTTAAGCTTTAAAATGCTGCTAGATCTAGTTTACAAAGAGTGACACCAATGTCAGAATTCCCCTTCAACAGAGGAGAAATTGGGCAGGAAGGAGGAAACAAATGGCTTATCAACCCCTAACACCCTAGTAATAAAAACAGGATTCAGATTAAGACTTCTGAGGTGAGTCCCCTTCCACCAGCCTGTATTACACCTTCAAAGAACAAGAGGTGACTCAAAATCTTTAATGACACTCCTCCACCTTGTCAACTTCAAGTTCTCTTGAGGCCAGGGAGCGAGTGGATTTCCTGGTAAACCATTAGTGGCATTGTTGCTGCACGGGTTTGTTGCTTGGTGATCTGTGATAACGAAACTGAGCGCTCCTAGGGATGTCTCAGTACAGTAAATACAAAAAGGGTGGTACAAAAAATGTAATTACTAGTGATCGACATGGGAAGAAGAGCTCTGAACATGGTTGTTTTGTGCAGGTATGACTTGGCTCTTTAGTAATTTTTTATCTTAGAATAAAGACCATAAAATGTATCTTCCACTTACACTTATTAGTCCGTTAGTGATTTAGCTGTGTCCTGACAGAAGTGGAGCTGTAGCAGGATCGGCATCTGACAGTCTGTCCCTGGGTTGCCATGGTAACTGCCTAGGATGTGGTATGCTTAAGAAAATGCAACTTCTGGGCTGGTGGGCGGCAGATGGATGGGATTCAGCTGCCTCAGAGGGTGGTACCCCACAGCCAGACATGCAGATTCAGAAATCTCCCTGGGCGGCCGAGTTGGCACGTGGGAGGTTCTGCCACGGGGAAGCAGGGAGGAGGTCCAGTCAGAAGCAAAATTTAATTTGCAACATTAATTTGTTCCCAGATTTGCTCACTGAGCCATGAATCATGCAGGGTTTGATGAATTCCTGCATAATCCAAGCCTGCCTGGAAGCCTCGTGGATTGCCGAGAGCCCAGGACTCCCACAGCCCTTTCCCAGGAGCAGCCAGCTGAGGTGGGGAGGGCTTCCCGTTTCACTGGGAAGTCAAAGCTCTTTGGCAGCCTTAGATACACCCAGGGCTAAGGACTTGGGAACCCAGGCAGCTGTGAGCTGGAATCGATGTTGTCAGAGTCACTGAGCCTCTCTCAGAACACAGGAAACCTATTTTGTTACAGAGATGTTTCCAAAAAGGAAATGTCTTTAGAATTTTCTGTTCGCAAAACAATTTGAAATGAAAAAAGGAAAGAAGAAACATCTTGTTCCAACATAACCCAAGACCACATTTTAACAAGAACATTTCTCATAAGGGAGAGCATGTGCTTTGTCAGCCAGCTGTGAGGAGTACACAAAACCTGAGCACGCGGGAAGCTCCCGTATCTAAGGGCAGAAATAGGGGAAAAACAAAAACAAACAAAAAAACCCCCAACCAGCACCAGAGGTGTATAAAATACAACACTAGTTGAAGACAATTAATGCTCTGGGGTTAGTTCTCTTTTTTGGCGAACCACATCTACTGTGTGTCCTTTATACAGCATGCAGTGTTAGGTCCATTGTAACAAATGTGTTGTTATATTAAATTGATTTTCCAGTGGTGTTTCCAGAAACATGATATGCCTCGGTATCCACAATCTATGGACAATTTCTGTGTGCCACCTTTTCCCTGCGCTGCTCAGTGATCTGTTGTTTTCCACCTGCAGCATTTCTTAATTTTTTCCTGGTTTACTGGTATCTCAGGTTAAGTTCTTTGGGATGCATCGGAGCACCACTTTTCTGATAACAGATTTAACATCATTCAAAGGCAAAGAATTCCTACTTATTTAACAGACCCAAATATACTTCCTATAAACTAACTAGATTATGGACAATACATTCTAGACTTTCAAAAATGTAAATAAAGTTTAGGTTGAGCAAGCAAATATTTACTGCAGACAGGTGTTTCAATTCTTACTCATATTTTCATTTTCTGAGGAAGAAGAGGAAGTGAAACCTTTTCTTCTCCCATGCCTTTATTTTTTCAAAGAAATTTGACATTCCTAATTATGGGAGCAAAGGGAAATGAAAGTCTATTTCCAGAGACGATTCTTCCTGTAAATAGTGCCTGGGCACTTCTGCCTCATCTCATTGCATTTGGGCTGTCAGATGAGCATGATAAATAACTCGTCCTATAACCTCCGTTTTGTTGTTCTTTTTTTCTGCTGCAAATAATTGTCAGTTCTAGTCTCTGCCTGCATGTCACTGAAAGACTTCCTAAATGACAAGGATACGAGAGCCTTGTTTTAGCTGGAGATAATTTTAGCTTCTCTTCCAACAAAAATTGCATCAGCTAAATTTGGACACCATTTTCTTGCTGAACTAATAATGTTTGGTTTATCTTTTGTCCTGTTTTCAGTTTTCATTTGTTCAACAGCCCCAGATATTTATTTAAAAGTATTTATTTAAGAGAGACCATCAGTGTCCCTCTTTTTTTTTCTAACCAGAATATCTATTCTGCCAAGGAACATGATAAATGTAGCAATTTCTAATGCATTTGCCTGACTTTATAAGAACATCAAAAAAAACCCCCAAAAATCAGCTTCACTTGCTGAAAAGTGCAGAGTATGGAGAAGTGAAGTGGCTCTTCAGGAAAAACAAAGTATCTTTCTTCTTTCCTCAGAAAAACAGCATAGTGAACTTTTCTTTCTCAGTTTTCTAATTTTACTTAGAACTCAGTGAATTTACCTGAAACCCTGCGCACATTTCATCCTTTCAGTTGAATTCACTTGTATCTACTGCATTTCCTGAATTTTAGTCCTAATTGTAAGAGTCATCCTAGGCTCGGGTGTCCAACACAAGCCCTGAAGCAATTAAACATGCATTTCTTGTCAAACGATTTTAACGTTTTCCCAGAGACAGACTGTACCAAAAAAATCTGTGTTGTTTTCTTCCTTCCTGATTTCAGGTGAGCTAGATCTCCTGGATCTTGTAGATATAAGTGTGGCTCAAGAAACTACACCAAGGTATCACTAGGAGTGCAAAAAACGAGGATAATGCATCAAAATCAGTATCATTAGATACGCCGTACAAAAAGGATACATTGAATGTTAAAATTGTGGCGGATCCTGCAGAGATTCCAAACATATTTTACGTAATAATTTGCTGTTGTCATCATTAAACATCAAATGGAGGATCCAGCTGAGTTTTTCAGCTGGAAAAAGAAAGCCCTAATTCCCCAGCTGGAAACAAGGATCCGATGTGATTTCCTGTATGCTCTTTAGAAACCACCTTTCAGTTGACTCCTCTTCCTTATATTCTATATGCAGTAAATGAATGAACATTTGAATTGTATTAGCAGCTCCCACCAGCATCCTCTGGGTTTGCCAAGCTGTGCTTGAATTTTCTCATCTCTGAATTGGGTTTGTAAGAAAGCCAGTCCCAAAAGGGCAGAACCAGCAAGATCCCTTTGCTAATGGACAAAGACGAAACAACACAGGAGAGGGCAGGAAAGGGAAGAGTTAAAGCCAGCCCTTCTTTCAAGTAAGTGAATAAAAATTACCCCATAATAGCAGCAGCACAGAGAGGCTTCCTTCGTTCTCTGCACAATTCAGTGTGCATGACTTTGTGGACTGTCATCGCGAACAACACATGGTGGTGTTACTGTTAAAAAATTGCAGGTATTCCTTTTTTAGGGGTAGTGGAGGTGTCGGGAAAGGGGAGCATAGTCTCTCGCGTTTTCTGATGGGAGGAAGGACTTCAGCTCCGACATCTAAGCTCTCAGCATGTTGTGTAGATTCAGCCTTCAAATACGGTGCAAACAGAGTCCTGCACACCTGGGAGAGATCCTTGCCCTGGCTCCCTCAGCACCCCTGGCCGGCTGAAGCTTTGTCTGGGCTAGATGGGAGCAGGGCTGGAGGACATGGGCAGCTGCTGGGAGGTGTGATTTTGGCAGCAAGATGGTACTTGGTGTGGATGCCAGCTGCCAAAAGCTCAGACTGTTCTTGTAGAGATCAAGTCCGTGGTCCCTGATGAGGCCCATTTTGAGTTCTTTTTGAACATCCATTTATTTCTGCTGCCCCACTATAAACATCTCAAATTAGAAACCCTAAACTGTTCAAATTTGATATGCGTACCCTCTGCTTCTTGTTTGAAGCAGTTACCAGCTGATGGATGCACTGATTTTAAAGACCATGGCTTTGAGATGTAAGGGATGGTGGTTATAGGACATGTCCATTTGTTCTGGGCTCCATTTCATCTGTTTGTGCAACCTGAAAAGCCCGGGATAAATGTGCCAGTTTTATTCATTTGTCAACAGCCTTGCTTGAGGGATGAGTTCAGGGATTTTGCGTAGCTGAATCTGCAGATTAATTAATCTATATTGAGCATGTAGTAATTGAATTCTAGACCTTTTTTTTATAGATTAATGTTCAGTCCTATAACCCAGATATATATTGTGGGGAGCTCTTAAAAATCAGCAGTCGAAATAAGGAATCAGTATTTCCCAATGTTATATTGCAGATTGGCATACAATGAAAAGCGAAGAATGCACCTGATTTCTTATTACATAATACAGAGGAAAAAAAAATACTGTTTGCATGAGATAAGGATTTTTGCTTAGATTCACTTGAGAGATCATCAGCAGTATTTTTCTAGTCAGTGGGGAATTATACAGCTTGACATTTTTGCTAAACTGCCAGTTTTTAAAGGCATGGAATCAAAATCCTATGCCTACTCAAAACACACTTGGATCAAAATCCAAGATCACCTTTTTTGTTGTTATTTTTGTGCATAAGACTGTTGTTCAACTTTTCAGGCTACTAGGAGACATGCTATTCTCTTGCATAAAAAGATCACTTGCCCTTATCCTCAGGGTACTCCAGTGAAAGTAAAAGACAATCAGGTGGGGTTTTGTTTGTTTGTAATCAAACAAAACACTTCATCAGTTATCTCTCTAACTTTTGTACTGTTCCTGCACTTGAGAGACAATTATGGTTGTGTCATCTGACCCCGGCAGTAGCATGCCACTAAATCACTGAAAAATTAATTACCACATCTGTTTTTTTAAATCTTTCTCAGGAAAAAAAAAATAATAAATCTGTAACTTCTATTTTATAAACATTTATTCGCATATACATAGTGATCTATGTGTCTTCAAGTAAGATAAATTCCAAAATGCCGTTTTCTCACATACATCTATGTTTATGGAATCTCTTTTTCTACCTTAGCATGAAGCAAAGCTGCATTTTAGTCTAAAGATATTATACGTATCAGTCCATAGTTTTATTAGTAAATAATAATTATGGTACTTGTCTACTAGGATGTATGTAATAACTGAATTCAGAGTTGTCTTTTTGCCATGAGATGAGCATGGTTGGTTCTTTCAGCTATAAAATGCATGCATGTTGTACTTCATGCCTTTGTATTTTTTCAGGTCTGTTAAACATTGTCTACATAAAAATGTCACTGTTAAATGTCTATACTGCTGATCTGCATCAAGATATTCATGTGATACCTCTCAGCAGAGATATGTTGATGACAGCTGAATTCCCAATGCATTTCAGCTGTCAGACTCTTTCTGTTGTACCATCAACTTGGGGCCATGGGGGTAGCAGAGGCAGTGATAAGTGGCGGGCTGGAGTCCAAATTTAGTCTCCTGCAAAAAAAGCTATGGAAAAAAGGATGGGTAAATTAAGATATCGCTTATTTTCCCCTCCTTTTAATGCTTTCTTCAGCCACTCCCAAGCAGAGCTGATGCATTTCCTTTCACAGAATTAAATTTCAGTCAGCCAGCGTTTCAGGCCATCTCTTTGTTATCCTCATTTCCCTTGGTGACCAGCAATGTTTCTTCTCACTTTCTTGTGCTGTCTTTGCAGTAGGTGGAAGACAAGGCTTGCTGGGCAAAGAGCCTATTTCTAGCTCTGGTCTTCAATCAGACCCTCTGGAACAACCTCACTACTGCAGTATGAGGTAACTACCGTGGCATGAAAGACGATCAATTGAGCAACAAAAAATTACTTGTACGTAACCACTTGTGACACACTTCCTTTTCTCATTCTAGTTTCCTGTGTCTTGTCAGGAATTCTTGAAGACAACTTATTATTTTCCTAACTGGTCTACCACTTTAATAGATTTTAAGGCTTGAAGGTGCCAGGATGATCAGCTTGTCTGATCCTCCTGCCCTTGACCACATAATTTTTCATCAGTTTTTAGCCATTGCATCTTGCATGCATTTTTCTCTCAGCTATAGACCCATAAAGAATGAGAAGTCATTTCTGTGTTGGAACGTTCTGGCTGCAATATTTGAATGTGTTTTTATTCTTCCAACACCTTATGAGATAAGGAAGTTGGTATTTGGAACCTGGATTTAATATTCCAGTGATGAACTCCATGAATTGGCACACCAATACAATTACCTCCCTATTTCCACGAAGTAAAGGATCAGCTCTAGATTTTTATAGACAATTAGATTTTAGCATTACTCTTTCATTACTTGGATTGTATAATGCATGTTTTCTTGGGACTGCTGTAATAAGATTTCAGAATAAAATGGAATGAGACAATGCAATTATCACCCATGATTACTCCTTTTGTTCTTGTCTTAGTCAATTCTTGGGGGGAGGGAGGGCTTCTTGTTTAGAGTTTCATAAATTATCTCCTGTTGTAATGGTTTTAAGGCTAAATTTCATTATATGACTCAAAGTGGTGGAGGCACCCGCAGAAAATAATTGTATTCCTAAAATGATGTATCAATCACAGAAGACAACCAATATGGAATGTAATGTGTGAGCAAAAAGCTGGTACACAGTGATAGCTAAAGAAAGGTGCACATTAAAAAAGATAATTATGTATTAAATGGTGCAGATGAACACCAACTTTACAGCAGAAGAAAAACAAGATGAAGTACACATTGGACTTACATATACTTGCTGCCTGTGCATATTATACATGATGCTCTCATGAGATTCTTCAGTGTCTGCAGCACTTGAATCAAGGTGTCAGCAACTGTACTCTCAGACATTAACAGTTTTACAAATGCGGCCAAGAAGTTGCAAAATGGAAACCGCCTGTGGTCACAGCTGGCCAGTGAGAAACGGTGCCAGATCACACCATGACTTCTCAAGCCAGCAAGCTAATGCCAAAATCAGCAACGTAAGAATAGTATTTTTGCTAAGCCTTTTCAGTGTCTCTGAGCCAGCTGGTCACCTCCTCATCTTTGCTTTCAGCAAAACGGGTCCCCAGAGTCAGCACACAGCTTTGTTGGTGCCACCGATGTTTTCTCCAGGAAAAACATTCTCATTTGTAAAAAATCCCACTGGACTTCATTATAATTTGCAGAAACATTTTAGCATAAAATTTGTATAATTGCTGGTCTCAAAATACTGAACTCTCAATGATATCACTTGTGGGCTTGTTGCAGCTACTAATAAGTACTGTTTACTGGAATCTTATGTGCCTCAGTCATTTTTCTCCACATGACTGAAGCTAGCAAGAGCTCATAAACCATAGGAAAGTGGGCATGGAGAACATTTAATAATCCAAATTGCTTTCTTCAAGAATTGTTAGTGGAGCAAACACATTTCCTTTTTAGAAACTTGCAAAGATACTGAAGGTCTTTAAATGAACCAACAGGAAACTATGAGTTGGCTGTGCAATAGAAAAAAATAAATCCAAGACAAGAAAAACCATTCAGTTAAAATTACTTGGATCTATTAATTACCAAGAGGGCAAAAGCACTGTAAGAAAATGTCATAATTTTTTTTTAACAAATGCATTCAAGCAGCTTTTTGAAATTATGTTAGTTCTTCCAAACCACACACTGGGAAAAGTGAGGTGGCTGGTTGGTTGATTTATTTATTTATTTTAATTTAATGGAAATAATTGATCCCTAACATCTCTGTCTGGGAGATGTGAAATATGAAGAAATTTCAAGAAGGTCATGACTATCTTGCCTTTTACTCATTTTTTGTGTTCAGCATCAATGACAGTTCACAGACGATCCCTTTGTTGGTTTCTGGGACACAACGAAAAAGATGGGAGATTTTGTTAGTATGGGGAAAACCAGACCGATGTTAACTTTTGCTCTGTTATTACTTGCCAGATAACCTGTTCACGTTCTCATTTGCAGTTTGTGGTAACTGGAGGAGACAACACTTCTCAATTTGTCCTACAAAGCACTTACTGTGCAGTGCTGTTGTTGTACAGCCTTAGGAGAATGGGACATCTATACAGGTGAGAGGCTGGCATACATCTGAACTACACTTCCGTGTTGTTTGCAGGCGGCAGGTAGCCACCATGCTCAGGGGCTGGGATTTTCGGGTGGCAAACCCAGTCCTAAATCTGTGGTTTTTTCAGCATCCAAATGTGTAAGGAAGCAAGTGAAACCAGCAGCCCTGGTAGTGCTGAGTACCCTCAGCTTTGGCACCGAATATTCTGCTGTGAGAAAGGTGATTACTCAATAAAATGTTAGCAGCTTTCAAACCAAATTCTGTTTTAACTCACATCAACAGAGTTGCACTGCACATTTGATTTTTAACTTTGCACCGACCATTGGAATGTTACGGCTGTTGTGGGGATAGTAGGTCATTTTTTGTAGGCAAGTGGAAACTCCAGGATAAGGCATTTTCATGTTGGTGTTTGTTGACTGTAGAGTACATTTGTAGAAGAAATTATTTCTGTTGTGATGGCTTATCTTGGAGGTACTGCATGGACAGAAAGATGCTTGTTACACATGATTTGATGAAAACTGGACAGTTCTGTAGGGGACTGCTGGGTGCAGCATGCAGGGCAGCGCTGAGGTTGTCTGTACAATGCAATGTTGAGGGCTGGTTGACGCAAATGTGTGGTGGGTTTATCAAAGTGACCCAGAGGCTCCAAACCCACACAGCTACATTAGCTCCTTCTCTCCTGCTTAGTGCGGTCAGTACTGCCTGGCATTGTATGGGCTGCTGCAATCTTAAGCCTCAACTAATTCTAGAGAAAGTGTGATGACTAGAGGAAAGTCTGGCCTTAAGCTGTAATGTCTGTGAAACTTCAGTGAAACTGAAAATACTCTTTCCAGATTAAATTTGGGCAAAAGAAACAACACTTTGTGATTAATTTGGGAATAAACAAGGTTTACTTCATTGCATTTCATGTGATTGAACGTAATGAATCAAATATTGTTGAGAAATAATCTGGAGCTTGTCTTAGTTAAGAATTGCAAAACAGCTTCAGCGCAAATGGAATAAGACTATCTTTCTCTGACCTTATTTGAATACAACATCGCACCTACTGATGCACTTTATATAATACAGCCTTCAAGTTCCGAACTATTTCCTGTCTGCCTAGACAAGGAGAAATCATGTAAGATTTGGAGAGATTTTGGAGGGTTAAATCTGTATCACTTTCACCTGGGAGAAAGATGGGGCTTCAAAGTGGGAGATGGGAAAGCGGCACACAGGGCTGCGTCCTGTTTAGAAGTGGTGAGTAAAGAAAGTCTGGAGAAGGGGGAAAGGAGCACACAAGGGTTGTGCCCCTGGGAGAGGGAATCTGTATGGTTAAGAATAAGGCAGAAGGAATGCAAATGTATTTTTAGCTGAAATTAGAGCCACCTTTCTAAGTCCACGGCCAAATTATCTAGGCTTCTCTTACACAAGGCAATAACTATCCTGGCGACTTAGTCTCATGGTGACAAATGTGCCCGTGAGCCAGTTAAAAAGCACAGTCATATATAGTTGAATTCAAGCATTGTACATGCATGCAGTTTTCTCATGTTTTTACTATCTCTAGAAGATCCACAAGTCAAACCTTGCAGGGAAATAAATAGTAAACCAGCATGTTATTTCTAGATTTCCTGAACTGAGGAGCTGTGCAGGAATATTCAGGTTTCTGTGGCCTGGGAATGTCAGCTGGGAGCAGGAGAGCCACTCAAATGTGACGCACGGGAGCTATTTAGAGCACTAAGAAGCTGATAGCTGCACAGCTAGTGGCAAGGAATTTGTGATGTGACTGCGAATGAAAAATACCATGTGTGTGGAGCAGGCAGAATATTGTTAAGATGATTACAAACAGAAATGTTGAGTGAGTTGCAATCCATTCAGAAAAAAAGGACATGCTGGTGCCTGAGGTGAGAGGTACTGAACCAGGCTAGGGCATAAGCACAGACCTGCTAACAGTTGCCTCTCCACTTGACAAGAGTGTTTCTGGTTTCCTTGGCTTAGCCAATTTGCACAGGTTTTTTTTCCTCTTACTCAACAGGTGCTTTTCGGTGTTACCAAAAGGTCACAGAACCATAGAATCATATAATAGTTTGTGTTGGAAGGGACCTTAAAGATTATGTAGTCCAACCCTCCTGCCATGGGCAGGGGCACTTCCCACTAGACCAGGTTGCTGAAGGCCCCCAGTATTTAGATGTTTAGAACATAAATATACTCTCCAGAAGCTGAGAATAAATGAGATTACACCTCTCTTTGGAAAGGGGATTGACAGCTGTAAAGTCCTAATGCAGCTGTCATGAACCAAAGAGTTCCTTGAGCAAAGATAAAAGCCCAGCTTGCTGCCTATAAAAATCACTGGTAAAGTGGGGGGATGTTTTTGTATGTGTTTTAGGTTGTTTGTGTGTTTGTTTGTTTGTTTGTTTTAATTAGAAGATCTATTGCTCCACATGGATGGTGAGGCAGAGCCTTGCTGGCCACAGCTTCTTTTCTAACTCTAAATCAAAAGACTTTTTGCACCTTAGTTTGCAGGAGTTGCTCCTACTTCCTCTGGGCTGAGAAAATCTGATTGAGCTCTGGTCTGCATTTGGACAGTGGGGACTTTGTTCTCCTTGTGGTCCACCCAACTGTCCTTCATTTTAGTCCAAGCTACTGACTTGACATTAGTATTGGATTTCTGCTGTATGCAGAAATGCAGCTACAGAGCACCTCTTTCTGAAAGCACAAACATATCCCTATGGTTCAAAAAGTGCTCTGCTAGGACAAGGCAGTCAATGAAACAGTTAATGATGTTTTACAGGCCTCCCAAGCCACATGATTTCAGACTATATTCTTCTTGTAGGTTGATGATACTGGAGGAAGCTCAGGCTGATCATCAGGTATTTTAGTAGGCTGCTCACCTTCATTTTTTCTACATTCTACTAGGTAAGAGTATCCAGATGATGATGATGACAATAATAATAATAAAAACAACAACAACAACAATAATAATAAAGGTTTGCAGCCAGACACCTACCTCCTTTGCGGAACAGTTAATGGAGATGGGCTGAAGAGAGATGAATTTGTCAGTGAGCAGCGCAGAGCTGCTAGGTGAAGTTACAGAGTGAGAGGGCTCCAGTGAGAAAATATAACAAGTAAAAGACAGGGGAAACTCTGATGCTGGCTGAAAAACAAACAGAAAGTTGCAAAACTTGAGATTCATCAAGTCAGGGCAGTCTGTAAAACAGGATAAAAAGAGAGCAATCATTGACAGCTAGGGAAGGAAATGTTCATGAAGTGGCAGAACAATCAGGTAAAACAGCACCAGAAATGTCTCCTTTAACTTAGCAGTCACTGTTGAAGTGTACTGGAGGCAAACCAGGAAGCAAGCTGTCAGGGAGAAGACGAGGTCCTATGAACAGACAGCTTGCCTGAGACCTATGGAGACAGCTTGAGGAGATATGTTCAATTTTGTTGTCATGGAGGCACCAGCTAATTCACTGAAAGTCAGAAAGGTGGAGTGGGAGGAAGGGCAATTTTTCCAAGATTGGAGAAGTACAGCACTTGTAAGCAAAGCAGATAAAGCAGTTGAAAATAATTGAGAAAACACTAGGACATGAAAAACAACGTAAATGAAGGGACAGTTTAAGAAGCATGCAAAATGGATTACCTTCCCCTGAGGTGCTGCAAAGACCAAGCTCTTAGCACAAATGACATCTCTATAGAAAACTAAACCTCCTGAAAGCTCTGAGTAACATCTAGCAAATCACAAATTGCTGGAAAATAAAGGCTTTACTGGGTTTCAGGAATAACTAGCAATATTCTAACGTATGGACAGACTGTCAGAGGGACCTATTCCACTTCCCACCACTGCCCAGCTCCCTTACGATACTGGAGCCTCCATCTGCTCTTTACAACAAAGAAAAGCAAAAACCTGTGGTTTTCCTTGGGAGGAGTAGAAATTCTGCACTGAAAAGTAAATTTTCTCTGCCTCCTTTTCACAGTGATGCTGGCGGGAAGGACCAGTCTCTGACTAATTAAGAGCTAACAAGATTAGTTTCAGGAGTTAAGCATGCCTTAAGAAAGAACCATTATCATCATTAGATGTTTTACCAAAGATACAGCCCAAAGTGAACATCTTGTTCTGTGGCATACTCCAAGTCTTTATATTACAGCTGTCCATTGTACCAGCTTCTCTCTGTGGAGTGCTTACTTTCATCTTCTGCTTGTGGCACGGGATTTCTTTGTTCTAAGGTCTTGTGAGCACCTAAACTTACCAGTAAATAACATGGACTTTAAAAGTAGATTTATATAGGGCCTTTACTCTTTAAAAAAAAGAAAGACAGAAAAAACTAAGTGTTACCTTAAGCTTCATTTGCCTTGCTGCAGCAAAGGATAGTGGTACTAAGAAGATACAAGGTCTTAATTGGAGAGGTTTAAAAATCCTTTGATAGTTCAACAGAGAGGGGCAGTAGCAAAGATGCCAGTCAGTCAGTTTAACTGTTCTCCTTTTCCTCACTAGCTTTTCCTTCTCAGAAAGGAACACCTTCCTCTCTAGAGCGACTGGTGCTTCTATAACTACCGAGCAGTCATTTCAATTCCAGCACATTTCCCTTCACAGTTTAAGGGTGCCCACATCTGCCTAGCCTGTGGGTCTTGTTCCTTCTCTCCACCTGCCTGGGAGCTGCCTGCTCCTTGACTGCAGCACAGGCTGTGATTGCAGAAATGAGGTAGGAGTGGAGAACGGCAATGCCTCCTGTAGCTTTTCAAAAGCTCAGAATGATTTGTCACTCGTGCAAATAAACATCTGACAGAAGCATATGGCTAGGAATGAGCAATAGCCCCCTACGCTCACTCACACAGGAGCTGGCAGGGCTGCTCGATGTAATGTACAGAAGAAAAAAGGAAGGTTTCTTTAAAACTAGGGAAGTAAAATGTTCTCAAAAGTGATTGTGCAAAATAGCTGCCAATTCCAACTGTTTGTGTATGGTGTTTCTCTCAAATTCTGTCCCCACTAAACCCCACTGTCTAACTATTGCAGGCATCTAGCAGTCATGTACTGAATTTCTCCACCATGCTGTACCTTGTATTTGAGCTGGGGATCCTTGCCCCACCATTCTGCTGTGTTCACTTGTCACTGCCGGCTGCCTGCTGTCAGATGCAGAGCATGCCTGTCAACCTTGGTCCTCCTGTCAACTTTGCTTAAACATCCAACATTTTCTGAGCCATGCTGGGTCAATTATGGTCTTTTTTTTTATAAATAGTAATGGTCTTCAGTGGGACTAGAAGAGAGAACTACTGAGATTCAAGCAAGAGGTGAATGGAAGCTTTATCTCGGCAAGTCTCATCTCCTCCAAGGTTCTGAGGAGGAGAAGATGCTGCTGGAGCAAGTAGCCTTGGGCAGTCCCAGCCCAAAGGGAAAGCCACGAGGATCCAGGCAATATCCAGCACCAAAATTCCACTCCACATGGCTTGTCTCCTCCCCTCTGTTTTTTCTCAGGTGCTAGTTTATTTTTAGGCTAGTTTTCCTAAAAATGTAAAAAATGCTCAGGGTCATCTAAACCGAGATCTATAGGACAAGGAGAAAATGTCAGCTGGGGGTCATGGGGAAAGTCCTGGAGCTGGAGGCTAGAAGGAGCATCATTTGTGGCAGCAGCTCTAAGTGGTCCTTTGGAGCAGTGGAAGCACTGCCTGTTTACACCATTGCCTTTTAAAATTTCTATTTATAAACTGGTGGAGAGAAGGAGGCTGTGAAACTAGGTGCTCCAGTCTGTTCTCCAGAGTAGTACCTCTCTGCCAGTGCCCTGTCTGTACAGCATTGATGGTAAACTAAGATCTAACACTACAGGCATGTGAAATGTGAGATTATCAGGGGAGAATCTCATAATCCCCTTACAACTGGTACCATCTTCTCCTTCCTGTTGTGAGTGAGGTTGATCAGAGAGTTACTCAAAGTTGTTTTTAAAATAATACAGTATTTCAGGGGTTTTGCACAACCTCAAGTCCTGAGTCAACCATGCCTGAAGTGACTGCCTTCAAGAAGACTCTTTCCCTGCCCAGTTATATCTGCCAGTTCTCCAGCACTGTGCATGCCTGGTATTAACTTGAGGTCTGAGCAACCACCATGTTGATACAGAGAAAGAAAACAATGATGCAGTCAAAAATAAGGCATGAGCACAGCACAACTTTTTAGGCCGTTTTATTTAATCTTCCTGATTCAGACCTTGAATTCCTGGGTGCACTTATTTAAGATTTCAAACTCCGGGTCGATATCCTGTGTCTTGTTTTCTGTAGCCTGTTCTTGGTGTGTGGTCTGTACTGACTCTCCAGAAGGAAGATATCTGCCTGCCTATTCCATGTTACGTTTTCAACCTCAGGATAACAAATTTCTTTCTGGTTCCCCAGTAGAAGCCAAGGCCACATTCTCTGTACCTTTAACCTGCTGAGATAGCAACAATTCTTCCTCCCAAGTATAGGTCTTTGATGCCTTTCTCATTTCACAACAGATGCATAATGCAACTGCTTCATTTGGATTTCTGGAAAGTTATCACAGAAGGGTGGAGCTCCTGTACTACGCAGTGATCCTGTCTGGAAATGCAGAAAAACTGTGCTTTCTGGGTTCCAAACACTGTGTGAAGTAACGAGGTTCAACACTGACATAAGAAGAGGAACCTGCAAGATCAGGTAAGATGGTCTATGCTTACAAAGAAAAGTAACATGCATCTGTATGACTAATCAAAAGCTACAATAACACAAAGTTTCCACTTAACCACACATACGTAATTATGGTATCAGATTCAAAAATAGAATGTGTCTTTTAACTAACACGTAATTCCCACAGAGAAAGTATAAACATCCCTAAGTTTTCACCCACACTTCCACCTGCTTAAAATCCACTGGACCCGAGAACTTGCAGTGGAAGTTTAAGGGCTGTTTTGGGGTGTTTGCGTGACCTTGGGGACTGAAGAATTCCAGGGAACTGTCCCCTAGACTTCTCAATGCTCACTATCTTTGCTGTGCTATTAACTTGCAGAAAATGTCATGGAGTTGGTGGAGAAATTGTGTCTTGGTTTCAGGCCAAACTAAGTTTAGGAAAAATTCTGAATGAAACAGACTCCTCCTTTTTCAGGATAACCATCAGGAGAAGTTTGGCTTTTGGGAGACATTGTTCCTGATCACCCTTCACAGCTAAACAGATATACCTGTGTCGCGATCCGCCCACAAGGGGTCACGGGTCCGCCTACAAGGGATGTGGTCCCGCCCACCAGGGCCCCAGACCACTCCCCAAATGGAACACCACCACTTTTTCTTTTTTTAAAACGCTAGAGCTAAGTAACTTAAGAAAAATTTCTGATATTTTGATGGGTATTTATTTAACAACTCATTTCATGGTGGAAACCCCTTCATATCAGACACTTCCGAGAACACTCTTCCATCAGCCCAGGTCAGCCTCCAGAAAAGGTGTCTCCTAGTTGATGAAAATTGTACTTTTGAATAACAGTAAAACTGCCTTTCTGTATCACTTTTTTAATCTTGCTGGAGGTATAAAATGAGATATAAGCAGAAATTTAATAAATTCTACTCCAGATATGTCGTGGTCGGGTGCACAGAGGTCCGACCATGATTTAGGCAGTCATGTTGTGCATGTGTTGATTTCAGCTATGAGCTAAGTTTAACACATGAAGCATGTCTGTTTGATGATGGCCTCCTCTTTCCCCTTCCTCTCACTGCTCTTGGGTTCACCACTGTCGTCTGCTCTGGGGAGCTGCACATAAGCGCTGTCTGGCCATGACAGCAGCGTGGCTATCTCCACACCAGGAGTTAAGGCAAGACAGCTGCGATCCCCTCCCTGCCCACTCCCTTCATCCAGGCTGCTCTTGGACGTGGATTAGGAAGCAACTGCACCAGTCAGGCTTGGGCAAAGTATTTTCTTTGACAACGATAGAGAGGAGATATCACAGGAAGAGAGGAATCGGTTTCCCCTTTCAAGATTATTCTAATGAATGACCAGCAAGTTCTTAATGGTCTCACTTCCATGAGATGCTAAAGCTGGCCTAGAAGCTGCAGCACCAAGGCTGCAGTGACACCTGGGTTGCAGTGGCAGGGAGCTTGAGGGCAGCTAATTTTCAGTGCTCTGTCTGTGCCGAGCTCTCTGCCCCAGCTGCCAGGCTGCTCCTAGTAACCAGCCTCGCTGACAGCCTGCTCGCCAATCTCTGCGTTTCGGGGTCTGCAGCATCAAAGAGGCTTTAGGTTGTCTGTCTGTAAGCGGGCAACGGATCTACAGATGAATGGAGCACAGGCTTCATGGGTGCATAGGCAGTGCCGCTGAGTAACGTGCTGCAGGCAGCACTATGCTTAGCTCTGCCTGTCAGCTTCAATTTTAGCTCTTTTAATTTCCTGTAGCTGTGAATGATGGTGAAGGGCTGTGCTATCGTTTAAAGACTCTGCCTTATACTACACGGTTTTTTGGAATTGAGATTGTAATTTTTTTATATACATCCTTAGGATCTTGGTCTGCTGCTGCTCCTTGACTAAAGTCTTTAGAAAATTTCCTAAAAAATACTAATTTTTATTAAGATTTCTAGTTTGTATCCAAGGGGCTTTGAGGACCTGAAGAAAATCACTTGCTGCCTTCTTATCCAATAAATGCTGGGAGCTATTGTGTTTTATCTCTAAAATTCACTACTAAAGAAAAGAAATAGGAATTATGTTGGGCCTGTCATATTTGATTGTACTGGGCATACGCATGTAGCCATTTAGATGAGGTATGTTTGTGTTTGTTCTCTTTCTCCTTACTGTTTGCTAATCAGTCCATCGGGTTATGTAAAATGGAGAAAGTGGAATCCCACATCTGTAGTGAAGTGAAAGCCAGTGGCCAAACCACTGGATGGCCCTTTTAGAGCATTTTAAAGTCTCCCCCACCACCAAAAAGGGTAAAATGGATTTTTTAACGATCCCTTGTTTTTCCCTGGAATTTTTAAATGAATAACAACTACTTTGCACATTTTAAAAAAAAAAAAAAAAAGAAAAGATGTTTTGACACTGAGTAAGCCACACTGGAGATGATTCATGAGCTCTTACTTCAGTATGACTATTGTTGCACCCTGACCTATACTTCCCATTTGAATTATCCTACCTGCATCATGGCAGAAATTACCCCTTCATCTTGTGTAGGATCTTAGAAAAATAAGGATATTCCAAGTGTAAGGAAAATGCAGTGTTTTTAGTGATGACAAAGCCAATAATAACACCATCATCTAATCCTTTTCTATACTTGAGAGAGTTTGCTGAAAGTTAACAGCCTTTACTCAAGTAGCTGTGTTCTGGGCAGGAGAAAATGAAAGTGAGATACTGTCTTGTAAAAACACGTGGAGCCACATGTCCCCAAGAGAAAATTTAAGGCAAAGAGGTTTTCAAAGTGTAAACAGAACAGTGTGAATCATTGCCAATGGGTATTAAGCTTCATGACTGCTTTTTACTTCAGTGTGCGTAGCTGTGCTTTCAGGCTGACTCTGTGTGACTAGGTGCAAAACCCTACGTGTTCCTCCTGTGGATAAAGCTTCGTATCAGAGCATCACCAGTCTAGTGTTTATAAAAGGAAGTTGAGCAGTAGCGATAGAGCTGCCTACATGACCCTCGCTGTAGTACTAATATTTGTTTTAATACTTATTTTTGTACCAGTTTTATACAGGTTGGAATTAAGATCCTGCAGGATCAGGGGATTGACACAGAAGAGGTGGAAACTCTACAGACACTGAGCAGTGGATGTTTGTCCAATGCTTTCGACTACAAATACGATAAAAAAAATACAAAAGTAGGTATGTTCTTTAATGTTGCAGGACATAAAGTAGCTTTTCAAACAGCTTTCCTTACAAAATGGGGAAAACCCTGTGGGCTGCAGAAAGCAGATGGTTTAATAATTGACCCTGTCTCTCTGCTGCATTGAATTGTGGTATGTTGGACTCTGTATCCTTTACATCACCCTTTTCTCTATTACTGAACACCTTGATCCACAGTCTGGAAAGCAAAGAGGTAAAAGAAGCCTTGTGAAAAGCAGAAAAGAGAGAAACAGTTTTGCAGTGAAACAATCAGAATCAGTATCTTTTTACCTGACATTTCACCAATTCTGATTTTAGAGCCCTGAGTTTCTTGCCTCTTCTTCAGTTCTCTCTGGATGCAGTGGGACGAGACTCACCTGATGCCATCACATGTATTCATTTCACATGTGATTTTTTAAAAACAGCTATGAATAAAATCCCTTGCTATCGCCGCTGGTGGGAGGCACCCACACACCCAATAATCCATCAGTGCACGTAGACGTGGTGTGTTTGCGAGAAGCTGACAGGGCTGGGAGCTGTGGGATGTTGACTGAGGCTGCTGACTGTAACTCGGGAAGCCTGGGCGTGTTTGAGAGCCTGCCTGCACCAGGACTGAGCAATACCTCCTGCTGCGGGAGGGTCACGCTCTCTGGGAGCCATCAAGCCCGCGTGGTGCGCATTGATAACAGCTGCACGTTGCCTTCTGTGTGCTGAGTGAAGCGCCTTTGCTACAGAGAGAAAAAAATCCACCTCAGAAATATAGGGGAGGATTCTTTAGCGAGTCTTAGGTGCCGAGTCCCCGAGCTTGTGAAACCCAATGCTTTGCTATAGGTTTTAATCAACTCTGTGTTTATTCAGAAACAGGCATAAACCCAGTGCCTCTAAAAATAACCTCATTTTTGACCGGGACTCATGGCCAGGTCTCAGTTAACTCATACTTCTGGAAATGTCTCAGCCAGAGTTTGCACGTACAGTCCCCCATCCACACAGTAGTCATCATACTCTCAGAGGGCCGGAGTGTCTCTGCATCTCCCAAACATAATTTTTTTCTTTTTCTTCTTCATATTCACTGTGGACTGACCCCCCCCAGCCGTAACTAGCAAGATTTCCACCTTCCTTCCTGTGGCATTTTTCTGAACACTGTGGATCTAGAAGAGGCTGTAATGTAATACTTGGCAGACTCCACTCCCTATAAAAAAAAACTTTGTTTACTCTTGTTATTGGAAAAGCTTTTAAATGTGACCACTCAAGACTAACGAAGTAGAAGGCAAGCAAAACAGTATCTCATGTCTGCTATTTAAAATCACTTTTCTTTAAGTCATCCTGAATTTTTGCACTTGACAACTTTTGAAGTCTGGGGGCAAAATGCCTACTACATTGGCCCCCAAGTTATTTCCACATCAGCAAATCTGTGGTGTTTACTGCCGTCATAGGTATGTTGACACTCCTGCTAGTATTGGTGACAGATGAAAGCCATTGCTGAGTCTCTGGGAATGCCTTGTGCTAAGGTGACAGGATTAAAAGTGAAAAAAAAAGGACACGGGCTGTAAGGAGCCTCTTCCCCTTCTCAACATGTGCTACAGAGCGATGCCACCTGCATCAGGTCACAGATGTTAGTGCAGATGGTGCGTCACCTTATGTAATCTGGCAGGGGCCATAATGATAGTAGGACACTCTGTCTGGGTCAGGTTGGTTATACAACAGACTATGTGTTTGAGTCTGATGACAGGAACCAGCCACGGTCCTGTGTGCCCCCATGTGCAACATGAATTACAAGGATTCAGAGAAATTGGAACCTCTTGCAGTTAATGGATTAAAATATTTTACTTAAGTCCTCCAACACAAGCAATCAAAAGTAAATAAAGAACAAAACAATGCACAAAGAATGACAATAAAAGGTGATGGCAGTGGCACATTCAAGACAAGTACAAGGAGGCATTTATCCCTGGGCCTGGAGGCTGTGGAGCTCCCTACTGAAGGCTGTTATCACAGAATCATAGAATGTTTCAGGCTGGAAGAGACCTCTAGAGGTCATCTAGTCCAACCTCCCTACACGAGTAGGAACATCTACCTAGGTCAGGTTACTCAGAGCCTCATCGAGCCTGACCTTGAATGACTCCAGGGATGGAGCCTCACCACCTCTCTGGGCAGCCCGTTCCAGTGCTCTATGACCAGTTCCAGTGCTTATGGTTGCTGACGTGTTAGACTGTGCCCCTGTAGCCAGGAATACAATTTCTGAGCTGACTCCTCCTGTGTACTATCACTAACTAAAATATTCTTAATCTACATAAGGTAATTAGGCTATTACCAATAGTAAATTAATTGTGGAGAGGCATGCTATTTCTGACTAATGGAATGTCTTCATCTTTTTCTAGCATTCTGTAAAAACAAGGTGTGTGTTGTTTGTGAGTCATGTCTGTGACTGATAGCTACTTGGCTGTTAATATTCCTATGCTGAATAGCTGAAACTTATGCAAACGTTTGTATAAGACTGCATTTGACTTAATATCTTCCAAGCAAAATGCTCAAGAGGTGGGTGCTACTTAATTCTTCTGATTCTTTTTCCTCTAAGGAGGTTTGTGAAGCCTCTGTCCCATGTTTTAGTCTCTGGAGTTCCAAAAATCTTCTTTCCTTCTTGTGTCTTCACGGCACAATATACATGCTATGGCATGTATATTTCCAAATGACCTGCAGAAGTCTTCTGGTTTTTCATTGTTTTGTTCTGTACAGATGTTTCCAGTCGGTGTGACTAAAGCCCATCTGTTTACCTACAGCTTTTTGTCATGCTTTATGAAGTCACTACCTTTATTTCAAGTAACTTCCGATAGTCTCGTGTACCATATAACAAGGACTGCGGGAGGATTTAAGATGAAATTATAGTCACCAGAACCTATCTTATCTAAGGAGCTGGAAATCAGTCTCTGTCAGGCATGTCAGGGAAGTTTCTCTGGACAACCTGTGGCAAAAGTCTGCTGAAGTAAACCAGACTGCTGAATATGGACTTGCAAACTGGGCTTCTCTTGGCCAAACTAGGACATTCGACTAGCCTCATAACCACTTTTTTTCCTTTTCTTTTTTTTTTTTTTTTTTTCTCCCTTCCCCTATTGTTGTCTCCTTCTCTTTTTATCAGCTTATACTTTCTGAAAATTCCCAGCTCAGACTGCCCGCCGGCGTTCATACGGCTGTTGTCTAACACCGTCCTCCAGACGAGGACCCTCTTCCTCGGGTCTGCTGAAGAGCCCTCCTCCTCCTCCTCCTCCTCGTCCTTCTCCTTCCCCTCCTCCAGCAGGCTCTCTCTCCGCTCCGCTCCGCCTGCCACCAGCAGAGGCCATTTTCTCTCCGTTCCCCCCCTCCCCAGCCCTCACGCCCCTCACAACCCTCTCCACCGGAGCCGCGGGCGGGGAAGGGAGGCTGG
>VZZY01003142.1:56346-103415 GCA_013400335.1 Eurystomus gularis
GGCGCTGCCATCTCGCGGCCGGCCGCCGTTAGCGACCGTTACTTCTCAACGGCCGCCTCTGCACCGGCGCTAACCGCCCCGCCAGCGGCCGCGGCGGGATGCGGGGCGCCCCGGCCGCTCACCGTGTGGCCTCGAAGGAGAAAGCACCGCCTGAGGACGCTTCTGGGGGAGGGGGAAAGGAAGAGATACCCGGGCTTGTGCCAAGATGTTTCCAGAATGAGGAAAGGATTTGTGAAATAGTGACCAACCCGGGTTTTTTTCCTCTCAAAATTAGAACAGGGAGAAAGGGAGAGTTAACCTGTCTGGGGTTCCACAGCAGCACCCCGTGGTGAGGAGGCAGAGCTGGAAGAGGCAGCTGCCTGTCGCTGCAGACTTCTCTGCGTGCTCTCGTCTGCTTCTCTCTCCGTCATTTCCTCTGTCTCTGTGCCCGTCCTTGTACCTTTTCTGTGTTTTACATGTACACATTTGTAAGTGACGGTACTGCTGTTTATCCTGATGTCCATCCTTGTGTGTCTCTGTCATAGTATTACATGCAAATAATACATCTGTGCACTGATAGCCTGTAGGAACTTCCGTTGATCTTGGGACATCCTTCTATAGCTATGAAGAGATACATATTTGTGTCTGTCCTGGCTTTGAAAAGCTGGTGCCCCACTCCTTGTGGGCATCTGTCTCTCCTTTTGTGACAAGGCAGACTCTGGATGCTCTTAGGAAAACCATGGGCACATATTCCGGTATCTCCAGTAGCTTTTCCTGCACTTAGAGGCAATTATTGGATCAACATTTCTGCACTGATGGCATCACAGCAGGGGTGATCTTTCAGGGAAGGTGCTCCATTTTGTTTGTGGTTGTGGCCAAAAAAGACTGCAAGGCTCAAGCAAATGATCCAATTAAGCTTCCCTCACAGGTTTAGCTGCAAGGCTCAAGCAAACACTTTATCTGAGCTTCACTTACAGGTTTAATATGCTGCTATTGCAGGTTTTCATGGATACAATGAAAGAATATCCCATTACAACTTAAAAGCAAGAACACACTGAAAAAGTGAGCTAAATATTATACATGTGTTAATCTCCCACAGTTACAAATTTACAGCATGCTAAATCTTCATTTCCCCTCTCAATCCCAGAACAGTGACCTTAGCCAGTGACCTGACCAAGAGGCAAGGGTCTCCATACAGGCAAGATGTAGTGTTGGAGAGGCAACTCCCAATTCCTAACTGGAACCTCAGGGGTTTTATCCCTTGATTTACATGACTTTGGGCAAAACTATGCCTGAGTGGATTACACTGTCTGGACACACAAGGTTGTCAGCTGAAACCAACGCTGAAACCCTCCAGGTTCTCTTTATCTTACTTTCTCAGGCAACTGAATAGTGGTTTGGATTGAGACTCAGGGCATGTTATTCGTTGAGGGATTTCAAGGCTCAGCGCAGATTTTGGTTCTTTGCATGGTGCAGCACTGCCCCATTTGGTCTATGGTTTATGGACAACTCAGGGCTGAGCTACCTACACAGGTCCCCATGGGTTGTCTCTGAATACATAGGGCCTCAAGGTTATCCAAGGCCTGGTCGCTTTTGCAACCCTCTGTGAGTCTCCTGCGTGCGCTAGACATGACGGAAACTTGTTTAGGAACTATGAACCAGATGATCTGTATAGTGCTCTCTGCTATACTTTATGTATCTTTACAGATGGAACATGGCATAGCCAGGATACCTGTGTTGTAGCTCACAGCACAAACATTTGTATGGCATAATCTTTATGTTAACAGGGACATAATGAACAGGAGAGCTAGAGCTTGGGCAAGGTCTCAGAAACCAGACTTGATTTCATGCACATTCCTATTGGCCTCCCCTGTCAGTCACAGAAAGGTAACAGACCTGCAGAATGTCTGTATCTTTCAAGAGACACTGTGATTTGCTTGGACAGGCAAGGTGGACTCTTCCTCACTGAAAAGTGTGATCAGCAGTGTCACCATTCCGGTCGTCTTGTGGGAAAGCCTGGCTTGAGGATCTGGCAACTGGTGGAGTGGCTTGCCAGCACATGGAAGTTTTCAGCAAACAGAATAAACCTTTTTCTCCTCCCACTTCCATCCTCATTGTATCTGCCTTGATTTAAGGAATTTTTATTGAAATTATGGGAAAGAGCAGTTCCTACCAGGAACAAACATTCTCACGCATCGAGGAAATTTCAAGCCAACCTTCACTGCTGCTGTCCATCACTTAGCTTCTCTCTCCTTCAAGATTTTATTAACTCCTGAGCGTCAAAACAGTGTGTGAAAGAGAAATGGAAGAAACTCAGCAGTAGCACTACCTGTAAATTCTCCAGGGAAATATTGTTCTTGTACATGTAGATGCTTCCTCTTGGAACTATAGTTTCAGCAACACACCGACATGAACTTAGGAATTTTAAGCAGTTGCTTCATTTAAAATGTTGCTTATTTCCTCTATATCTCTACATGTCTGTGTTAGTCCTTTGTCTTGCAAGGTATCCAAACATATAGAAAAAAATAGTATTTTTTCATTCATTGACAGGAAACATGAATTATTCAAATGTTTACTGATACAGAAATACATTCTTTTGGCAGCTACTAGGAAAACAGAGGTTGTAAAACCTTAGAAGACCCAAGTATAGGTACCCCTTACTAAGTCTTAAGTATATAACACTTAAATATATATTTACTTAAGAATACAGTTCAGGTTGTTAAAATTGGCTTCCCAGTTTGAAATGAGCACCTGCTCTGTGATGTTAACATATGTTTCTCTGGCAGTTATCAATGGGAAAGAAAAGCCTAGAAAACAGCCACGCGGAATTGTGCCTGATGGCTTCTGAAGCTGTTTTATGACCCATAGACATCAGACTTTAATCAATAAATCTGTCTGTGTTTTGACTGTAAGATTAAAAAGGTTTGCAGTGCCAAAGTTGAAAGGCACATTTTTTTTCCACTATTCAATATTTTTTTTCTCCTCATGCTCATTGGTGACAGAAAAGGAGTTTTGCTGAGATGTAATACATTCCATAAATTAGTTCCTATCAGAGATACTGTTGACTCCTGCAGAGCGAACTGGGCACGTTCTGATACCCCTTTGTAGAAAATGCTTAATAAACATCAGTGTGGTGGCAAGAAAAGTGTAAACACTGTTGCTGAATTATTTTGTTTCAGTCTGTGGAGATAAATGAGCCAAAAGAACTTTAGATAGCAGTTAGGATCTGACTGGTAAGCACTGCTGAGACATAGTGGTATTTGCCAGACTGCCAAGGAAAAAAATAAAAAAAACCAAAAATTCGATGCAGTGTATATTGCTTTTTGGATTGAAGGACAGTGTTCAGGCCATACATCTGGCAAACTACCTTACTTCTTGGGGATACACTATGCTTTTGCAAACTCTCATTTTCTGTTAATTGCTCTGGCTTATGGGTCATCCCCTGATCTTCTCTTGCATGTGAAAGATGCTGAAAGATTTTTAAAGAAATATGTCCTGCAGACCTACAGAAGCAAACTCCAGGAACTCTTCCTGGGAGGAGATGGATGTAAATGCAGGAGTAGGGAAGGTGTATCCCCTGCCTGTGATCAATGTGAGGTGCTGGAAAGGCAAAGTTTTCTACCACTGTGTTAATGAGAAGTGGAAATCTCAGAAGAATGTGGCTGCTTGCTTTTTTTTTCAAGATGCAGATTGTTCCTTAACTAGAGGCAGTAAAACTGATTATTTGACTTTCAGAATTGCTGGTGTAGAAGGTAAGTAAAGGGATTTAGGAATGAAATTAATTCCCTGATTGTTCTGTCCTGGCAGAATGATGAAAGGGAAGGAATCCCCGATTTAGGGGCTCTGGAAATAGGGAATGCAAAGAATCAGGGAAGTGTGTGTTTTTCCTTTGTTGTTCATGTCACTTTTTCCAACCAAATAACCGATTGTACAAAATCGTGCAGCCACCACAGCTCTAGCGCGAACAGAAGCCTGAGTTTTGTAAATTGAGGGAAAAGCAGAAAATAGCCCTTTGCCAAACAGGGTCATCATTCAAGTCATCAGATTAAGATGTTTTATATGGGAAAATATGCCTTCCTCAGGTAGATTATGGTCTTGCCAGGATCCCCGACTACAGCTTTAAAATATTTTTTTGGATGAATAGGCAATGGATGAAGACAGTAAGGAACTAGACAGGATTCAGGAGTGGTATTTAATCTCCAGTTTTATGCCATTTTAATGCCAACTCTCCAGGACACCAGCTGCTGCTCTTGAAGGCTACAAACCTTCTACAGGTCCCATGACCTGCTTGTGAATGGCTGTCTCACACCTGAGGAGACCTCGGAGAGCATGACAACTATGTTGGGGCAATTGTTTATCTGTCCTTTAGTTTTTAATGAACTACACTTTGCCTTAATGAAGCATTAACAAATGATTGTTCTCTAACGAGAAGAAAAGGAAACTAAAGTTATGTTTGATTTCTATAGTTTTGATCTCTTATCACCATGTCTTGCTGGTTTGGCTGCGTATGGTTTTGAGAGTACTGATTTTAAGATATGTTAACCACTCAGGTGCCAATGAAGCCAACTAGGAGCCAAATATTTTGTATTTCTCATAGTGGCTTCTGTATTCATGTTATTTCCCAATTGTGCTTTAGCCCATAGGTTAAAAATTTGAGATTTAGCTTTACTACTAGTACTACATCCTAGAAGTAGTTTGAGGGTGGAATACTGGAATATCCTCCAGTCAGTGGCTGGAGGAGATGTCAGGGCAGAGAATTTCTGAGGAAAGCATGCTCAAGACTGCATGTTCAACACGCTAAGGCTGTTGTGAGGTGAGCCAGACTTCACAGGGCATCAGAATCGAGACCAAATGCCTAGGCTCAGTCTGGATCCAGGCCGTATGTATGTGCAGACTGTAGCTGGTGACTGTGCATCTGTAGATGTTTGTTTTCCTTTTCAGTAGGCTTTGCCTGGTGTCAGGAACGCTCCCTTTGATGATATGAGAATTCCACAGACAGTGAGATGTTAAGAAAATGTAAGAAACAGTAAGTCCAGAACCATAATTTCACCAGAAATTTGTACTCAGGCTGCAAACATTTTATGTCCCATAAAAGGCAAAAGAAAAACAATCAGGATTTTATTTTTTACAGTAGAACTAAACACTCACTGGAAACTACTATGTGCCTACTTCCATATTATTGCCTAGCAGAAATTAAGGGAATGGTTGCAAGGTTGGCTTAAGCCAGTCTAGCCACATGTCACCTCAGAGAGGGGGCTGGTCCTCCCTGCGACACTGCTGCCCATTCCTTTAACAACTGGCTGAACAGTTGCGATGGTGAAGCGAGGGTAGCAAGTACTAGTGCACTACAGGGATGAAGGAGACAACAGTGTGTCAGCAGTAGCCTGATAGTTCGTTTAAGCTGACTGTAAAAGCCCAGGGTGAGTCCATCTCAGTAAACACCATGCAAAACTCTTGCACAGATTTTGAGCTGAGCTGTGGTTTTTGCTGGCTTTTAAATTATTTTCTCTTTTAGGACTTCGCAGTCCATATGTGCCCAATTTGTTACCTCAGGCTATTTGGGACAGTGATGAATGTTCACTAGCCACCCCTACTAAGAGACCTGGTAAAGAGCAGGACCATAAGAGCTGGGTCTCACTGCAAGTGTGAAGTAAAGCACGTCATCTGTTCTGAGATCTGCAGACTGGAATTGTAAGACTCAGTCTCTGCTTTTCTCTATCTTGTCAGGAAATGTGAATGGATGCCTTATTCTGGTAACTTGGTTTGTCATTTCTGTTAATATAAGCAGGACAAAGCGTCCTTAATTCTGACCAGTATTTTCACAAGTCACCAGGTTATAAACGGTAAGTGCTCTGCACTGAGGCTGTTACCATAGGAAAGCAAAATGCTGCCTATTCTTGTGCTGCCCTATTGCATTCACACTCTCACTGTCACTGCTCTGGTTAATCTGCTTTCTATGATTTGCTGGTTGTTTATCAGAAACGCCTGTCTCTTAGGAGACTCTCAGGAATGCTTTTTTCTTGTGTTTCTTTCTCTGATTAGGAGGATAAAAATACATGCCAGGTAAAGCTACACTCTCTCTTCCATGTTGCATCTCTTCTCACTGCAGCTAATTTACAGGCTGTTAAGTGCTAGCGTGCTGTGGTGTTTCACCTCCGTATGTCTAAAATGGCTTTTAGATGCGCTCAGATTTTCTGCAAAATTCTAGCCTTTGAAACATCTCTTCCTCCCTGGCATTTTTCTGTTCTTGGTTTGATAACAGCTGTTGTCAGTTTGCTTTGCTTTGTGATCTGTGGCAGGGAGGGTCTGTAGTTCCAGATTGTAACTACCTGAAGCTATGTTTTATTCTGCTCACTGAAAGAAGGCTTCTCATTTTTGGTAGGAGGTGGTGGTTTTACCTTTGTTTCTTTTACTTGCTTAGTTGTTTGTAAACCTCTCAGTGAGCTTATGCACTGTTACTTTGCACTGGGCTTTGCCCTTGAAAGAAACATTGCAAACTTTTCATGGGCTACAGAGAAGGGATAATTTTAAAGAAATATTTTAATGATAGCAAAGAGACAATATGCTTTATTTAAACACAAGGACTTATCAACGGCTCACACAATACAAGTAAAGTGTATTATCTTGTCTTAATTCTTCTGTAAAGATGGATCTTTTTTAGAATTTATTACTGACAAATGCATAGGAGATTAACCTGTTTTCTTAATGGTAATTTATAAAGATATCATAATCTGCTCCTGTATAGTGCTCTCTTACCCAGAGGAAATGAAAGCAACTTTAGTATGAAGAAACTCTATTGCTGTGGGTGACATCTAGTTGTCCTCACTGATACTACACACCGGCTAATGGAAGCGTTCACCGTGTCCCTCCACAGGAGCCCTCCTGAAGACTCCCTGTGTGGGCTAGTTTCTGGAAATATGTTCAATTAGTTTCTGGAAATATGCCACGGCCAAGGACAGAGGGGGAGTGCTTAGATTTTCAGTGTGCTTAGGCAAGGCCCTTCAAGGTAATAATTTTTTTTTTTTTTACTAAAGCTGATTTTAGCGAGGGCAGTCAAAGGAACTTTGAGCATGTTCTGGAAATCCTCCACGGAGCAGTCTTTTCGGCACCACAGTTTAGTGGTAAAAGTTCTTGCTACAACCAGGAATAACAAAACAGCGGGGTGCTGGTAGCTGAATGAAAGCAACAACTAATTGCCTCTTTCCTGTTTAAAGAATCCCCTCTTGGCTGATGTGCTTTTGCAGGGAGGGACATCCATATGCAGCTTGGCCAGGGGTGTGCCAGTCATTCTGCAAAGCCAACTTGTTTGCTGCTTTTCCAGCTGGGAAGCAAATACACAAAGCAATTTTTACTGATTTATTTTTAATGAACTCTTTTTACTTCCTTGAGGTCAGCACACAAAGCCAACACATTTATGCATTAGCACAATGTGATCTAACCTCAGGTCCCCTTCAGAGCTCTCAGAACATCCTCTCCTTCCCCATTCTGCATCTCCTGCTTAGTGAGGATAACAGCTAGCAGCTTCAGCTAAGGATGATATTAATGTCTAAAATACGGCTTTCCTGAAAGTCTCTGGAAACAATGTGGATGATTACTATTAGCAGAGGGGACAGTATATACATGTTGTTACCCCGTAGTAGTTGAGGAAAGTGGTTGGAAATGAGAGAACACTGATGAATGTGCTGATAGCTGAACATGCAGAAATGTGGTAACACGTTTACCACACAGCCTGCAGTGTAGTTAGCTTTTTATCTGATTTGCGACCCTTGCTGCTACTGTTGGGTGTGCTTGGGTGGGGAAAGAGGAGGATCCAAAGGCTCTTGGATCTTTTCTTACATGTAATTTAATCAAGTGTGCTGATACTTTGATATATGTAGGCTGGATGAGAGTTGACAACCAGACTGGCTCAGGAACAAGTATTATCTCTACCTGGAATAATTTCTCATTAGAGTTGTTGTTCGTTTTCCCTTTTCCACACAAATGATACTGCAAATTAATGGAACCTGTTAAAGGTCTTATTAACTACAGCTTGTACTTACCTTCTCCAGAAGCTCCGCCCTGGCAATACACCAAACCTACTGGAAGCACTTAGCTGACTGTCCCTGGGTCAGGCTACAAATGATCGTCTGTAAGTTTGATGAATAGGAAAGGATTAAACTATGCACAGTATAGAATGAGATGGATAACAGGGTTGAAAGCCTTTGATCTAGGCCATCAAATTCAATCTAACACTGTTAAAGGTTTATGCATGGTTGGGAAGAGACTTTTTAAATTTTACTTTTTAAAGTCACAGGTGGATAGTTGTTCAACTCCAAATGTAAAACGTTGTGGGAATTAGCTGTCCTTTGTTAACCTCCTTCTGGAAATCATTTGCACCTGAGAACTATTTCTTAGCACAAATGAATTTAATTGGAAATCTCAAGGAACTTCTGAGGAGGCACATGCCTACATCACAGAATTATTATCCCAGTCTACTTGGGTCAGCAGACACAGTGTTGGGTTTGTTTTCATTCCTCTGCTTGTCTTAGGAAGAAGCCTACTGCCTAGAGACCTGAATTACTTCCACATCTGTAAGAAAGGTGTTGGTTGGCTATTTCCTTTTCCCTAACTTTCAGTCTTCTGTCTCTAATTTTCTAGATAAAGAAAAATAAACACCTGCTGCCCATTTTGACAATTACTGAACTTGTTGATGGCTTGAAAAGAATAAATTTGTGTCAGCTAAGAAGGTCATCCAGTGTTGCCCAGTTTTAAGCCCACAAGAAATTTTACCACTTTTCATAGGGAAAGCAGGTATGTTCAGGTTATTGTTTAAGCAATATTTTGTTAATAAAGTGTTTTGCAATTTAAACTGCTATTGAACAGGCTAAATTAAATAAAGGTAAAATTGAGGGTGGTGGAAGGATACTGGATCTTAGACATGCATGTACCTTGTAAATTTAGGGTAAATTCAATAGCTGTAGAGCTTAGTAAAAGAAAAAAAAATAAAGATTGTTGGTATTTCAAAATGTTTGTTGGGGAATATTGAAACAAGACTTCATTTTTAGTTTGGACTTGTTCCATGATATTGTGCTGTCCAAAAGTAGTCCTGTATCTACAGACAAAATGCTTGCTACTGCAGATTACAGAAACAGAAATGATGTTAATGGTTGGGAAGACAATACAATGTAGCCAGTTAATGAAAGAGCTTGATCTGTACAGAAAATTATTTTGAGCAGATACACACATACATAGAGAGCAAGATTAATTTAGAGACCTTTGTCATTAAAGCAGATTTTTGTATGGTTTTGTGTGGGATTTAAGGAGGATTAAATGTTTGACATCACTTTGCCTGCACAGGCTATGTTGAAGAGGTTACTGAGCGGGTGATGGGGAATTCAAATATGCGCCTATGCTGAAAGAGTGGAAGCAATGGATCAGACTGCAGCCCAGATGAACAAATTGCTCTATCTACTACATTTCTAAAAGCAAGGTGCTTCTGGTTTGACAGCACATGCTGCAGGGATGTAGAGCTGAAGGAATTTTTATGATTTACCAAAATATAAGGGGAACTCGGCCAGGACATCAGAACTGGGATGCCCCTGTCTTCTCTCTTCAGTGATGCCTTGCTTCACATGCATCCTTTGTATGCTATGCTGTTTCTAAACAGCAAAAACACTAAAAATAAAAAGTCAGCAAGGTGGATTGGCTGATCAGGTGCATTGCTCTTTTGGAAGAGATGGTCCTGGTCATTAAACTTCTGTTCCTCACCTGCCTGTGGCCAACAGCAATGCTACACAGTTCTCAAAGTCAGCATCACCATCTTCATCATCAGCAACAATTCTCATTCTTAAGGAAGCATAACAGGTAAGCAATATATTCTCTCAGTTTATGTTCGTCTGATAAACCATGCTTCAGCAACCTTTCAATGTCCCCTTTTTGTTCATGGTTCTCTTTTGCCAGTTTCTGGATTTATAGTATGCGTGGCATTGATAGGGTGTTCCCAAAACAGAAATGGTGGACTATTAATTATTTTTTCATAACCAGACATTTAATATTGTGATTTTATTAATGCTTCATATATAGGCAGGTATGTACACACTCACACGCACACACAGAGCGCTTTTAATTTGAGTGATACAGGCTACTACTGTGATGTACCAAGTATTCTTGCCCTCTCACTCCTATTACAAGAAGCAGCAATGCCTTTCAAAGTTCTATGCCAATGTTATAAAGTGATTTCCATTACCTAAAGTAGCCACACTGTTAAGATACAGAAGACATTTTTACCACACTAAATGAGGTGAATTGTACCTTATTTGTACTGAGGACACAGTATGATCCCTTTCTGGAATATACTTATGCTTTTAGACTTTGAAGATTGTCTTCAAAGATCTTCTTCTAAGACTGTTCTTAGTCTTCTCAATCAAGTAGCTGATTTAAAATGAATAACAGTACAAATGTTTTTACATGTAAGTTTCTGTGCAAAGTGTTAGTGTCTTTTCCCACAAATACTATCTCACATCTTCCATGTGATGTCTTTAAATGTGTTTCCAGATCAATCTAACAGTATGTGAGCAGACCAATGACTGCCAGTGATCCAAATAAAACCTCTCTTTCCTGGGAGGTAGAAGAAATTGTGATAAGTAGCTCCATTTAAGGAAGGAGAAGGGATACAACTGTTACATTTTTCTATGTACTTGACCTCCTCTTAAAATGACCAGGGAACTCATAGTTTATTCATACAATATCATATACTGAGGGAAAGTAACAGAAGTGGACTCCTCTGATGTGTTTAAGCTGCTTTTTCAAGTTACATGCTTTGTAGCAGGTTGTCATGGTTTAACCCCAGCCAGCAACTAAGCCCCCTGCAGCTGCTCACTCACTCCTCCCCCTGCAGTGAGATAGGGAGGAGAAGCAGAAAAAAAAAGTAGAATTCATGGGTTGAGATAAGAACAGTTTAATAACTAAAATATAATATAATAGTAATGAAAATGAACATAGCAAGAAGAGAGAGAAATAAACAAGAAAAGACAAGTGATGCACAACACAGTTGCTCACCAGCTGCTGACTGATGCCTGAGCAGTGATCTCCCCCCTGAGCCAGCTCCCCCCAGTTCATATACTGAGCGTGACGTTCTGTGGTCAGGAATAGCCCTTTGGCCAGTTTGGGTCAGGTGTCCTGGCCATGCTCCCTCCCAGCTTCTTGTGCACCTGCTTGCTGGCAGAGCATGGGAAAACGAAAAATTCTTAACTTAGGATGAGTGCTACTTAGCAACAACTAAAACATCAGCATGTGATCAACATTACCCTCACCCTGACTCCAAACCACAGCACCGTGCCAGCTACAGGGACAAAAATTAATGGTATCCCAGCCAAAACTGGCTGTATCCCAGCTGTTTACCTCCTGTGTCCCTTACATGATAATCCAGCAGTGACAGACATCAGACTTGCTACATGTCTTGATAAAATCACGTTTAAGCAATGCAAGGCAACAGAACGTATCCCAGTGACACAACAGAGGTGCCTGGAGATGCTGTATTGCTCAGTACTTCCGGATTTCAGTTCAAGGTCATAGGTTCAGGTTTGGTCTAAGACAAAAGCTCACAAAAAGAATGAATATGCAGAAGACTGTTCCAAACTCACTGACAGTTTTAAAGTGAGTGCTGGTGCATGATTATCTGTAATAACAAAACAAAATAAACACAACTAGCCCCAGTATCAACGTAAGGTCTAATCCGGTGCTTTGCTAGTCTCAGGAAGCAGTTAAGAATCAACTGGAAACAGAATAAAATATCTTCTTATTGCTGTAGTGGAAAGGAAGGTCTATTCTAAACTCAGCTGATACACTTTTGTCAGTGCTAAAAGGGAAGCATATGCTTGTGTTGTTTGCATTTATCCTGTTCTGCAATAGCTGACATAAAAAATTACAAAGTAGGGGAGAAGCCTTGTGGTAGAAGATGGCACATTTTGTGTTATCCTGCTGGACATCCTTTGCTGATGTCTTGCCACAGGACAGCAGTAACAATACTAGCACAGTGTCCTCTCCATCTTCACAGATCTTTACTGATACATACAAATGGATCCATAATGACAGTCCTGTGAAACAGGTAGAAGTGTATTAACAAAAAGGAAGAATAAGAACAAGACGGAATGATAGGACTGAATTCTCAGCTGAGGCTGACTGGTGTGGCAGTTTTCTTTCCACAAGGCAATGCTTTGGCTTTCCACGTCTTCATCTCCTAGGTCCTAGTGATTTGGAACTAGCAAGAAGACCCCAAACCTTAATAACTGCAAATCAGCTTTTCTGTGGGAAGGATCCAAATACATTTAATTTCTCTTTGTCTGATTCTCTGGTTTTGTTCTAAAGGCATCATTATCCAGTACATTGCAACAGGGTCTGACTTCCCACCAGCCTCTTTTTCTTTTCTGGGGAAAAACCTTTCAGCCAAGCACTAGGGTTATTAGGGACACAGCTGACAGATGGCCTTGGTTAAATGGGTGGCCTTTTAAAAAGAATCCCATGTGAAAATGTTACTTAACCTACAAGTTCCACTGTTTTGAGTAACCCAATTCTCCCTCCAAAGCTATTTGTCTGCATTCTCTTGTAAAGAAGATTTTAAAGCATTAACCAAAAGTACATGAGAAAGAGATTATTCTCATGGTCCATTTCCTACAGCAAAGAACAAAACATTTGACTGGCAAAATATTAGGCTTTTTGACAGTACATGTTGCTGATGCTACTCAACAGTTACTTAGAAATGCATTTTTATGTGTGAGAGAGAAAGAGAACTGTACAACTTTCACATTTATCTGGCTTCAAGATTTGATAAAGTGCGTTAAAATGTTTAAGAGATCACACTGCTGTATAACTTCACAGACTCTCCTGGGAATATGTTTTCTGTAACTTCTACCTTTTGAATACCTCTGATTTGGTAGTAGCTAGAGTATCCTGGGGACATAGCACTGGGAAGAAGCTTATGGCCATTAAATCTAGGGTATTCTTTTCATAAAAGAGTCCTTCATAGTATTCTTTTTATAAACTTACCTAGTTTTATTTTGAATATGATGATAATTTTTTCCTCCGCTACCCTCACACTGCAGGAATAAAGGAAGTATGGTATATTGGATAGTAAATTAGTGTAACTGAACCCAAAACGTCTCCTAACTATCCTTCCTAAAACACAAATTTCAGATTTGAAAAATCTGTTGTGATGAGGATGGTGCTGGAAATGTGTTTATATCTTCCTGAGTGCTTAGAGGTGCTTCAGCCTTCCTCCAGTCTCCTACCAAGAACTTTTACCACATCATTACTTATGCAGGGCGTTAAAACAGAAGAACAACCATGCAGGATTTTATAAACAGTCCATCTACTATAGTGACATGTTTCCAACAAGGGCTGTAAGCACAAGTTTGGAAGAATAAGGACAGGGCAAACAAATAAGATATTTCCCCCTAATACTGCCACTTGCATCTAGTCGCCAGATTTCGCTCGGAGACATCCTGGGTTGGATGTAATTTCTGCAGATTTAGTGACCTTCAGTGGATTTCTTTTCTATGAATTTGTCTGATTCCTCCTTGAACCAGCATCGATTTTGATAACCTGGTAAGTTAAAGACAATCAGATATAACCACATCAATCCCATGAATGCCACTGGTTATGGAACTACACTGATGGAATCATACGGTTAAGTGCTTTAACGAAAAATGATTCAAGTACCCTTGAGCAGACCTTTGACCTTTAATTTGCTATTAGGTGTTGAAGGTTAGGTAGGAGCAGCTAAATTTCTCTTTAAAAGCCTGCGACATATTTGTCCATTGTTAAAGAATTTTGAATTAGTTGCTTTGATTTTGTAGGCAGTGACTAACTGCTCTTTGAGAGCTCTGTCAGACACCGAGACATCAAACCATGAGTCCATCTAACAGTATTGGGAAGTGAAGTGTTCAAAGAGTGTATCTTACTTTTTTTAATCCAAAAAGCTTGTGCCTCCATTAGCTTCCTATAAAAGTGCCAGCAGGGATGTCTTCCCTATGTCATCTGAAACGTTTCAAGTGCTTTTTATGACCGCTGTTGGAATTTAATCATAGATTACCATTTCATTTGCATAATGTAAAATGTTGGCTGAAATACAGCTGTGGAAGCAGAGCTATTATAACTGGAAGCAGTAGTTTCTTAAGCGTGTGCCTCAGTGAGACCCACAAACTTGTATTTATCATTGGCCAGACCTATGACAATACCAAACCATGTGTCAGAATTCCCTTTATTACTACCACTCCAGCTACGTAAGCAGAGATTTCCTTTCCTTACGTGCATGTATCTGCTGATCCTTGCATCTGCTGATGATTTCACAAAAATTTCTTCACCAGAAGGTTTGTCAAGCATTGGAACAGGCTGCCCAAGAACGTGGTTGGGTCACCAGCCCTGGAAATACTGAAAAAATATGTAGATGTGGTACTTAGGGCCATGGTTTAGTGGTGGACTTGGCAGGGTTAGGTTTATGGTTGGAGTTGATGATCTTTAAGGTCTTTTCCAGCCTAAAAAATTCTATGGTTCTGTGATTCTATGTGGCTTTTCCTCTCCAACACCACATCCTGATCTGCCATACAATGAATGTGCAGAATCAATGACTGCATTTGGACTTCTATATTATGGTGCACTGGCCAAAGCTGTGTGATAAAGAGATCAGGGTGCCAGGCCACCAAAACATAATCTGTGCCTTTGCTGTGCTTCTGTGAGGATGAAAAGTATGTATTGATTGACCTCGGGAAGCTTTTCTGAGACCTGAGTCAGTTAGATCTGTCTCTTCTGCTTTTTAATGGAACTGGTGCCGTGGGAAGGAATACTCAAAAAAACATCTGCTGATGATTTCACAATGGTGTAGTGCTGATCAATAGTTAGATATGGGTCTAGGGTTTCTTGGGAGTAAACAAATACATACATGGGACTGTTTGACTCATCAGTTAAATAGCTCTAATGCTGCAGTGAGGACAATTTAACACTGTAACTCTTAGCCAAGGAGCAACATCCGGAGTCCAGATGCTGATCTTAAAGAAATATCTGCTGGAGAACACTTCTTAGCCTTGGGTGTGGGAAGCAGTCAAGAAGCAGAAAATTGTGAAGCAGAAGTGTATTTTTTCTTTATTATTTCAGAAATTTTAATGGAATTTTTCTACTTTTTTGCACCTTTACACACGCAATGCTACCAGTGTCCATGAAATTAATTCTAAGTACCATGATATTCTAAGTACCATATATCACTGCATATAAGCCTATTTTCCTTTATAATAATAAAAAAAAATTCTGCCAATGGAAGGTATTGTAGAAAAGATGAAGCATGTTTGTAATGAAAATGCTAGTCTGACTCCTGCAAGATCTTGCCTAGCTTAACAACTACTTTTAATAGCAGCTAGAAATAACTATAGATACTCCACCATTTTTATATAAAACATCTGCTTGAAGAAGCTGTTCAAGTAAGTGGGCACAAAAGAGGCTTTCCATGTAGGCAGCATTTCTGTTTATTTTGTTTTCATCCAGGAAAACAGAAGGCATATCAAAATCCCATAACATCTCTTCTCAGCGGCACAGTAAGAAAAAAATTCCTTCCCTGGCAGCTTATGTTTTGCCTCCCATGACTAGGGAAAGTCCTCCTCAGTCACATACTTGCTTCCAGTAAAAAGTTATAATAGGTGTATCATAGCTTTACCCTGCTTCTTCTGTGAAATCATCAGAGCATCAAATGAGTATCTTCCTTGGTGCATCAGATGACAAATAACCTAATGTTTCCAAACTGTATTAGCTGTGCCATGGTGTTCTGAACATAATTCATCATTTTCTCTTATACTGGTTCCCAAGTAGCAAATTTCCTCCTACACCTATTGCAGAGTACTGCAGGTGCTCAGTTCTACTGCCCATTGTACTTGATACAGGCTTGCTCTGTGGTGATTTTAATTTTCTGAAGCATGTGGTTTTGTTTTAGCATCCATGTAATTTTCATACTTAGAAAACTAAAGTCTGTATTTGAAATGCCTGATGGGCATTCTGTTTGCCCTGATAATTTGGTTCAGACAACACCGCTAGAGACATTCAAGAATACTAAGGTAAATTAATTTGTTCAAGCCCAGCGGTTCTGAATAGCTCAACAGCCACCTCAGCATTCCTGCTACACAGCATTTTTAAAAGTAATTTCTTGGGCTTCATTATTAAAAAAGGGAGGGAAAGGAAGGAAAAAAAAAAGTAAATACAGGCATATACCGTATCCTAAAGTATTCATATCTCATCTTAAGCAGTGTTTGACTACTGGGCAAATCTTCCAAACAGATTTCTATCAGTCAGTCTAAAGTAATAATTAGAGTTGCTGGCAGCAAAGTCCCAGAGAATCACAGAAGGCATGAAAGAAATGATGCCTATGGAGAGTCCCTTGCCTGTGGCAAAGCAGCTCTATTTAAGTAATTCCTACAGATAGATGTCTAACCTATTCTGAAATAGCCCAAGTGAAAGGAGTCTCAAAACCTGCCCAAGCAATAGGTTCCCATGTTTCACTGTTCTCACCATGAGAAAGGTGTTCCGAATGTGTACCATAGATCTCCCTTGTTGCCACTGCTTATCCTTATGGTGAGTGGACATGGAGCAAGGGGCCCTCCGAGAGCTCATGATGAATTCTGAAGACTGTGATGTGTTCCCTCAGTCTTCTTCCTCTAAATTAAACTACACAGGTTCTTACAATTTCCCCATGCCTTTCCTGAAATGGGGGCCCAAACCTAGGCATAATTCTGCAGCTGAGGTATGGCTAGTTCTGTTATTAAGTGGGGCTAGCCACTTAAAGCAGGACATGCAACGAGGAGTGGAAACTTAAGGAGCCACCGTAGCATTTTCCTTATAGCAGAACCAAATTATGTAATGGATTCTTTCTAAAGCCTGTGTGCCCCAGCTGCCATATCTGACTGTAGATCTTGTCTGAGTTTTAACCCAGTACCTTTGTGATATAGGCATGCACCAGACCGTTTGTGCCATGGTCTCTGTTTACAGGAAAAATGGAAACAGACACTGCAATGTGACAGGCATCTGATGTTCGTTTTAAATGCAGGCCCACAGGCCCAGCACAGGAGATTTCTGTCTGGAGAGCTTGACTCCATTCTTAGGCATGTGAATTTCCCAGTGGAGTTTGGGATATTGTGCAGTACATTCTGTTAGCAACAGTCACCAAAAAGAAGTACAGAATTCCCGGTGTCTTGCTTTGAGCACAGGTTCTTCTGGTTCATCTGTGTTGTGTTGGCACTAAGCAGGGGCTTAGTTATGTGTGGCATGGGGAAAAATGCACAGACAGGACTCCTGATGCAAAGAAATGCTGCATGTCTGAGCAGCAAACAAGGAGATGAACTAATGAGTAACTCGGCCAAATCTGAGTGATGTTTAAGAGGATCTCAAAAAACAAGTCCCTGGGCCAGGGACCATCAGTTTCTCAGTCTTTCTGAAAATTTTTTTATTCATTTGAGCTCCCAGGAAAAAAAAAGTTTGATAATAAAAAGTGTAATTGTCCCTGTAATATGTATAATGTATGAAGTGGTTAAAAACCATGGAGACACAGTGTTGTTTCCAAGTCTGAGTTGCAAGTGGTTATGTGAATAATAACATTTTTTCAAACAGCTATAATCTCTTATATAATGATAGATACCATCTCCAAGGGGAACAGAAGAAGAGCTAGATGTTCTTCCTGGGACTTTTTATATGCATAATTGGTGATCCTCATGGACCTGGACACACTCGTACCTGACTTCTCTACCTTTTCCAAGATACATTTCTTCAACTTTATTAGCACATTTTTTCCCCTTATCATACCAGATTCAACTGTCCAGTATTCTTGGGTCCCTGCTTCATTTACCTAGCACTCTGAATATCAGGCAGAAAAAACTTGAAGTTTCCAATTTTTTTTTTTAACATAGCAAACGAGAAATTAAAATGAGGAAACTTGACAGCACGAAAGTACGACCACTTAAATCTGAGCAGCTTCTTCGCATACAGGACCATGACTTTGCATTGAGACCTGGATTTGGAGGTAAGCAGCACACACATGCCTACACTATGCTAATTAATAGTTTATCCTCTCTCAGGAAGCTTACTTAAACTCTGGCCAGCAGTGCCACTTAAAATTGAATGACAGAATTAATTGCAGCTCACCTCTTTTGTTGTAATCTGGGAAACAGAGAAAGAAGAATTCCAGAAATACTTGAAGGCAAGGGGCTTTTTTTGTGTTTAGCATATCAATAGGAGTAACTGTTCAAATTGTCTCCTGTTCAGAACTAATTAAAAAAAAAATTAGAATAAGATTATCTGAGAACAATGATTAAGGTATCCCTGTAAACTGCATAGTCTAGTAGCAATTAGCAAATTACTTAGTCATCAAATTTGCTTTGAGAGATTGAAATGAACCACTGATTCCTAAATCTGTTTGCTCTGTACAGAATAAAAAAAACTATCCACAGACCTTCAGTTTATTACCACATTGTTTCTGTGTTGTTGGGCACTATGATGATTATTTCTTCATTTAGCTAAATTGCATGTGGGTAACGGCAGTATTCAATGGGATATTCACAGTTTGGATTCAATTTTGACTCTCATGAAAAATAAAATGAGAAAGCTGCCCCACTAATAAGCTTTGTCTGAGCCTTTGCGTCACCAGTTCCGTGTTCATGATTCATAGACTGAACTGCTCTGGATTATGAAGCCAAAATAAAGTATATGAGGACCAATAATTAGCTGTGTAAGCAAACATAAATCTGGAAGGCTAGCTGATGTCTGTGGAGCTACTCTTGTTGACACTGCTGCTGGGACCTGGGGCCTGGCAAGCATGCCAGGAGGGAGACCTGGGGTAAGAAGTGCCTCTCTGGATGCACTGGGAGAATGTGAAAGGGTTTCTTGTTACCCTAGAAATTCTGTCCTGTCAGAGAACAGAAGTCTTGCCTGATTGTGAACAATAGTTGACATACATCTGTTTCTTGACAACAAAATTTAAGATTATCTCTTGCATAATACCCATCTAGTCTCATACCTGTTAGTTGGGACATCTTGTTACCACCTCCTTTGCCACACAAGGAATTCAAATTTCTGAGAGCATCATTTTAGAAAGGAAGTAGCATTTCCATGAAAGCAAGCAATGGTTTGGGATGTCCTTTATTGCTGGATCATCCCAGAAAGCAATACTTATGATGTGCATTAAAGCAGCTCTCAGAATACACCCTGTGATCTGGTAGTGGTAATTTTCCACAGGCAGCGAGGACTTTTTTACACCCAGCAAATCTGTACCAGGCTTTTTCCCCTTGTCCTTTTATTTTCAGATGACTAGTCATTAGGCCCATTCAATTCCTATTGAAGCCAGCTGTGGTTTTTCCACTGACTCCATTGCACAGGCCTCTCAATAATCACATTGCCACGGGTATGATTTCAGTTCTACTCCTGTATTTCAGAAATAGCTTTCAGCAGAAGAGAGCATCAGCTTTGCTTCTCTTCTGTCATCCAAAAGCCACAGTGGCATGGGAGGTGCTTTTTTCAGTCACATCCAATAGTTTGCACATTTCCAAATTTTCAGAACTCTCAATCCGTGGAATACTTAGGTGTGAATCTCTCTAAGACTACAACATAGATCCATTAACATTTTTACAGCACACTGTGAAAAAAAGTCTCAGCAAAATGAATGTCAATCCCAAATTTATACTCCATTATTCCTATTTTACTATTGATTTCAGTGATGTTACAGTAGCTTGGTTTTCACAAGAGGCAGGTTAATAAGGCAGCAGAGGAGAGCTAGCACACAAGTGTGACCTCACAAGAGGCCAAAACTCACCAACTGAAACATGAATCTGAATAACATACCCAGAATTATTGTATGACAGCAGAGACAGAGTACGGGTTTCTCTGAAGAACGCTGGTGATTACGTGTGCGGCAGAAGGAAACTGAACTAGAGGAGAAGGTGAAATTAGAGATACCATTGCTACAGTCATTGCCATGGCAGTCATAACATAGCCCTGAACTGCATAAAGACTTAAAACACTGTGGCTTCACATATGTAAAATAGGTGACGTTTTGGGCTTGTTTTTATCAAATCTAATGAAGCATTTCAGTACTGTGATTCATGAAGGGCTTGTATCTCTCACATGCCACAGTGCATGATTTATTCAGCTCAGCAAAATGCATCAATTCACAATACTGGTGAGAGAAAAAACAAACAGGTCAAAACAGCTGGGTGAAAACCAAGAGTTTAAAAATTATTCTTCAACTTTAGAAGTGGGACAATTTTTTTACACTCTCCTATACCTCGCTGTGATTTTTGGGGTATGTCAGGGAGTTGAAATGACAGATTTTGTTAATCTGGCTCCACTGTGCCCCTTTCCGTGAGAAGGTCAATCATCCTTTGCACCAGTTTGGGAGAAAAAACAGCTGGAAAATTCACGCTGTTTTGAACCTGCTGGAGATCGCTCAGTTCAGGGAACTCTTAAATCTAAATCTGGCTTGTTTGATTTCATTTAGCCCCACACATGAAACATAAATGAGGCTATAGGACCCAGAGTTTTTAGTATTTATAATTAAGGAACAAAGGAAAAACAGAAAGTGCACATGCTGAATTTTATTTGTAAACTGAGCAAACATGCACAGGGAAAAACCTGGGGGAAATTAGTGTAGAACTGTTGGATACCGGTGCTGCCAGCTGCAGCGTTACTGGAAATAAGTGTGACTTTGCTTACACGACTGGCTGCTTTCTCACGAAAGTATATAATTGCTCTGTGGAGGTAAGAGGTCCCTTTCTTGACCAAACGGACACAACTCTGCTGTCATTTCTGTGTGTTTTGGTGTTCTTCTGTTGATTGCAATGCCATTCCAACTGCACAATCAGGATTTGACTCTCTGATGGCTGATTTTAAAATTTAGTCCTGACATTGTCCAGTTATTAACAGATTAGAGATCAAAGTCTAAGAAGCATGCTGTGTGACAAGATGAAGCAAACCCAGCAAGCTATTTCTACACTTTTGCTATAGAAATGTTACTTTGTCTGCAGTTTATTATGCAGTGAGGTTGAGTGAAGCAAACCAATAATTCAGTACGTCCAAACGTTCTTCAAAACACTGAACTTGCATTGTTACATTGCACTTATTTCCTAAGCCAGGCTTTTGGGCTGTTGCTTGGTGGGGGATTGATTTTTATTTTTTTTTTAAATTTCCTGGATTTTTTTTTTAAGTTGTTGCCTTCTATATAATGTCATGGTTTGGAAGTCTACAATAGATGGACCCCCATGGATGCAAACAGATGTGGACCGGCATGGTGATTTGAGTAATTCCACTAGATACTGGACTAGGCGCACGGATGTTTCCTTTGCTCAAACAGCTTTACCAACATGGCAGGAGTTATGTTTAGTCCTGGCTGCTTTCAGGAGCACTGATAAAGGCTGGGAGATGGGTATGTAAGGGATCCAGCAATGGTATAATAATGCTTGCCAGTTCTGGTAAGGCTGCCTGTCTGCATAGGTCCTACCAAAGGGAACAAAACACTGTCAGTAGGCTCAAAGTCACATCTTTTCATGACTTACAGATCTTCCTCCTACTATGGCCTAAAGTACTTCAACTGATTTTTCAGTAGCCTAATACACTGTGAGAAGATAGCTTAAGTTTGGACTGGAGAAAAAGTAAGAAATTGAATTATGCTGCCAGCACTTCTTGGCATGGTCATCCCCATGTTTTAAACTCAGTGAGAAAGGGTGAGCAGAGGCAACATCAGACAATCAACAGACACTTCTAGCAGCTCAGATCTGAGGGCCGCAATGCAAGCTGCTTTAGCAGCCAAAACGGTGTATGTTAAGAGAGGTGTGAAGGCGAATCCTTAGAAATGCTTTAAAGTTACATTCTCTCCTACTATACAACTATTTATCTATATCCTATTATTTTCTGAATTTCTTTCTTTCAAAGTATTTGTATTATGTATTTATAAAAAAAATCTATTACTTCAAAATACTGGCAGGTGTCATTGGTATGAGCTCTTGGTTTCCCAAATTCTGTTTCCATTTACGAAAAATTAACATTGTCATTTAAAAAAAAATCACAGACTAGCATATAAAGAAGGTAATTTTTCTATTCTTCTGTGCCTTGGTTTTCCTGGCAGTAAAATCCTTCCACACACTCTCTGAATTATTTTGCAATCTGAAGATTATGGAACCACATGATCATTGTCACTGTATACATACAAGTTCTCACCGCGTATATATGTATATTGAAGTATGACAACTTTAGTTTTCTTTGTGTCTTAAGGGCCTGTCATTTCTTATGGTAACAGTGTGTTAAAGAAGTTTTAAAATCAGTTATCTCTGCTTTGTCAATCAATACAGAGGATAACAAAATTATCAAGTATTAGAAATGATGGAAAATAATTCAGTAGTGTTTCGCTGGTCAAGGGGTAACAGTGTTTCTAGACAATTTGCATCTCAATCTGCAATAAAGCATAATCTTGACTTCAAATTTTCAAAGAATCAGAAATACCCTTAGCTCACTCCCACTTCCTCCCTCCTCAAGCTAAATTTGTAACATTTAAGTTCATCTGAAGGTAAAAGAAGGGAAAAAGGAAAGAAATTAGAGCCCAATGTATGTTAAAAAAAATGTTTCAATTCTAATAGCTTTTTCTGCACCACAGCCCTCTGTGAAAGGTCAGAAATATCTTCTCACTGTGGTGGAGAAGACTCACTGTGATGCAAATGGAATGGCTTTTTCTGATGTGTTACTGGAAAGAATAGCTGGGGTCCAGGACAAAAGGGAAATACTTTGGTAATTTGCAAGACCTCTAACAGGCTCCTTCTGGATTTTTTTTCTCTTACATTGCTAATTCCTCCATTCCAGCGTTGGCTGCTGCTAATACCGGTCCACCTTCATTTATCACATAAATAAGAAAAGAAACAAAACAGTAAGAAGAAGAAAATACCATTGCTAGTAATTCTCCAGTTTCAGTCACTGCCAGAAGAAAGTAAATACATCCACATAGTTTCACTTCCCTGGGGCTTGTTTACATTTCTATCTGATTTTCTTCCTTTCCAGGGCCACAAGCCTTTTTAAGAAAAAAATACTCTTACAGACCTTACTCCTTGCCTGGTCTCTCTCTCCTACTGGGAGCTTTCTGTAGACCTAGCATTCTTCCAGCATGCACCGTTACAAAGACAATTGGGATGCAGTTGCTAGTTTTTCTAAATTTAACATTTCTTTTATGGAATTTCAGGTGCAATCTGCCGCATGTTCAAAGGTCTGACTGTGAAAAAAATACTATAGAATTCACTAAACCAGACATTGTTACTGTAGAAATTGATCCTTAAGTGCTAGAAGAATATTCTTTTTATGTAATTTCCCTTCTAAAAAGGATATTATAGAATTTGCCTGCCATACCATCTATTAAAAAATTCCATGCTCATCAAGGAATTCTTCTGCTACATTTAAACCTTTAAAATAAAAGACTGCAAATGGCCTGTGTGAAGATAAACCGATCTGAAAACAATTCTATTTTTTCTGCTGAGGAGTAATTATCTTGAAAATCTGTGGAGCCTCCATTGTGAAAATCACTAATCCCTCTAAAATAATGATTTGTAGCAATGCTACAGAAGCAACTGAGGCTGCTCAATTTAATAACAAAATCCTCTCTGCTATCCTCAGTTTTGTCAAACTGGGAAATAAAAAATACTGCTTTGCTCTGTTTACTTTTTTTCAACTGATTTTGATGTTGTTGCCTGATGATCAGCCAGAGATTGAAATTCTCAACATAAAAGGCAAAAAGCTGTGGTGCAGACATAGAGGTTGACAAATCACTTCACTATTCTAGCTGGTTTAGGATCCTTTCCAATGCTTATTGAAATGCTCCTTTTTAAAAGCATCCATTCATGGCAAAACAAACCCAAGTGATGAAGAAATTATAGTCCTCAGCAACCTGTTCCCAATAGTTAACTACCTTTTTCTGGTGGGGTTGGTTTTTAATCACAGAAAAAAATGTTCCCAGAAAACCACAAAGTTCAGAAGGCCTGGACCAGAGTAGGGCCAATATATATCTTATGGGGTGTTGTGCTGGTTCAGCCATTGTGATTTTATGCTGCCATCAGGTGCCTGACTATGCAGGCCAATGCTAAACTCAGCAACATCCCCTCTGAAGTCTTCTTTCAAACATTCCTGCCATAGGTTCCTGTGGGCCCAGCTCCTCCACTGCCCACTGTGGTGCCAGCATCACCTGTTGGACACAACAGACAGAGATGGCTCCTCAGTGGCCCTTCACATGGAAGGACACCACTGAGAGAGCTCAGCAAGGTGCAACCAGCCCCAACAGAAGCCAGCTCCCAGCTAACACAATCCTGGCCCACCACCCCAACCATGACCACCTGGGTGAGGGCAGAGACACAGGCGGGCCAGGTTCTGCCTCTGGAACATGAAGCCAATAAGAAAAACAAAACATTCTGCTGGGTTGTGATTCATTCACAGGTCAACTCCAACTTGGGGCCCACAACTCAGGCCCCAGCACTTCACGGGGGCAGTGGTGTTAGTGACAACACTATAAGAAACCTTCAGATCAGAAAAAAAGCAAACTGAAGTGACTGGGGTTGCATATATGTGCAGTGTTTAGTGTCTTTATCATCTACTTACATTTGTTGCCACAGTAGAGTCAAAATGGGAAGAAAATATTCATAGCTGCTATGATCTGTCAATAATAGGTCAGGACTGGGGTTAGGTGATGTGGTTTAATGATTGTGGTGAATGCTAGACTGAACAGTATTTTCTCATTAAGCACTATGAGTGCGGTCTTTGGTCTTTCCCCAGATAGAGAACTGGACTCCTCTCTCTTTAAGAAGCCTGTTTCACAGTTTTAATCAGGAACAGATTTCATTTCAACGGTTTCTTTTTATTTAATTCACTTTAGAACCATCCACTGTATTTCTCCTGGCCATATCCATTGATCTCTTTTATGCTATTCCGTGTCCCCAATGACTTGGTTTTATAACTTACTGCAAGCTGTCCTTTCAAAGAATCAAGAGCCTCTGTGTGCATTTTGTGTATGACTGGCACTTCAGTTTGTGTGCATGTACCCAACGTAATCATAAGCTGCCATTAACTTCTAGCTCTGTGATTAGCTCCTTTATATCTGCCCAGAGGAGGTGAATTATGGAATGAAATTGTGCCCACACCGGAGTAGTGCTTGTTGGGGTAGGAAATGGCCTGTAATTTTTGCAAATCCCCAAAAAGTATTAGGACTGCCATCACCGCACTTTGAGCAGCTGTCACTAAGAAAAATCTTTTCCTCACTACACATGATAGATTGCTTAGAAAGCCAATCATCCTATTCTGTGATATGATTTGTGGGTAGCTCCTTGCCTGTTTGAAGAATGCTGATGGTAGACATTTAACTTCGTTTCCTTTAGATTTGTCCTTGACTCAGAAACTGGTAAAGCTACTGGTTTATGTAAAGAGCTGCTCCCTTCTGCTCCACTTCTTCCCACATAATTCTATATAATCGGGACTAAACCCACTGTTTTAAACATGCTAGTCAAGCAAATAATCCCCCAAAGTTTTAGTAATAGCAGTTAAGATAAATTGTACGCCCAAATATGAGAACTTCCAGTATATCCTACCACGCACCTCTGCCATAGTCCCAGGGTAAGAGTTTGGACACACCTAAGAAATCAAGAAGCTGAAGCTTCATGGTGGGTAAGATTAGATAACACACAGTTCACCTGCCTATTTGCAGTCAATCTAAGTAACCCTGGTAACCAGCAAGCATTTGCAAGTCACAAGCCACCTCACCCTAATCTAGAACGTGTCTGTTACACTGCACATACTTTAAAGTGAGCCATGGGCTGAGGCTAGATTTCTGTTTTCACTTCTATTGGCATATTAGTCAGGTTTCGTACTGATCATACTCCTAGGCTGGAGTGCTCTTCTACAGCCAGCCTGCTCCCTGAGCCACCATGGCCTGTGTACAGCTAGCTCAGGTGTCAGCTCTGCAATGTAGGCTTGTCCTGTTTCATCACGCAAATGAGGAGCTTGATAGACAACACCTCATCTTTCTGCGGTGTTTGCATTTAAATGATGTGTGAATGCCACTTGTGAACCATGTCCACATCATGTATAAATCCCACCATGACTTCTACTTTGGCTAAACCTGTCTTTAGTTTACAAGATAGTTTAGATGTCAGTGGAACACTGACAAGATGACTCCACTCAGATCACAACCAGGCATTTCTGTACCAGTACTTGCAAGAGCTGGTATTTAGCATACATAAACTGTTTGTGTGGTGTGGCCAAAACAAAGACAAGTGGTCTAAAATGGTTTAGGAGAGGCATTAAAATGTTTATCGGTTTCTGTGAAGAAGCCTGGCTGCATATACACATTGATACTCTTGTGCGTCAGCCTCTAGGGCAGATGTCTCCTTCTGTCTCTATTCTCCAAAAGAAGCAGCATTTTCCCAAGTGCTGTCTGGTGTTTTACTAATAAACTAATTGACTGAACTTTGCTGTCTGGAGTCCTGAATTTTCTTTTGAGCTTTGGACAACAGACTGAGTGTTGCATTCCTCTCAAAGGCAGACATGTTTTCTGAGCCTGACGGTACGGCTCTTGCCAGTGCTGAAACATGCTCCTGTGTGCCCTGCTAACTCTGCACACATTTAACCTTGCTTTCCCATGCACAACACATTGTTGCTGTTCTGTGTGGGGTCAAACCCTCCATTAAAAAGTACAAGTCAAATCAAGAGATTACAGAGCCAGATTTTAAAATATCTCAGAAATAGTTCAAGATCTCTACTGGTAAGAACTGGAGGCAGCTGTGTAATCCTCGGCAGCTGCTATTTTAAGGATAATTCCAAAAAGAGACACAGTATTGTGGCTGATTATCAGGACAGTGATATTTCTGGACTGTTTTGGCTTGAAACTGATAGATACAAAAGACAAGAAAAAGAAAGACAAGTTAAAAAAGCTGTTGCTATCTCCTGCTGTTCAGACTTCCTTGTACTCATGTTTTGTGCCGGCTTATTTTAAATGTGTACTTTAAAAATATTTTAACTGACTATTTTTAACAAACGTAATTGGAATCCCAGGTACAATAATTACTATTGATTTTCATGCCAAATGCAGAATATTCTTTGGAGCTGGGTGTATACACATATATGCACTTGTCTCTCTCCTCTCCCGCCTCTGTAAGGAATGGTTAGTCAATTGCTTTAGTGGAGTGACTTGCTTGCTGAAAATTACACAGGTATATAACCCATATAGAACTAGATCCTATATTCTAGATACTGTACACTGAAGAGAGTGGAAATAATTTTATATTTTGCTGTAATTTTAAATTTATTTCTAGTCACTTTATTGTAAAAATACAAATATGGTTTTATAATTTGTTCATTCAGACCCCACTGTGTTATAAACTTGCAGCCTTCTTCAGTGGCATGAAATAGTGGAGTAGTATATAAAATAAAATCACCTAGTGCAGTTTGGTATGTATTGTACTTGGTACTACGTACTTGAAATTAGGTACTCAGTAATACACAACACTGTAATAGAACACGTTTGGTATGCGTACAGCTTTTCCCTCATAAAGTAGTGAGCAAGCAACCCTTTTTCACAAATATCTATGCCAAACTCTAAATAGTCAAGTAACTAAAGATAATTAGGAGGTGTGATAGGTATTCTGTTTTTAAGTATGGGAATAAGCACTGGAACTGGTAAGAAAGCTTTTCAATCTTTGCTGTATTTGATACATTTATTCAGCTTTTCCTTAGGATAGTTCTAAACTAGCACTCCAAGCAGTTCATTAGCTCTGGCATCCCAGGGAAGCTGTCTCTGCTGTCCAAACTGCAATGCCAGTAACAACTAGTTCAGCTGCAAAAAGATCACGGAAGATTTTGTACTTATTTTTAGCCCTGGGTTTTACTTTGTTGCCATGAACTTTCCCATTCAGTGTACTAAGGTGGACAGACCATAGTAAATGCCGGGGTGGGGTACTCTCTGTATGTTGCTAACACACAATCTTCCCTTTAAAAATATGGATTTATGCTCCTCATCACTCTTTCGTTCTGTTACATTGAAGGGTCACCAATACCTGTGGGCATTGACGTGCAGGTAGAAAGCATTGACAGCATATCTGAAGTTGACATGGTAAGTTGGTTAGTAGAGCTGGAATAAAGAATTTCAGCCAAAATTCAGGGTCTCAGAAACATCCAGATGGACGATACAGAAAAATATAGTTAAAGAAAGCAAGAGCACAACCTTGCCTCAGAGCATGCAAGTCATTCTCATTTAACTAGTAAGTTATATAAGAGTTCATCTGGAATTTCTCCCTGGGCAAGAGGAACAGATCAGAGTGGACAGTGCTCTGATTTGAAAATGCCAACCATTCAGTAAGCTCCATGGGCTTCCACATGAGCTCTTAGTGCTCTGCACATTAGATGGTAAGGCTTCATGTCCTTTGCTCATGCAGATATGAATATTCCCATCATTTCTGGCATGGGTGGAGCTGTGGTCGTAACAAACGGAAATAGAAGAATCAGTTCCAGGAATGGTCCTATGAAGGAGATAACCAAGGACCTGTAGCACTGGAACACAGGTTGTTCATTCATCATCTGAAATTGTCACTGAAAAGCCACCCGGACATTAGTGCCAAGTTGCTCTGTCCTAGAGCAGCAGGGCATGTTAACTTTGCAGAGACATCGCATTTACAGTATCTTTTCAGAGTGAGTGTAGCTCTAGTCACAGGTGTTGAGTCTGCAGTGGGATCTGTCAGCATAAACCTCTGCATTCCTTTGCAAACCTACCCAAATCATAAAATCGTATTACAGGGGAAGACCTCAGTATCTTCCCAGTATTCTTATTAGAAGTAATTATTCTACTGAGATGAATGTCTACCTAATAATGCAAAAGTTACATAGGTGAGCACAGAGCAGTCAGGCTGTGCAGAAGCTCAGACTGGGTTTGCATTGCCCTCTCCCTCTTTTTCCACATGTATATTTGCAGTCATGTTATTTCTCTAAACAGAATGACAAAATATTAGTAACAATATTTCATATTAAAAATTGTAATTCTTCTAAAATTGAATTGTTTATTCTTAAGAAATTCATCATATTGTTTCTTTACGATGCACTTCATTCATAAGCATACTAATCTAAAACCCCTGTGCAGTATTTGTACAAAATGTACAGATTAATGGATTTTACAAATTGTCCTAATGCTCAAGAAGAACTCAGATTAATCCCTTTGTAAAGGAACCACAGTCCATTCTGGGAAAAGCTGGTGAAGATTTCCAAAGGAAACCACTATTCCTTTGCCTTTGGTTGGTTTCAAAGTTCCTCTGTCACTTCACTGATGGCCCAACCCAGCAGACCACTGAAATCTGTAGAAGTATGAACCTCAAACTCAGGCACCAGTGCCAAGGCAAACAGCCAGTATCTCAGAGATAGTTCTAATCTATATTTAAACTCATTGAATGGCATTTGATTCCTCTCATTGAGGATCCACCAGATGATGTCCAGAGAAGAAATTGATGCTTTGTACTGTTTTCTATTGTATGTGAATAAAACAAGCATTGTCTTCTTTTATTTTTAATTAAACAAAGGACTTCACAATGACTTTATATCTCAGACATTACTGGAAGGATGAGAGACTTTCATTTCATAGTAACAAAAACAGAAGTATGACTTTTGATGGAAGACTGATAAAAAAGATCTGGGTACCTGATGTATTTTTTGTACACTCCAAAAGATCTTTCATCCATGATACAACTGTGGAAAACATCATGCTTCGAGTATACCCTGACGGCAATGTACTCTTCAGTCTAAGGTAAGAACAATACCCTTTTATAAGATAATGCACAACCGCAGTTGTGGACCAACAGCCTGTATAGTGTTTCCTGTCACAGGATAATGGTAGTTTTTTCATCTGTTGTAAATAGTGCTGAAGTTTATCAGGTGTTAATTCATTGCCAGTGGTTTCAGCAATATTGCAGTACTTTTACTGTTGAGTACAGTATTTAAAAGAACAAACGTGGTTTTCCCCCCTTGAGTCTTTTTAAACTGTCTCAAGTTATTTTCACCCTGGTGTATTGGGCATGGCAAGGTTTTGGTAGCAGGGGGACTACAAGGGTGGCTTCTGTGAGAAGCTGCTAGAAGCTTCCCTCATGTCCAATAGAGCCAGTGCCAGCTGGCTTCAAGATAGACCCACTGCTGGCCAAGGCCAGCCCATCAGCGACAGTGGTAGCACCTCTGTGATAACGTATTTAAGAAGGGCAAAAAACACTGCGCAACAGGAACTGCAGGCAGAGAGAGGAGTGAAACCACTCTGCAAACCCTGACCAAGGTCAGCAAAGAAGGAAGGGGAGGAGGGGCTCCAGGTACTGGAGTAGAGATTCCCCTGCAGCCTGTGGTGAAGACCATGGTGAGGCAGACTGTCCTCTGCAGCCTATGGAGATTAACAGAGGAGCAGATATCTACCTGCAGCCCACGGAGGACCCCCCCACCAGAGCAAGTGGATGCCCAAAGGAGGCTGTGACCCTGTGGGATGCCCATGCTGGAGCAGGCTCCTGGCAGGACCTGTGGAGAGATAAGCCCACACTGCAGCAGGTTTGGTGGCAGGACTTGTGACTCCATTGCGGACCCACACTGGAGCAGCCTGTTCCTGAAGGACTCCAACCCATGGAAGGGACCCATGCTGGAGCAGTTCATGAAGAATGGTAGCCCATGGGAAGGACTCATATTGGAGATGTTAATGGAGGACTGTCTCCCATGGCAGGGACCCCACACTGGAGCAGGGAAAGATTGTGAGGAGTCCTTCCCCTGAGGAAGAAGGAGCGGCAGAGAGAGCATGTGATGGACTGATTGCAACCCCCATTCCCTGTTCCCCTGCACTGCTCTGGGGGAGGAGGCAGAGGAAATCAGAAGCAAAGTTAAGCCCAGAAAGAAGGGAGGGGTCTGGGGAAGGTTTTTTTAAAATGTGGTTTTATTTCTCATTACCCTTCTCTGATTTTATTGGTAATAAATTAAACTAAATTCCCCAAGTTGAGTCCATATTGACCATGACAGTAACTGGCAAGTGATCCCTCCCTATCCTTATCTTCACCCACAAAGCCTTTTGTTGTATTTTCTCTCCCCTGTCCAGCTGAGGAGGGAGAGTGATAGAGCAGCTTTGGTTGGCACCTGGTGTCCAGCTAGGGTCAATGCACCACACCTGGGATACCTGCAAACATGCCATTGATATTAATCGGGGCTCCTGATAGGGAGGAGAGCAGATCATTGCTGCTGATACCAGCAACATTAGACAGGCTTGTTGTGTTGCTACAAGGAACAGGAAAGTGAAACGGCAACTCCAGGACTGGAATAGCAAGGCCATTAAACGTGTCTCCCTTCTATCTACATATTATTGCTTTTCTTTATGAAGCATATTTGGATGATGTGGCAGAAATAGCTTCAATGGAAGAATTTTCCTCCTAGGGTAAAGGCCCTGAGGCCTGTGCTCTGCTGAAATTGCAGTTCTCCTGTTTGTTACTAATAAGGCCTGTGCCCGGAGGTGATACTCCATTTCATCTGAATTGTTTGAAGATTTATGCAAGCAGTTGAGATTTTGACCATGTAATAATTGTTCCAACAAGTAATGAATTAATCTACCCTCTCATGAAGACATGTAGAAACCCTCACAAGAACATCTGCACACCACTTTAAAACAGCGTATGTTCAAGAATCACACTGACTAGTAAGAAGCAATGAGGTGAAGTATGCATTTCATTGCTGTATCCATTTCTGTGCTTCATGAGAGAGAAAGGGATCAGAGGAACTACATTGCTACCCTATGGCAGTAGCTCTCTCTGTGAGGGGCATGATATACATTCAGCTGGGGGAAGGAAGAGTAGTGGAGACATAAGATGGATAAACACATTCTGTCAGCTTGTCATCAAGCTTAACAGCAAGAAACTGCACAAATAGTTACAAATCAAAGGGAGCATGTGATGGGAAGGACAGAAATTGAGAGAGAGTTAAAAATGAGATGGGAAGGAAGGAAAAGGAGGAAGTAGAGCTGAGGGACAGGCACAGTGTGAATCAGTTTGCTATGTTTGCTCATTGCTCAGAATTCCCTCTATGATGGGAGCCCTTGCTGTGTGTCCTGCATCACATTTGCAAGCTGGTGTTCTACTTTCCTTCCTTGCCCTTGTCCTCTCAGCTGCCACAGTTATCTTTCCATAACCCTGCATTACCAGATGGTGTGTACTGGGTGAATCCTCCTTGCTGTGACAGGTGAGCTTGCAGCCAGCCTCACCTTCCCGTGCTGGTGAATAGCAAAGCCCCCAAATTCCTGCCAAACCCGTGGATTACTTCCTGGACATAAGCACGAAGGGCAAGTGTCCCGTCCTCTTCCTCTCCTTCTTTATGAGTCCTTATCAAACTGAGAGGCAGGGAAAGGGGTAACCTAAAGGCTGGTGAAGGTTTTAAAGGTTTTGAAATGATTAAGGTGAAACAAAGTGTTTCTAGCTTGCATGGTGTTAATGTGTATATTCCTGAAGAACCAGATCTTTATTAAAACACCTTTTTTTGTATTGCCAGTTTTACTTGCAGTGGGTAGAACAATCCAGATACTTATATGTAAGATATCTGCATATCCCAGTTTTTCTTCAGTGCTTAGCATCCAGGATTTTTTTTAAGCAAGGCAGAATGAAAATCCAGATTTGTTGCTAAAATATTTTTTTTAATCAACATTTTCTTGTTCCCCATATCCTTTAGTCAATAGCTAAAAGACAGAAACAACATCCATAATTGGAAGGCTTATACATGATTTTAAGGATGTACCACTCTTACAATCTCATTTCAAGCTGTAAAATTTTACACTTGTAAAACTTCAGCTACAGTGAGATTACTAATCACAAGTTTTCAAAGACCACATATGCCCAGTGTATCCCTTATCACTTAAATCCCTGTAGGACTCAGTTTGAGGAAAATAAAAAAATCGAACTAAAACATCAAATTACACGCAAGCTGTGATAAGAGAGGGAAATTTGGCAGTATAAATATGGTAAACCATATTTAAATTGCTGCCTCTAGCCTCTTTTTTGTTCATTGGTTAAAATGTCAAGGGACATTTATCTTCTTTGTGAAAAAGCAGATGGAATGCAAAACAATGTCTTTAGCTGATTTCCTTAAGCTTTTTAGAGTATAAAGCATTTCTGTGGTTTTAAAGAGGAAAGCAGGCTCCTAGAAATTGCAGCTTATGTTTTATGCAATTAAATATTATAAACATTCTAGCTGAGAGAATTGCACTTGGAATAATATTTGGTCCAATCTGTAGTATTATCTACTTCAATCTATGAGAAATCCAGTCAAGAAATGTGAGCTCCTCTTGTTATCTTCGTAAGCGTAATCCTTCAAAGCAAAATGTGTGAAAGGCTAAATGAAGGATCAGGCCAGTAAAGGGTATAAAAATTGAAGGTAATGTACTTAATAAGAAAGACTATTAATGTTTAAAAACCGTTAAAACTGATTTAGTTCCTATTAATGTTTAAAAAACATTAAAACTGATTTAGTTTTATCTCACTATCTTGAAGTAATTTTAGAAGTATCTAAAAAAAGTAGAACTCATTCATCAGGATACTAAACAGAGATTGCTTGGGGATGTCTGCAAAGACCTAGGAAAGTATGACATTTTTCATTTAAGTACTGTTTCTCTGTCCCTTTCTGCAGAATAACAGTTTCTGCTATGTGCTTCATGGATTTCAGTAGGTTTCCTCTGGACACTCAGAACTGTTCTTTAGAACTGGAGAGCTGTAAGTTTAATTAATACATTTTTTCACATGTGCATTCTTACCAGCACTCCATCTTGTTCATAATACCTTTTTCACTTACTGTGATGTGTAACCTGAACCTTTTTCACTTATTGTGATTTGGGACCTGAACCCTTTAACCTGTACATATTAAACTGTAGCCAGTTTGGGATCTTTCCAGAACTCAGTGAGCTTTGAGAACATAATAAACCCATGATGCACCCTGCTTTGTTTGACTGGGTTGATATTGCAAGGGCTACATCTAAAATGCTTCCTCTGTCAAAAATCATTGGTTTTTTTCTGAGAAAAAAAGTGCAAGTTAAAAGTAAAATAAGATGTCAATGTTTGAACTCATGGAAAAATGAAAATGGAGTGCTTGTGTACTGCGAAGCACCTGCTTTCTCACCCCTGACTCAGCTGTCTGTAGTAAGCTGTAGAGCTGAACAACAAAAGATAATTCTGTTTTGCAGAACCTTTTGCTACCTCAAACTTTTTTCTTATTTGGATTGTGAATAAAACTGGGATGCTAGTTTGTTGTTTAGTCTTGGAAAAGAGAACAGATCCCCAGTGTTCAGGCAGTCTGCTCAGCGTGATAGCTCCAGAGCTCCACTCCTATGTGCCCTGTGACCCAGAGCATGCTTGTGTCCCCCATCTGTCAGGTAAGGCACAGGACTGGGCTCCACTTGGAACAAGATGGAATATGGTCTTTGCAATTTTTTCCATGTCAACTAACTGGCAAATTTATGTGAAAAAAGTGTTTCTTTGGGGTTTTCCCAAATTGTTTGAGTGGTCTCCTATCCCTAAGAAAAGAAATCAGAAGCATTATTCCAGCAGAAGTGGTGATTTGTTTTTTACTTTCTCATAGATGCATACAACGAAGATGATTTGATGTTATACTGGAAACATGGAAACAAGTCCCTGAGCACGGACGAGCACATCTCCCTCTCCCAGTTTTTCATTGAAGAATTCAGTGCTTCCAGTGGACTAGCTTTTTACAGCAGTACTGGTATAGTAAGCCTCTGTCATTAGAAAAGAGAAGCACAGGACACGATAATGCAGAATGTCTTTCACATTCAAATGTATTGCTAATAAATGACTGTTCCTGTTTGAGAGATCTCAGTTAAAATGAGGTCTGTCAATCGCACTGGTCTGTTGGCCTAGGTCCTCAGTTCTCTTTACGTTACCAATGTAACGCTTTTTTGATATTAGAAGAGGCAATAATAATACTTGTAACTTAACATGTGACAATAAGAACCTGAAAAAAATGCACAACAACCAAATATATGCTGTTGTGAGCTCTTGCAAAATTGTGGTACCTCTCTGAAAGCTGTTGAGTATTGGGTTTACAGAAATCTTTGGGTCCTGGCTACATAGAAAAGCTTGAAAAAGCAAACTCTAAGGGGTCAAGTACTGGAAAGCAAACAAGGGGAACCCCAGTGTGTTTTATTGTCTAAAATCTCATTTTTGGAGCTGTAAGATGTCATTAAAAGTCTACTAACAATAAGATTGCCACATTAAAGCATTTATAACCTATTGCGGTCTAATTCACGGTTTGCCTAAAGTTGCAGAAAAAAAAAATCCCTTTATGTCAGTGCTACATTGTTTAAATACAGGTATCTGCCCCAGACAGGTTTTTATTTCTCCCTATAGATTTTGGGCTATACTTTCTGGCAAACTGCACAAGGCTTTAGGAGATTATTATAGTCTTCATTTCATGCAAGGTGGGTTTTATTTTCTTTGTATTTGTACATGCAATTATCAATTTTGAAATACTTCTTTCTGTAAGTAGTCTGACCATACATTTTAAACCAGATAAAACAGCATGCTTTCTACTCCACTTTCCAGTATGAGTCAATTCATTTCAGTGTGGATACTGCCCTCTATATCAAGGCAGATTAATAAAATAAAAAATATTCCATATATTGATGAAACGCGTAACACTTTGGGAAAAAGCCTTTAAGACATACAGGAAAGCTGCAAATAGATTTATTTACTGTGTTTTATTTACAGTATAGCTTCTTTTCACATTTATAAAAGAGCCATTCAGATTCACAGTGGCTGATATTGAATGCAGAAATTCCAGTTTAAATTATGATGCAGCCTAAGCTGTGAGGAATTCACAGCTTTATCAGGTTCTTCATCCTTATCTCTTGCTTGTGTATGAGCTAAGAACAGAGCTCCAGCTTTCAAGAGCCACTGTCATGTGACAAGAGGGCAAGTGATACCTTACTATCATAACTGTGCCTTGCTGAGAGCTACATCACAGTTGTTCTTGTTGCAAGAAGGAGACTGGGATGTTTTCCACCAAACTGCTATCACTGTGTGTTGAAAATGGGTTCCGGGAACCCAGCTGGCTCCTTTCTGCCTTGCTATTCTCATCAAAAACCACTTATGCAATCAAATCAATCAAATCCTGCCTTGTGCACAACAGTGCAACCTCATACCACCCCTGTACCCACCAGGCCTTTGCAGCACCTTCACAGCACCTTTCACTTTGCAAAGTGTAACTGCTTAACACTCACGTGCAGATGTTTTGGTGTTGAGCTTACTCAGCAGGGTAAGGGTGAAATGAAAGACTTTTCTTAAGTCACAGGGACCACTGGAAAGTACCTGAATAATGTGTGTAGCATATCTGTTAGTTACAACACTGCCCTTTGTAGACAGGCACTGTTCTTTGGCTTTGAGGTTTTGTACTAGCTAGGAGATTCCACTTTCTCTTGTTCTTTTATTTTGCTTCTTATTGGAAGAAAATGATTACACACCACCACCGGCCCCCAAGGCACCTAATAGTGGGGATGAATCAGCACAACTCTAATGGGAGCCAGCTTCCCATGAAGAGTCTTGGGCAAAAAAATGGACAAAATGCTGCCTCCAAAGCAGCCTTCTGCATTTTAGGTTCTGCTTATCCTTTCCTGTGAATCTCAGTGAACTACACATGGTGGCATTTAGGCTTTTGGAGCTCCCTGGCCTCCAAAAGAGCAAAAATTTCAATCCATTTTTAGGCAACGATTTCTAAACCCCAAAACCTTCTCCACCACTGAAAACACATAGAGCATGTTTAATATCAGATGGGGTTATTGTTGAGATATTCTATTTTATAAATTTTCTCTCTGTGATGGCATGATTGCTCCAACACAGGTTCCTTGATGTCTTTATTTGTCCCGGACCGGCAGATGCTGCGCAGCCCACCACTTTTGTATTCTTTTCACCTCACAATAAACTGATTTCCTTCCCATTGCAGGAGACAGAGCAACAAGCTTGGCTGCACAGAGCAAGCATGCCCCAAAATTCACTAGATGGCCCTCTTTCCTCTAAAGTCAGTGCAGGGCCTGCAAACCGTTCTGCTGCTTGGTTGCTGGGTAGTAGAGACAGAAGGCAGGCTCCTTTCTAGGGGAGGCAAGGTGATGGCTTTGCTGTCCTAGCTAGGCTGGACAATTATATTCTGTCTGTATTCTCCCAGCAGTTTCACTTGAAGTCTATTTACTTGTTCCTAACCTCAATTATAATATAGTATTTTATTTATGCAGTCGTGATTCTTCACTCCCAAGGCAGAAGTATTTTAATGAGGTATGATGGACAGTTTATAAAGCACTGTATAAAACCAAGGTGGTGGCAATTAGGCGGTTACTATTACTGATGTGGATACAGTCTTCCTACTAAAAGCCAGGGGCCAGTGAACAGAGCTCACAAATAACACAGCTCTCTTCTCCCCCAACCTGTTCCTCTCTCTTTTTTTCTACAGGTTGGTACAATCGACTTTTTATAAACTTTGCACTCCGGAGACATATTTTCTTTTTCCTGCTACAATCCTATTTCCCAGCCATGCTGATGGTGATGCTGTCTTGGGTTTCATTTTGGATTGACAGAAGAGCTGTTCCTGCCAGGGTATCACTAGGTAAACCTTTAATGTATATTGTTTTGCGAAGTATAGAATGGATAGGGGAGAGGTTTTGAAGTTACCTTAGCTTCTTATTGACTCAGGGCATGAGCAAGTATATCAGGCAATTGCCTGAACAACACTATTATTGTCACTGTTGTCACTACCACAAACTCTTTTAGTCAACCTCTACATTTGGAAGTGTTTGTTCAGATTGGTTTCCTATAGTAGAAAATAGTTCATAGAATCAAAGAATCATTTAGGTTGGAAAACACCTCTAGGATCATCTAGTCCAACCTTCATCCCAACAGCTCCCTGACCACTAAACCATGTCTCGAAGCGCCATATCTACATGTTTTTTGAACACCTCCAGGGATGGTGACTCCACCACTTCCCTGGGCAGCCTGTTCCAATGCCTGACCACTCTTTCAGTAAAGAACTTCTTCCTAATATCTAATCTAAACCTCCCCTGGTGCAACTTGAGGCCATTTCCTCTTGTCCTGTCATTAGTTACATGGGAGAAGAGACCAACACCAGCCTCGCTACAACCTCCTTTAAGGTAGCTGTAGAGAGCAATGAGGTCTCCTCTCAGCCTCCTCTTCTCCAACCTAAACAATCCCAGTTCCTTCAGGCGCTCCTCATAAGTCATGTTTTCCAGACCCCTCATCAGCTTTGTTGCCCTTCTCTGCACCTGCTCCAGCACTTCAATGTCCTTCTTATACTGTGGTGCCCAAAACTGGACACAGTACTCAAGGTGCAGCCTCACGAGTGTCGAGTACAGGGGCACAACCACCTCCCTACTCCTGCTGGTCACACCATTTCTGATACAGGCCAGGATGCCGTTGGCCTTCTTGGCCACCTGGGCACACTGCTGGCTCATGTTCAGCTGACTGTCCACCAACACCCCCAGTTCCTTTTCCGCCAGGCAGCTCTCCAGCCACTCCTCCCCAAGCCTGTAGCGTTGCTGGGGGTTGTTGTAACTGAAGTGCAGGACCCGCCACTTGGCCTTGTTAAACCTCATACAACTGGCCTCAGTTCATCGCTCCAGCCTGTCCAGATCCCTTTGCAGAGCCTTCCTACCCTCAAGCAGATCAATGCTCCCACTTAATTTCGTGCCATCTGCAAATTTACTGAGGGAGCACTCAATCCTCTCAAGTTCACGCACCACAGAAGAAAAAAGGGGAATGATTCTGCAGACTGCCCAGTGCAGAACTTTACTTCATTCCATTTTTTTTTTTCTTCCTAAGACTGAGTCGAGTTTTTTCCTCCTCTCTTCCCAGCAAAGTAGCTGGTAGTCAGTTCCCTCCCAAATCCATGCTTCATCAGAGATACTCAATAGGCATAGCACAAGCTATCTAAAAGCTTTGCAGCTCTGCCTTCTCTCTAAAAACATTTGATCTTCCTACCAACCTGGAACCAGTTTCCTGACTCGTCCTATGTAGCAAAGCCCTTCTTCATTAGGAACCTTGAAAATGTTTGCTTTGGTGCCTTAATGGTGGAAGGCACAAAGGCTTCTGTGGAAGCTGAAGAGTAAGTTGGGCATCTTTCTGCTCTCACAGTTTTAGTTCTGAACACCACAGCTCAGGAGAAAAAGACTAATTACAGTGAGTTTTTTACAACGTTATTGTTTCCCTCAGTGATGAATCAGTTGGTACCACTTCAAGACTGCCTTTGCTGGGAATTTAATGCTGATGGCCTTGAAATGAATACAGTTTTCCAAAGATTAGCATCTCTGTGAAGATCTGATGGAAATCTGTGAAGATATCTCGTGTAACCATAATACATTTCAGACCTGCAACTGTTGGTTTAAGAATTAGTAAAGAAGCTCCTGTTCCTTCTTCTCACTGATGCTAATCCCAGAAGCCAACTATATGTTGCCATATTTGTTAGACAAGTGAAAATGTAAATATCTCTGTTTGAGAAACAAACTTGCATGTACTGAGGGAGCCCTCAATTTTTATCTATAGCTGTATCAATCTAGAAAAAATAGGACTGTAGCTACCTCAGATCCCGTTCTATTGGCACAGTTTAAAGCTATTAATACACGAGATATAAGTCTATTTGTCAGTCTAAAACCAAATTATGGTACCTCCTACCTACTTTCATTAATGCATCTACCAATTCTTTTTATTTGAAAGAAATTTAACTTTGACTTTAACATGAAAGATTTAATTCTCAGTACGTCATTTGTAATGTTGTCAAGATGGTTTCGCTGATCATGTTATTTAATTTATATATGGATTTCTGCAGAAGTATGCATCCAGAGTTCTATGAATAACGCACATTTCATTAGCATAAGCCTGCATAATTTATAGGCAATGTTAACCACAAAGTTTAAAAAGCTTAGCTCCCTAACCTAGAGTATACATATTTAAAATAAATGTATTTCCTCTTATATAGTATATTGCAAACTCCATCTGTCAACCTAAGAAATTTGCAGAGAGGGAGGGGAAAAAGTTTTTATGTTCCAGTGGACTTCTACTAGCATAAAACTGGAGAAAGACTACACTGAGACCCAGTTGAAAGGCCATGCTATTGGCCAGTGCTGTCTCACAGATGGTACTGAGACGTCTCCACTTCCAGTGCCACATTCATTTCTTTAAAAGCAGGGCATGGCCTGGGGGTTGGGTGTTCGGTTTTGGTTAGGTATTTTTTTTTTTCTGAGATAGAGCAAAACAAATTGAGATGAACAGCTGCAGGAAAGAGGAGAGATTGAAAAGGTGAAAGTGAAATTCTGGACACACTGAAGTAAACAAAAAAAAATTTGTTAGTTTCAATGGATATAGCATTTTTATGCTAGAGTGGTTTCAGAGCACCGTGGAGTTATGACAGACATATAAGCTGATACATGTCCCCAAGAAGTACATTTGAGAAGGAGTTGAGAGGGAATTAGTGATTCTTTAGTGATTCTCCAGGAAAAGAAAGTGTGTAGTGGAGACCTTGGCTCTGGGAAGTGAGGGAAGACCAAAAACCTGCTTTCTCTTCTCTATGGTGGTACCTAAAGCTGTCACAGAAACGTGTTCCTTATGCTGCTCAAACACCAGTGTTGCGTCCCTGCTGTTTGAACCTGGTGTGCTGCAGCTCTAACTGCATGCACTGAGCAGAGAGATGATTTACTGGCTTCAGTATTGTGTGTGATAAGTCCTTCATGGTTCGCTCCTCTTCTCAGAGCCTGTGCAAGGAAGTTAAAGGCAGTGTCAATCATATGCTCTCATAAAGCTGTGTGTCCAAGCAATGGTGATGAGCTAAACAGAACCAGCTGGCCAGTATTGTGATATCCTCTCCTTTTTCTTTGGTAGGTATAACTACAGTGCTGACAATGTCAACCATCATGACAGGAGTAAGTGCCTCAATGCCTCAAGTGTCTTACATAAAAGCTGTGGATGTATATTTATGGACCAGCTTCCTTTTTGTCTTCCTGTCTGTCATCGAATACGCAGCAGTGAACTATCTCACCACAATTGAAGAGAGAAAGCAACTCAAAAAGAGGGGCAAGGTACAATCCTCTGTGTTTTATTGCCTTCAGAAAGCATCACAGAAGCCACAGGGTAATCCTGATACACCACTGTGATAGCAGTACAGTAAACATCTCTGTGACTCCACTCTGTACCTCACTTTACCTGGCTGAAGGAAGGAAATATATCATCCTCTTGAGAAAGTCTGTGCTTTCTCTCCCATTTCTTGTGGCAAAGGTTAGGGAGTACACCTGATTATTTTTCTCTCCCTCTTTTCCCGCTCAGAGGAAGGTAACCTTCATTCTGTTCTCAAATACCTATGGGTCAAGGTATTTTTCCTCTCTCTGAAATATACCCTAGAATGCACTCATGACATATTCCCTCCGGTTTCCTCTGAAGCAGTTTATTTCTCCTTCTCCTGGTTCACCATTTTCAATTAGGAACATGAGTTTAACAATGCCTTTTTTAATCTCAAGACCGAGTGAATGACAAGGTCATTTTTAGAAAAGTGTGCCTGAAGCAGAAACGTTCGTAAGTTAAACATTTGCTTTCTATGAAGCACTCACTTAAAACCTTTGCTTCAAGAATATGCCCACCCCATAAACTTATTTGTTGGCTTATCACAAGGGGGAAACCACAAAAAGGGTGCACATTGCTCATGCGAGTTGATAATCCCATCAAAAAACTATTCATGGAAATGTCTGAAGTCATTTCTCACAACACCAGCAACGCAGACCTACAGGACAGGCAGAGTTTGAGTTCTCTACTTCAGAAGCTGGGGCACATATTGCCAGTCAGAAGCTGGCCAGTGGTCAGCCAAGTGCATTTTATCGCATGTAGCTCCTTCCTTGCTCATGTCTTGCCCGAGGGGGCAGGCCCCACAGATAGCAATGGTGAGAGGTAGCTCTGTTCTCCATACGCTCTCCACAGAGGGAACAACACCAAAGAGAAACCTGTATTTTCAGTTTTATTTGTTTATAATTTACTAAAATGGCTCCTGCTAGACACAGAATAACTATTCTTTGTTGCCAGGCTTCAGGAATGTATAGTATTGATGCAGTGCAAGCAATGGCTTTCGACGGCTGCTTTCACGACACGGATGTGGACATTGACCTGCCAGCTTTCTCAGACCACTGCGAAGAGAATGAGACTCGGGCACATGCAGCCAGCATCTCCAATGTGGACACAACTCACTTAAAGAGGAAGAGATCTCTGAAGGGAAACGTGGGCAGGATTATTTTACAGAACAATCATGTTATTGACACATACTCCAGGATTATATTTCCCAGCGTGTATATTGTGTTCAACTTTTTCTACTGGGGTTTGTACATATGAACAAAACCCATTATAATCTAGACATTATTTTCCATATGAGGGTAGCATTAAGCTTTAAAAATAACACAACAACAGTAGAGGAAAGGGTTTAAAGTTCCTGAAACTGACTTCTGCATCATACCAAGACTGGTTTGGTTAGCAGCAAAACTGTTAATGAAGAACTTTCATGAGTCCAGCGTCTTTTTCAATTGGATGGTGCAATGCGTCATGGGGGCAATCTAATGCACATGCAGTAGCATGGAAGCAGTTTGCTCACTAAGGGGGCCCTTTGTCACACACTTAGCAGCTACCACCCGAGGTATCATCCAGTCTCTATCTACACTCTAACTATTCCTCTTTCATCAGCCTTTCTGCTTGTTCTCCACTTTTGGTCCATTTGAGTAGTCAGTCAGCACCAATCACCTTTAAATAGCTCCTGTCCTTATTTCACTCGCTGCATTTTGATTTTGCTAGGCAATCTGTATGCATCTCAGCAGCCTTTGTCCTTGGATGGCAACTAGGGGGGAAGTGATTATGGCTTAGGAGTAGGGACCAGCAGAAAGCAGGAAGCAAAAGCGGATAGGGCTTTGTATGTTGTGCATCATCAACGCCACAAGAAAAACCCTCACCCTGTCCAGTTGTCCCTGGCTTTCCACAGGATTATTGGGAAGGGCCTCGATTTTGGAGAAATCTTGCTCGCTAGTCCCTGAGGCAGCAGGGGAACAATGTCCCAGACCTGATGCACTCAGTGTCTTACAGCCACCTTCCAGGTGGATGACTTGCACCACCTGCACAAGCTCTGCCCCTCGTGTGACACCCACACACCTGTGCCTCATGTAGACCCGCTGTAACCACCTGCTTTCTGCATAGCTGTTCATTTCAGGAACACAGGCCTTGAGCCAAAGATTTTAGAAAACTTTGCCAAGAAAACAAACAAACCATATCTCCAGCACAATCTGGCTCTACTGCTTTATGTTGCATTTGTGAGCTTGGGGGTTTGCCCTCTTCCCTCTCCCTTTGGCTTTTGAGATTGAATGTTACAGTGAGGAGAAGCTCCATGCACCTGCTTGCAGCAGTGATCCCCAGCACAGTTCAAGGTACCACACCGAGACACACAAAGGAAATAAAAAGGAAGTAGCGGTGCCAAAACAGAGCCATAGACAGGAATTCTGTTGGTCCCAGATGAACCCTCCATGGAAACATCCTTTGATTCAGGCTAAGGAGGTTGAATTAAGGGTGTTCTGAGACAGACACAAAAAGTGTTCTCAGCTCCAGAAAGAATCAAGATGATTCTTATAACTTTCCCAAACAAGAAGCAATTTAAATTCCTTGGTTTGTCATTTAATGAATTCAGTTTATATTTACAAAGTCAGCTCAAAATAATAATTTGTGGTGTCAAACAATGTCACAAGGTAAATACTTGGTCACTGCTTGGTCAAGATTAGGAAACGAGAATAAATTTGGACGCCTGAACCACTCTCTGGTTTATTTGATTTTCCTGCTCCAGTATTGTTGGCTCGTAGCATGGTGATGTCTCTTTCAGAAAGCTGCATTTGTCAAGCTCCCAGTTACAGGGCTGGAGAAGCCGGTGACACATGGCATACCAGGTGATTGAAATCTGACGGAGTGAGTGGGTATTTTGGCAGCCAGATCACTGCCAAACGTGATCAGAGCTAAGATGGCTTTGGTATACTTCCAGGAAATCCTGTCATGGAAAGCAGAACTGTACCAGGAATGACAATGCTGGGAACACCAAGCTAAAGGACATGTGGGCTTTGGAAACAGCCACAGCACATTAGACCTCAAGCTGAGCAAATGTGTAATATAGATTATATATATATATATATATATATAAAAATACCATGACATCCTTGTTATTGCACTGCCATTATGGAGGCATCCTCCACAGATGTTCCAGACTGCTTGAGAAGATCCCATCTAATTGCTCCAGATGTGTAACATGTCCTAAACTTTTCACACAAACTAACACAACACCATTGTTTTCACGTTTTTTTTTTTAATCTGCCTTACAGGTAGAGCTATTTGTCCTGTAGCCAACCGTGAATCCTCAGCTTCTTGACCCAAACCAGTTCCCTCTTCCCATAGGCTCTGCAGCAGCAAAAGCCCTACAGCACAGCGTACCCCAGCCCCATGTAGGCTGTCCAGCAAACAAGACCATGCTTGGAAACATGGAGAAGTGCCTCCAGCCTGCATTTGCCTTCCAGGCATGTCCCATACAGCACAGTCCCATACAGGCGCTGCACAGGTTGCTTTGATAGAGGAAACTGCTGTTTACTTTCAACTGTAGATGTAACCATCGGCAAAGTGTTCTCCCCGTGGAGAGTACGGGATAGCAAGCTTTATCAGGATAATGAAGAAGATTGCACATTAGGACGGTGAAACTCAACTGCGTACTATTACAGCAAAGCTTCTATTTTTGATCTTCTTAATGCAGTGACAGGGATGACAGCAGGATCAATTATTACTTCAAAAACCCATTGCTTGTATAAGTAGTAAACAGAACAAACAGTATTTAAAGACATTATTTCTTGTTTAGAGGGCGCTAGCGGGCTGGCTAGAACTCACAGGACCCTCATCTGAAGCTTGCGTTACCTTCCAGAAAGGGATGATAATAAATATTTTTACTCAATTTGCCTAGACAAACCAGCATGGAAGTCTTAAAAAAAAGTATTCACAAGTATTTCCCATTCCTGTTATTTGTGGCTGGTCTGGCAGCCAATCAAATGCATGGCATTTTATGGTTTTACTTCCCACAGCATTTACAGAAAGGTCAAACATCACAGCCATTATGTAAACACGTATTTGAGTATTCACCTGGGTGGTATTCAGGCAGTTACGCTGAAAGTACTTTGTGGATCTTTGGAACAGAAATAACAGCTTGTAATGGCTTCTGTGACCAGCTGAGGTGCAGGATGTGGCCTCCCTATTTTTAGCACCTGCTGCTACACCCATCTGCAGTAAGAAAACATCCTGTGGTAATGGAGGTGACGCAAACTTTTAAGACAGGAGAACTACTTCATTCTTCAAAGCTTTATCATTCTCATGAAAGAAGTAAGCAGAATTTCATGCCAGTGACCTGTTTTTCAGAGAGCTACAAAAATGTACGACTGAAAATTCCAACTATTGGTATTGACACTAAAACATTCACAATTTAATACATTTTCCAAAAGTGTCCTGACTGTTGAGTGACGTCATGATAACTGAGTCAGAATTAGAAAGCAGAGAATGCGATTCTTCTTCTTCGAAAGTCACAGCCCAATGAAAGAAAAATGCTTTACAGAGAAGTAAAATTTTACCATCTAGTTCAGACACATTTGTACAACTAGGACAACCTTAGATTAACCCGTAGCAAAATCCCTCTCCTGGTAACCTGTCCACATACTGATTCATCTGTATTTCATGATCAAGTGGCCATGACGTTTTGGTCAGCTGGTGACTGAAGTAGTCCAGGTGGTAAAGAAACAAGGACTGAATAGGATGAGCAGTATTTGCCTTTTTCTCTCCCCCATCCCCTTTTCCAGTGTCCTGTATTTTGCCAGTTTCTCTGCGCAGCACACAGGAGGTTGCTGGATGCATCTATGAACGCATAACCCAGTGGAATCACGTTTGTTCCAGAAGATCCAGATGGCACCAAAAAAGAAGGAGTTATTACTGTGTGAGTAACAGCCGCACTGCAAGGAGGAACAGGACTGCGAAACCATTTTTGATAAAGGGAGGGATTTGGACTGGTATTTTAGATGTCATAGGCTCTATCATTTCCCTCCACAAATTGTTGATAGAACACATCCCCCTCTCTTATCTGTCACTGAAAGCTCCTCCTAGTAACAAACTCATCCCCAGTATAACTTTCTACTTAGATCAGCCACACACTGTAAGGCTGCTGAGATTTCCAAAATCCACCTTTTTCTCGTAGTTTTGCTTTGTATGCTTCAAGCTATCGGCACACTAGAACAAACCTTCAGCAACACCTGCCTAAAAAGTTTTCTGCTTTCAGCCAGTGTAAATTAAACCATTAATAGGTATCTTTAATAAAGGTAACTACGGATATTTCTGGAAGTTTCCATGTGCTCAGTGAGGACTCTAATGATTTCTTCCAGGGAGCTTCAGAGAGGCTCTGAAACAAGATTTTTGGTCCAGGAAAAAATAAGGCAGCTAGAGCCCTGGCACTTTTGTGCGTATGAAGTAAAATTTTATACAAATAACCACCGGGTTTTACGTTGTATCTCCTAACTTAATCCATGTAATACTCGAGCAGACATACTGTTTTCATTTCCAATTGGTTCCAAAAAACCGATTATTTTCTCGCTCCCATGTACACACTGAATAACTTGGGGAGATGAAGGAGAAATATTTCTTGCACAGATTACATTTTCAAGCGGTGATTGCTTAAAACTTTCTAGTTTGGGAGTAAAAAAACCCAGTTGACATGACCTTCTCTCCACTCAGCGAGGTGACCTGGCATGGAACACCGGCCACCGTTACTGGTGGATACCAGTGCCCATGGGTTCCTGTGCGACATCTCATCACACGTCCCCTTCTTCACCCCCAGCAAGCCCTGGCGGAACGCTAACCCCCGCAAGCCGGGCTTCTCCCCCCGCAGGGCCAGCCGCGGCCGCGCACCCACTCCCGCGGCGAAGAGACCCAGGCCGCTGCAACCAG